>JARFJB010002176.1:12715000-13161793 GCA_036346205.1 Vesta saturnalis
TATTTATTCTGATAACTATGCCATCTTTAAACAAAAATCAATTTGCAATATTTATCCCATCAACAAAATTAAACCAAGGTGATAAGTTGGTCTCTAACCCACTGCTTCTAAGTTCAATAATAAAACATCACTATGCAATGAAGTTTCAAGCCAACAAGCGAGATATAAATAACAACTCAATACTGTTAAGGATGCTGATTTTGCATTCAAGGAACTTAAAATAAACTTAAGCAGTGCATTAGAGTTAGAAATGTGGTCGCTATCCCGTTCTATGTTTGCTAAACGATATATCATCAACCAAAGCATTGCACCAAAGTTATTGCACTATTTCCAGGTTTTAGGTACCTATGAAATATGATAAAGTACAGTTTATAAAACAATGTAATACATACGAAGTTGCGCGGCAATGGTTCTTCGTGAAAGTTTGACTTAAATCTGACATGCATATACAGGGTATCAACGTAGAAGTAGATAATATCCCAGAAGGACTTCAGGATATGCAGAGCTCTAAATTAATTAAAGAATGCGGGCCACCCTTGTTTATCAGCTATTGTTCAATTATTGGATTTATAGACAATAAAGGATTTTATGAGTAACAACATTTGGATGAATAACAGCTTTTCTCAAAACTGAATACCCATATACAATAAAGAAAGGTACTCTAACCGTACACTACAAAAATGTAAAATTGTACTTTGATAAATACTACATAAGACTAAGCTAAGGATCGATAGCAGTGCGATTTTTCTTAATAAAGATTTCATTTTGTGTCCCTTTTGTCTGACACACAAATATAATTGTGAATAAGCAGACGAATTATGGACATATGTTAAACCTTAATAGAAACATTAATAACAGCTGATATTACCACTGAACATACATGTTGACTACCAAAGAAAACTGGGTCTCTATAATTTAATAAGTGCTTTGATAACAAATGGTTAAAAGTACTATATATAAAACTACAATATCACTGTGTTGCACCATAACTCAAATCGCAATTATAAGGAGGTATATATTAACAATATTAGAAACCGAATTATTAATGAATGTGCTTGGAGCATGGGTAAAAATAACATCAAAACTTTTCAGAGAAGAAGGTGGGTTAAGGAAGTATTACTTATGTGCTGTGAAAAATGGTAACAATTTAACATACTCTAATATGAACGTTTTACATATAATGTAGATAAATAGACGAATGTATAAAATACCTAATGTTATAAATAAAATAATAACAAACACACACACCCACTTACAGGTATGTCAGTTCAAGGTAATGATCAAAGTCTCTATTTGTCCCCCAAGGCATAGTGTACATTGTTTTTGCGACGTTGAATGATAAAAAATAACATGTATGCAGACAAAACTTATAAAATATAGCAAATTCCGTCCTGTTTAATTCCATGTATTAAACTATAAAAAGAATATGAGCCAAAGCTAATAGGAATAAAATAAAATATCATGTAATTCTTTTAATCAATATAAATTTAGTTATGCTTAATCTTGCATGTATAGTACAGTATAAATATTCTTTTGCTACTATTAACTTTGCAAGTGATCTTTTGTTAGGTACATAAGATTGATTTTAGAAGTAATTACTGTGTACAACTTGAAAGATGATCGACCATGAATACACACGATAGATAAGGTTATTTCATGCTCGGATGTCATTAAAAGCTTCCCTATTTGTCACAGCACTTAATCGGCCTCCTCACTACTTTACTTACACATCTTGTAAAGTCAATAATTATTTTCAGTTTTTGTGAATAGAAGTCAAAAGATTGTCTTGAATTTTTGCAAATGAATCAATTTTTTATATCCAGAAAATTATACCTAATAGCAATATTAGTTTAGTTTTTATAATTAACAAACTTGTAAAATATTTGGTAAAAAACCTTCTAATCTGAATGAATGAAACAAAACAAAATACACCCAAATACCACAAAAAATTAAAAAACACTGAACACACTTCAATAGCCAAGCTATCATCAAGGGTCAACTGACACAAACTGAAGAAATTTTTTATATATACCATCAGTAGTGCTTCATTGCTTATCTGATGTCCTAGTTGACCACTGATATGTGTGATTGAAACATATATTTTTTAATTTTGTTTACTCAATAAGAATTCATAGAGTAAATCATGATTAAAAATCTAAAATAAAAACAATCAGTATAATAATTGTTTAATACAATTCAAAAACTACATTAAATTAGCAGCAACAACTTTTTTAGGTGCCCTATAATCATAACTACGAATTTCAGGATATTCTTCACAAAGTAAATTATATGCATAACAAATTCTTGCAA
Source organism: Vesta saturnalis (assembly GCA_036346205.1). Classification (NCBI taxonomy): domain Eukaryota; kingdom Metazoa; phylum Arthropoda; class Insecta; order Coleoptera; family Lampyridae; genus Vesta; species Vesta saturnalis. The sequence goes on from JARFJB010002176.1 coordinate 12,717,311, forward strand.
ATTCTTCAGTGGTTAATTCAAATGGACGTACTCTATAATCAGTATCTGCTATAACAAAAAGTTTTGGTCCTAATTCATTCCGTAACTCAACTGGAAATAAACATTCAACACCACGCCTAGATGCTTTTTGTCGCATGTTAAAAACATGCCTTATTACTTTTTCTACCATATCAAACGGAAGTTTAACTAATGGATCTTTAAGTGGAATGAAAGTAACTACACCAACATCCACATCAGGTTTGGGAAGAAATGCTTTTCCAGGAATTGTAAATGTATGGTTGACTTGACACCAAAATTGACACATAACTGATAAACGACATCTTTGTTTATGACTAACTGGTGCAACAATTCGTTCTGCAACTTCTTTTTGAAAAGTCAACGTCATTGGTGTTCTACCAAAAGCCCAAGCTGATTTTTTTTCAGATATGGATTTTAACCAACGAATAATTAAATTTGTAGACACATTAAACGGTAAATTTCCAATTACATTAAGGGGTGGGCACTGATCATGCCAATCAATTTTAGGTACATCAGCAAACCCTATTTCAAAATTATAGTCTCTTATATCACATATCTCTATTTCTAATTTTACATGGTCTCTACATGCTTCTTCTAATAACTCTAGAGTAGGCAAAAAGCGAGAGTCTTTTTCAACAACAATAAGTTTTTTTGGTGTTTTATTAATAATAGATCGAGTTATACTTCCAGGTCCAGGTCCAACTTCACAGACAACATGATCTTGTAGACGTCCAGCTACTTTTATAATCTTGTTGGTGATTCGTTCATCTAATAGAAAATTTTGTGAGAGCTGACGTAAAGCTCTAAGTCTGTATAAACGAATAAGATCTTTTATAGTAGGCAATGGAGGTAAACGTAAAACATTTGTTGCTGCAGACATTTTGTTGTAATATTTACTTTTCAATCGTTTTTACAGGTTCATCAAAGTCATCTAAGAAATTTTCCTGCTTGATTGATAATATAGTATAACTATAAACACTTAATATGCCAAAACCTAATAGGCATCCAGTAATAATATTGTTTCTGCGTAAACGTTGCAATTTTTGCACTCTTTGCAAATTTTGAAGTTCAATGACTTTTATATGATTAAGATCTACGCTTTTAAGTTTGTTTGGGTCTATTCTTGGCATATGTTCTTCACTACTCATATTAAATTCTTTATTTGAACAAATTTTATTTCCCTTTATATAACCTCACAATTGAATCAAATCAATGATTTGTGGTTATTTATTATACTGTTATGGCACTTGTACAAGGGGCAATATTTATACATAAAAACAGCCTAAACTGCAAGTCATAAAAATTAAAACATCCACGACTATGCACCGTTTGAGATTTAATATTTAAAATGTAACATTTATAATTTAATATTTTTAACGAGTGGTGTATGCAATATTTAACATTTAAGAAACTACCTATCATAAATCGGTTACAAAATATACCTACGTTATTTCTTGCTTATCTATTTTTTTTATTTGCCCCCTAGATTCGCGAGTTATTTTTACAAAGTTGGTATAATATTTTTCACTAACGTCAAATTTGATTAATTTATTTTCACGATTGATATATGTTGCCTTTTTTTAAGTATTAAAAATGAGGATTTTTTTAAATATCCGTTTCCATAGCAGAGCAGTTTGAAAGTTAGCAATTGATTAATATTGTCACTTTAAAAGCTTCAAAATGCCTAAAAAATTAGATAACCAGATAATTTATATAAAAAAACCTTTACAGTTTGATAAATAATAAAGTTCCTCGTGCGAAAGCTTTAATTGAAACGCGACTCATTTGGCAATACAATTCAAAATCTGAACATTCTACGATCGACAATTTCATTCAACTGTCAAAAACAACTCATTCTATTATACGTTTTATCACTTTCACATCGGATAAACTGCTAGTAGGTATGCTTCGCAAGAGAGTAAGCTACATGTTGATATATTTCCATGGTAACGATAGTTAAATTGTACAGAGTGATCAATCTCAAGTGTATACCATGTGATCAAAATATTTAAGTTGGTACCACTGATAGGTTGGTAAGAAGCTGTATTGTTCTAGCTACTCTAGAGCATGGTTCGAGTAAAACTGATCAGTTTCAAATCATGAATATTTAACATTATAAAATATTATCTTAATTTAAATAATGACTATTTTCTGTTTGATTAGACTGCATCCCTATAAAATACAACAAAATAAATAAAATATTATTTAATGATTGGATTACATCATTACAAAATAATGAATCTTAAGTATTTAATAGTTATTAATGATTAGTTCGATATGAACGTCATAATGAAACGCGTGTTAAACCACGAGGCGTTAGCCGAGTGGTTTATTTACAAAGTTTCATTACGAAGTTCATATCGAACGTATCATTCAAAAATCTACGCCAGTCCAAATAGATTTTCTTTGCATAGATTCGATTTGTTTACAATATCAGAAACGTTTTGTAAATAAAAATTCAAAATTAATGACCATATTAGTCGATATAAACCGCTTGTGATTGTTGCAATTTTACTTTGACAACGTCATTATTTGCGTTCAATTTTGTTTTACATGAGTTTCGCACTGATGGACTGAATTTAACAAATTGTACAGACTTTATAATTAATGTTTACAATAAATAAATGTTGGTAAAGATTTTATAATGAAGTAAAAGTTAACTAACTTTCTTTTGCCTGTTTTTATTTTGAAATTTGCGTGTTATTATGAGTTCATAATGGCACTGGGTGCTATTATGAAGGCCATAATGACACCCAAATGAAGATGATAAATATGTCATAATGACACTGGCGTAGATTAATGTTATAATTTCATTATAATTAAATGAAATTTTACAGTTTTAATGAGAATGTCTTTACAAATTTTTTTTAACTCCTTAGGTACACATTAGTTATCACACTTTGCTTTACAGCATACGTTCAAAATGACCGCCATTAAATTGTAAACATAAGTTCACCCTACGTTGCATATTCTCAAATACATTTTGTAACAATTCGGCACCAAGAAAATACAAAAGTGAAAAACGAAGGTATAATATGACATAAACTGACATAAACTAAAACGACTAAAACCACACTAAAAATCCAAAGCAGCCAACTGCAAAACACAACAATATTAACAACTAGGGATTTTTGTCATACCATTACAGTACACTTGAGATTGATCACGTTGTATCAGTAACGCTTAAAATATACTTTATTATTTTTAATTACGTGATTCATTAAATTGTCTTAAAATATTTTGTGTTTATTCCCGGAACTAACTTTTTTTAAATCAAGCTTTAGTTTAATACGACTCGAGCAAATAATTTCACCTTCGGGTGGTTTTACCGTTTTTTACTGAATTAAACAAAGCTTTCGTTCAAAATGAAAGTTTGTCCATAAAACAATTTGGTATTACCTCGACAAACTTTTAGGACAGTCGCAAACATTTGGATTTTAAGGGTAATAGATCGTTATTCAAAAAAAAATCGATAAGTACAAAATTTTTAATGGACGTAAACAACAAAAACATGTCGTTGAAAAAATCACTTTTCTCAAGTTCATCCAATTTTTTAAATTCAAGTGAGAATGTGATATTCGGTTTTTGAATGAAACAATTTACCAGAATGGGAGTAAATTCGTCGTTATGATACTGATTTGAAAAAATCCTTCCACAAAAGTCTGAGGGCAAACGTTTTACAATATTACACGCAGGTTGTAGGTTTGGCTTTTTACGAACTTACTGGACTTAATGACCGTGACTATCACAAGACAATGACTGCAGAACTTTTCCAAAATTGGGATGAGTTAATTCCTGCTTTGATAGACTGCAATCAAAATTGTGGTGGTTGGACAACGCACCGTATCATGGTGCAGTTGAACAAACCAACTTTTTTAAAGAAATCACAAATGCAGGATTTTTGATTAACCACAATGTGAAAATTAACGACAATTTAACAAAAACAATTGGGTTGATTAAACCATTTAGCATATAAACGGTTTGTAATTGACGACATTTAAAAAAACCATGGTCATGATGTCCTTCGTTTACCCCCATACCATTGTCAATACTATCTAATTGAGTTGGCATGGGGTTATTGCAAGAGCTTCTATAATAAACACATAAATTCGCAACCTAAATCAAAAGATATGGATGCAAATTTATGACGGCATGCTTTTTCAAAATGTACGTCCGACATGTGGCAAGGTTATATAAACCATTGCGAAAAAATAATTTAGGAATACTGAACAAAACTAATGGAGTCAATTTCTGTTGAAAATATTCCACCATTCATTATTTCTCTCGAAGAATCAGTTTCAGATTCAGAGCTTTCTTCTGAAAATGATGAACCTAATTCAGATGTAGAAATAATGGAGATGGAATAAGGACTTGGACTTTGGACACTTTTGCCTCAGAATCTCTTGAAAGAATCTCAACTCACGATTCAATTGGCAGTTATAAAATATTTTTAAACTACTCGAAGGACAGTAAACGACAAAGCAGTGTGGTTGCTTTATTTATTTGTGTTTAGTATTTAATATTGTTGAAAATGTTTTAGCTGTATCAAATTATTTTGTGAAATTTAATGAAAATCCTTTATTTCGATTGAAAGACGCCCCAGAATAAATTTATGGGTAAGTTATAATGCGGCGAAACCCTACTTCTTCACTCAAAATTCAATAGGGTGCTATTATTATGCAGTGATCCGTGGTTACTATTCATTTCAATTAAATATGGCAACTATTAAATTAATTTTGACATATAATCAGATTTGAGGTTAGTGAGAACCGTCTAATACCAACATAAATAAAAAAAATAGATTATACATTAAACTCCAAGTTTGAAATTTTTGTTTTAACCTGGTTTTATATTCTATTTTCTATGTCATTGTAGTTATATTGCTGAGTATATATTATTTTTTCAAACGTCATATAAGTGACAACTTATGTGTCTTCAATGACAAGGTAAAAGTGTCACTGTATCCGATTAAGCAGATAAAATAACTTTTGCCTACTTTTCGAAATCATTAATATTTATTGCAAAGGCACAATTATTTAAAGTTTGGTTTTGAAACGGACCACTTGCACGGCACTTCACTTAAGTGATCATTAATATTTCCTAAGTTAAAATTTTCAATGACAGATCCTCGGCCAATCACTTGTACTTGGTTTACTTTCGGATTGGATTATCTGGCTGAAGAATTTTACTAGCAATATCCTTATTTTCTACGGATTTTTCTATGTAAACCTCAGCAACGGAACTAGATCGCTACCCTACATGATGTTTTAAAGTGGTAAGATCTCCTACTTTGTCTACAAGCAACGTCGCTGAGGTTCTTCTTAAATAATGGCCTGTGTATTCCATCGTATTTGGTAATTTAAAAATGATGCGACCTCTTCTGCTTCATTGGCCAGATTATGTATGTTCATCGCCATTCTATAGCATTTTCCATTTTGATATTTTAAAAAGAATCTCTGTTCCTCAAAGTCAGCTGGGCGCAAATTTAGGTATTGTCTATATTTACTTATATACTATTCTCCCATGACTGTAAATGATCGATGATTCCCTGTTTTGATATCGGGAATTTTTATTAGCCATAGCGATCCAAGATCTTTAATATCATTGATTTTCATTTTTGACAGTTCGTGGTGATTTAATATACACTACAAAATAAAGCATGGTAATCTTTACCTTTGTCCACAGACACTTCTCATCTGGAGCATCAAACACGAAATCAAACTGTTCCTTGGTTAAAACCTATGATTTCTTGTATATATATAACCTTCCCCTTGCTTCTTTAGAAAAGCACGCATCTTCAAATATTTTGTGACAACAACATTATTCTTGAGACCTAACAATGCTTTTATTATGGAGTAACGAAACCATAACGAGAAGATTTTCATGTTTTTAGCTAATTCCGAAAAATAGGCGAGTAAAACATTTTCGGAATACACTGTTTCTTTTTTCTCTACACACCACTCCAAAAACCTTTGGTAGGACATGTCATAGTCGCCTCTCGATTGGATGGCAACAAACTTTTGATTGACGCTTTTGCTGCTTGCGTGTGCGTGTGTGTGTGTGTGCGTGCGCGCGTGTGCGTGCGTGCGTGCGTGCGATCGAGCGTACGTGCGTGCGTGCGAGGGTGCGTGCGTGCGTGCGTGCGTGCGTGTGTGTGTGTGTGTGTAGGATTTATAGATTTACGAGGACCTATGCTTGGATTTAATAAAACGGTTTACAAGGGTCAAAAAGTGCATACATCGAAAAATCCAATTAACATCATCAAAATTAGCTCATTGATTATCGATTGCAATATAACAAGTGGTAGTTATAAAAATGGAAAGTCATCACACATTATTCATCAATTCTTCCCCAATGTGCCAGCAGGATATAAAATAATTGAATCCTTTTAACATGTCATCTATTTACCTTCCGTTTCAACGATAACACTTAAAATAGTAGACCAAGATGGAGCTCTCATAAATTTTAACGGGGAAGTCATAACGATAGGACTACATTTAAAGAAAATAAGGTGATGCGGTATAATTCATGTGCATGTAAACAGTGCAAGTCAAACTATAAAAGATCAAAGTATAGTAACCCGAGGGTCAGTAGACGTTCGTCGATCAAAGCATTTACAGCGCAGAATAGAACATACTTGCAAAGTCTTGGTATTACAGTAATACAATAAGTGTATTAAGCGCTAACGAAAAAGCTGTCATTGATAACGCTATAGTAAATTCCGAACTGCACACCCATCAGCCATATACTATGAGAGTGGGAAACGACGATAAAATCAGAATACCCATTCAGGAAAACATATGCTTACTATCAGAAACTTATGTCTACGTAGAGGGAAGATTGTTGAGGGAGGATGGTACTACGTCTAACACCTCTTGGTTCGTTATTAATGGAATTGCACTTTTATTCGGTGAAATTAGATACGAAATCAATGGAATAGTGGTAGATTCTGTGACTAAGGTTGTAAGGTCAACAATTACAGGATTGGTATCAGTGACACCCAATGATCTCGCCCGTCATGAAAATCAGGGTTTGCTTCCTACATCAAGCAGCGCACTAAGATATGCTCTAGGCTATTTTAATCTTTGTGTAGGTATTTTATAGAAGTGGGTGGCTTTGGAATTTTTTTTCAAGTAAGGATCTGTATGTCTATTAACGTCTATCTGATATGAAATTTTAAACGTACATCTGACATAGTTTTTTTTAATTTTTACAATGTTGCCTATTTTCGTTACGAACGTATTAAAAAAGAGGTTGCATTATTAACCTAAAAAAATTATTATTAGAATTATTTTATTTCTTTTAATTTCCACTTTGTAGGTTGGAAGGTCGTATGTTGCTCCACACCAGATATTTACTTTTCAACAGTGCTATAAGTTTGGTGTATTTAATTTATTCAAATTTATGGTCACTTTGAGCATTCAGTACTCGGCTCAATGACTACCAGGTGACTTCAAACTTCATGTTCCGTCGTACAACATACGCCACTAACACCTCCTCAGTAACTCTAACACTTAAAATAGTAAATTAGTATTAAATCCAGCAAATCTTCAATGACATTGATTTTACTACTGAAACTTGTCTCACACTTTGTGACTTGAGTCAAATACAACCCAGTTGTTTCGGTTTGAGTGTCCACTTATTAGGTATCCTTTATCTAGGTAAGTTAAACGTTAAAAATGGTGCCCGCAGTGAATAAAATAGGATATAAACTACGGTGGAGAAGATTTTGTTTTCCCTGTTTCCTTATTTCCCTCGACGATTGGCGTTTAGGGAAAGAATCATAGATGAAAGAATACAACTTAACTCAGCAAATTGGTTTCCCTACCACCTTGGTATATACCATACATGAAAGATACTTAATAGATGTGACACTTAAGTGAAACAGTGTGAGACGTTTGAGCGCCGTCTCGTGGTTTTTGGTAATACTAATGTAATTGAAATTTAGTCGGATTTAGATACCACTTTAATTTTAAGTGTTAATAACTTCAACATATGATTCCCGGCCGAAAATTAATGTATTCGTCTAAATTGGTAATAAATGTTGCAAATAATAGACATACTATGTATTAGTGTTTATTAAGTTTACGTCTTTTTTTGTATAAGCACATCTTGTACTTGTTTGTACTCGTATAGAGTAAAGATTTTTATTTGTCTGATATCTTGGTGTCCTTTCTTAAAGTAATATAGTTAATGTCCAGACAAACATTAAAAATATACAAATTAATTGTAAACACTTGAAAATTTGATTAAAGTTTCATTATGGTCACCCACATGTAAACAAAAATTTACGGTATTTTAACTTGAAAATGCACAAAGAAATCAAAATGATTAAATTAAATAAATCCACAAATACAGTTGTACTCAGCAAACAAGATAGTTGGAGAGGGGATACCGGTGCTATAGTAGCTTTTAAGGTACAATCCGAAAAAAAATATTTGGGCGCTTAATTTAAATGTGTTGTTGGATACACATAAATGTATTGTGTGCTGCATAACCTGTGTCACTAATGTTTTCTTGACAAGATCACAAAACGGTGAATCAAGAATTTGAGGTTAGGGTATGTGTTTTGCTGATTTTTAAAGAAATAAATTTAACTTCGAAAAATTGGGAAGTAAGTGTTTAATGTGATCATAAATAAAGATGTTTACTTTTCAATTTTATAGGCAAAGAAATAGGATATATGTCGAAAATGCAAATCTGGAAGAAAATACAAATGGTAAATAAGCATTCCTTAAAAATTTATTGTTACAATTGTTTAACAAGCACATTTTATTTATTAAATTAATTACTAATTGTGTAGGATATTATTGGATAGTGGTTAATAATTTCTTTTGTAATGTATTCTAGATACATCAAGTGAAGTGTTACAAATCGGATGGTGCGACTCTTCTGTAAAACTCTTAATATCAGGTGGCACGACTCTTCTGTAAAACTCCTAATATCGTTATATGAAGAATTCAGACCAAAGGTAGGAAAAACAGTAAAATTAAAGACCAAAAAGAAAATGTGGGAAGCTATAGATATAGAAATGAAAAATCAAGGATATTGTTTTAGTGCGTTACAAATTGAGAATAAATGGAACACTTTAGAAAGAGCTTCCAAGAAGAAAACAGAAAATAACAATAAAACCGGCAGAGCACGTGAAATATGTTCTTACAAGAAGTAAGTTTTTGTAAGTTGAAGTATAATCATATCAATTGATATTTTGTAGAGAATTAAGTGAATGCATGCTACGAACGTCATCTGTTATACGAGAATTCTTACTTGGATCGAATGATAATGGGAAGAACCAACAGGAATTATCAATACAAGTAGATAGTGCACAAGCAAGTAGCAGTTCTAGTCCTAGCCCACAAATGGTGAAAAATAATTCTTCGAATAGTGAAACAACATTAAATACTAGAAGAAAGAACTAAGGAATTAAAAAGGAAAACTGATTTAGCAATTTAATGTATTGCATATTAATTATAAAACATTCATAATGAATTACATATTTCATTTCTTAAATGCTTGCCATCTTAATAATATAATTGTGTAAATCTCTGCTTTAACATCCCAAATGAGTGAATTCAGTATCTACTCGGCATGAACTCAAAGCAATATTAAAATTTTTTTGTTTTCTACTTAAATGTCCATTGTCTTTATATGGAACAATAAGCCATTTTAGGTAAGGATACTGAATACACTACACTACACTGTATTTAAGATCTACAATTCATTTTGATTAAAATGTAATTACATTTTTATAGTTTATCGAATGAACAGATGAGTTATTTGTTTGGCAAAGTTTACCAACACAATTTAATTGTTAAGTTATAATCAAAATAAAATGAATACATATTTAAACAATCGGAACGAAATCATATAAGGATCAAAATGTTTAAAATATCAAGGCAAAATTAGTTTATGTTATTTTCTTAATTTGATTCAAGTTCAGAACCTGTGTCAACTTCCGACAAACCAGTGTTCACTACAAATTCCAAACTTTCCACTATTTCGTCAAATAGTAGTATTCTATCTTTCTCCCACATTTCTTGAGCCAATCGATCCACATGCTTGCAATGTTTTTGCCAATCTAATGCTGTGATTAAGATCAATTGGATTAAGATCACAATGATATGGAGGCAAACGTAACACTGTATGTCCATGTTTTTTTTAAATTTCATCCACATAAAATGTTTTAGTGTGATTAAACTGTTTCACCAGTTCTAACAATTCGGCTCTCTGCATATCCCCAGTTGTTGAAACCTCGTTACTTTCAAGCCAATCTCTAATTTACTGCTTTCTTGTGGCTTGGGTTGGGGGTTTGTTAATTTGAACATTGTGGTACGGTGCATTATCCATAACAACTATCCCTTTTGGAGGCAAATTTGGGATCCACTGCGTAAAATTCTGATGATTCATGTCATCGTGGTAATCCCCTGATTTACTGTTAGGTCTGAAAATTAACGCTTTGTTTACAAATTCGTATGCACCACCTACGTGTACAATAATGTACCGCTGACCAGAACGATCAGCTTTGTATATACCTGGTTGGTCCTTTGACTGTCAGCATTTACTCACCCCATAAGATGGATGAACAAAAGTTTCGTCTAAATATGTGGTTTTTTATTGTCTCCGAGAGCACAGTTTTCTCTGCACTTTCGTAAGTAACGAGAACGCCAAGGTACGATATCATTTCGTTCCATGAGCAATTTTCATCGGTTTTCACATTTCTTAAATTTGAAGCCAATTTTTAAAAGATTTCTTCGAATAGTTTCTTGTTCACCAGTATAATTGATCTTGTTTTGCATCTTATTCACTAAAATTTTTAACGTCGGCGCTTGCTTGTCAACCGTGAACACCTCTTGCACTGTTCTTTTTAAGATTCCTAAATCACACTCATCCATTACTATTTTGTTTGATCCTCCGCTTCTCCTTTTTCTCGAAGGTGAATCGACTAAATCACCATCAGCCACAGCAGCTTCTTTTCTGATGCTCAAAATAGTAGCAACTGATTTCCCAACAGCAGCCGCTGCAAGTTCGGTTGCCATGACCAAAGGGAATGCCCATTCACCAGCAGCTTTTTGTCTATCAAAGAACTGTATAACATCTTTGATAATGTTTCGAGCCTCAGAATGTATAGTTTTCTTCGTAGTTCCAGCCATAATAGGAATAACCTTAAAACATAAAAATTACATTTTTATAAAAATGTTTGTACATACCTTTATTGCACAAATAAAACAACCAAAGTCTTAAAAAAACTCATTTTAACAAACAAGAGTAACACAATAAAAGGATTAAGTAATAAAACGCACGCGGAAAATGTCAGCTGTAAACTGTAATAATTTACTTTTAACTGTGAATGTACCACTTTATAATTCACAAATATGATTGGATAAAGAATTTGCCGCGTCAAAAATTTCAAATATATTATTTTAGTTGACATAGTTTCCGACTATCTTGTTTACGGAGTGGAGCTGTACTCAAAATTACAAATTACAAATATCATTGCAAGGACCAAAAAAACATACCTCACGTCTAAACGTCAATACTTGATACGTCACCTATTGGTAAGTGGAAAAACACATGTTACCATCAAAGTTGGGAATACAAGTGCTACCAACCTCAAAGAATACACACCTTTAAACCTCAAAATCTTTGAATTAGTATAAGAGTAAAAACAACAGCTTTAAATAATGCAAGAGAAAACGGTCATACTAGCCGAGGCTTATTGTCTTACACACAAGGTGGCTTCTCCAGGTCTGTAATTGAAATAAATTGCTGATTCTGTTGAATTTTGTTTTCAAGATACAGGTTACGCAATCTTTTTGGCCACTTTTTTATTAAATACATATGAAAAGAATCACCGGGACATAAATAAGTTGATCAGTCGTGTTTATATCAATGTACCATACGTACGTTTAGATCGTTAGGTTGATTGTATCCTTCATATATTGGTATGTGGTAAAACACATGTTACCAACCAAAGTTGGGAATACAAGTGTTAGCAGAATTAAAGAATACACAATTACACACAACAATTAAACATCAAAATCATTAAATTTATCTTACACACATAGTCGCTTTCCAAGTATGTACTTGTACTTGCGGTATGAAATAAGTTGCTAATTCTAATTGACATTTTTTTGAGATACGTATATCTTCTTGATCACCTTTTGATTAAATACATTTGCAAAGAATCATCGAGGCAATGTAAATAAGTTGATGGATCGTATTTATCAATTTACCATGCCTACGTTTAGGTCGATATATTGACTTGACCCTTTATTGCTAAAGTTGTTAAAAGTAAACATGACTGTTAGGTGATTACTTACCGCCTTACAGAGCATTAAGTATAAATAAGTACGTTTCGTTTGTGCATTTGTATCTATAGAAACATTGACTACGCTGTAATTTCACTGTCTTAACTGAACCAAAGAAACTGAAATTAAACAGTTTTCATCTGTATGGGTATTCCATAATGAACCGAAACTAACAAAAGTGGTTCGCAACTGTTGCATTGGAGCGTCGAAGAACACTTACTGCTGATTGGTGTACTTCAATTTGTCTCCCACAGGTGATCGCTGATACTAGAAAAAACAATATAAATAAGCGAATCATTCAGCATCATGACCAGGGCAGTTCAAACCTCGGTATTGAACGTAAGCCCCTTCTCGCGTAAGAGCTTGTGATTTTTATTACAAATATCTTAATTTAAAAAAAAGAACTTAGCGTTTTTACGCTCATCGTTCCGGCATCGTGATCTTCACCACTTCGGAGTTAGATCTGTCATTGCTTGCATACAGATAATACGAAGAAGCGGTCATCAGTGGAGGCCTAGTAGCAAGCAGGAGCCGCCGGAATACAGCAGGAGGAAAGAACGAAAATAAAAAGAAGCTTCCAGGACACCGCCAACTACAGGATCGACGTCGGGTAAAACAATACGTACCACTTAAGAAAAAATATTTTTTAATTAATTTTAATTATTGTTTTATTTTAACACTTGTTTTCCTCCTTTTCTATTTGGGTCTCTGATTTTCAAGTCTTAATTCCTCGGGATGTGAGACTGCACCTCGGCGAAGACCCGGTCTTTCTCTAAAACAATTCCTTTTCATCTTTTATTTTCAAAACCTTATTAACAAAAACCGCGCTACCGTAACGGCTGTATCCCCAACCCGCGACACCGCCCACCTACACACACAGCACACACAACCCTCACATACGCACACACCCTCGTCTAGCCGCCACCATCCTCACGCACACGCTCCCATTCAAACGCCTCCTCTATTTCCACCTCATCCACACATTCCTACATCTCTACATGTTCCACCGCCTCCACAAAATCTTTAAAACCTACACACAAATCACCTAAACCTACGTACAAACCTGCCCTGCTACCCACATCCGCCCAGCAACCTATACCTACCGTGATTCCCACACCCGCAATCCCCAATCCCAATCCTACCCGCTCTTAATCCTCCAGATATTGCATTCGCAATATACCTAAATCCATAACCACACAGAAAACCCTGTTTAATTCCTTGAAATACTTTAACCTTCCCTGGTTGAACTTAACGTTCAACCACAACCACACATGTCTCCTAGAGACCTCCTCTCCCTTGCCGGATGGTACACAGCTTAGGCTGCGACACCACTTCGGCGATCCAACCGTCACCCTTACCCAACTCTCCGGTCCTCGTCCCTTCAACTCCACTCCTACAGCGCCCTCTTTTTCCTGTGTAATTCGTTACGTAGATAAGGACATCCGAGAACCCGAGATCCTCGGTGCGATCGATCTTACACACGTGAGGAAGGCCGTTCGCATCACCGCTAAGGCGCCGAACACCCCCACATCCCTTATCCGGATCATCGCCACTTCACAAACTACCCTTGAGTACCTCTTCGCACGCAGTGTCGTCATGTTCGGGCGACACTACAGTTGCGAACCCTCCCTTATCCCTCAACCTCTCCTCAAGTATTGTTCCACCTGCACGCAGGTGGCGCATACCGCTGAGGAGTGTCCAACCCGCGAAATCCTGTGTCCCAACTGTGGCGAAAATCATAGATCCTCCTCCTGCAAATCCTCGGCTAACCCAAGGTGTAACAACTGCGGGGATGCTTACGTTTCGTATTCCTTTAAGTGTCGGAATCTCCCAGTTCTCCGTCGAAGATGGTATCCCTCGAACCCATCCTGCCTTCCGAAGAGTCCGACTCGGAAGACACAGCCCACCTTGAACCCTCTCCCGACACCGAATCCCTATCTATCAAAGACTTCCTATATAAATCCTCACCCACTCCCTATTCCAGATGTTCCCCGACCGGCTAGATAGAGTTGTCCGCGCCCTAGATTCGTTATCCTGAAACTTCTTCCAAGGGAGGATTAACATCTGCGTATGCGGTACGCGGATGAAGGTCACCGTAATCCGCCAACCCAATCCTTAACTGCTTTCGAATGGATATCCTAGCAGGGACCGTCAATGCCAGGGGCGTTCATCGGAAACGCCCCTTACTTAAACACTTTTTACACACACAATATAGACATCCTTTCCATCACAGAAACAAAACTCACAAACAGATGCGCACTTCAATTCAACACGTATCACACATTCCTAAACAATAGCCACCACGGAACCGCCCTCTTGATTAAAAATTGCTTCCCATCCACTCCTTTTCAACTTCCTGCACACCTACAGCATCTCGAATTCGTTGCTGCGACGGTGCACTTTCCCACTCCAATAGTATTTATTTCATATTACAACCCACCCGACCACAACACCCTATCCGATGACCTTTTAATGTACGCATCTAGCCTCCCTAATGCAGTTATCCTAGGTGACTTCAATGTCCGCCACATCCAATTCGGTGACTCCGCATTGGTAACAGGCTATTCTCCGCTTTGTTGCAGTTGCCGCTCTTGCGAATCGCCAACACACAACCAACATACTTCGAACGTTTAGGTGTCTCAATAGTAGATCACATCATAGTTTCCGAACCCATAGCTCACTATTTCGATCGTGAGTGCTTTATAGGCACCGCGATCACATCAGATCACATACCACTACTGGTCAAAACTTCATTTTGTCCAGCTTTCCCTACACCTCCTCAATACACAGTCATTAAATCAAAGAGAAAAGACGAATCTATCGTCAACTCTTGCGATCCAGGGACCAGGATCTCAAGACCGAATACAATCGCCTTAACGTCTTAATCAGGCGAGAAGCAAACAGGCACGCCGAAGACTCCCGGACCAAAGCCACCTCCCAGTTAGATTATAGTAATGGTAAACTCTTCTGGCAACAGTTCGATAGACTAACCCGAAGAAAAGTTAACCCTAAATCCCGCCTAACCGACCTTCAGGGCTACCTAATTTACTCCGATCAAGGAAAGGCCGATTTATTTGGTCACCATCTCCAATCCTCTTTCCGATCCTGAGATGATCCCTAATTCGATAACCGATTCAAGGGACTCCTCGAGGGTTACCTTGAAGAATTTCGCAACATTAACCTTCCTGCAACCCAACTCGATAACGAGAATCCCTTTTATGCTTCCATCACGCCCGACCAGGTTCACACTTATTTCAAAATGGAAAAAAAATTCCTCCAGGTCATGACGGTTTAAATCGCAAAATCCACCGTCATTTACCCGACCAAGCTATCCGATTACTCTCCAACATCTACAACCAATGCTTAATCCTATCCCACTTCCTAGCGGACTGGAAATCGGCCTCCACCGTCATGATACCCAAACCCCACGCCGACCTAACCTCACCCTCTTCCTATAGACCACTCACCCTCCTGAGTTGCCAAGGAAAATGCTTCGAGCAGATTCTAGCCTGGATCCTCAGGGTCCACCTCGAATTTAACGACCTCCTTCCCAACAGCCAATTCGGCTTCCGTCCCAACCGTACGTGTCACGATAACCGAACGTGTCACGATCAATTGTTGAAGCTGCTTACAGAGACCACCAGAGCATTCAATCACAAGCAATGCAATCTGGCTGTGTTTCTGGGCATTAAGCAAGCATTCGACAAGGTCTGGCACGCCGGTCTCCTGCACAAGATTCGTAACCTCCCGATCCCTTCTCCAAACTCCTAGTCTAGTACCTTTCCAATCGGCCAGTTCGGGTCAAAGTAGGGAAAACCTTCTCAGATCCTTTCCAACCTACAGCAGGCGTACCGCAAGGTTCTGCGTCAGCTCCGATCCTCTACTATCTTCTCATCCGACATTCCCGAAGTCACACAACCCGGAGTAGTCGTTGCGCAGTTTGCGGATGACACAGCCTTCTGGACGGTTAATCGGAACAGCGAAACGGCCTCCCGCTTCATATACGAAACCCTTCGGAACTTCTCCAACTGGGCGAACCGGTGGAGAGTCTCCGTCAATCTCTCCAAAGCCCAAACACTCCTCTTCCGACTGTTATGGATTTCCGAGCACCCATATACACCAATATAAACCCCAACCACCTTTCCTATATTGCCACCTGTGAACGCAGAATTTTTAGATGCATACATAGGTTACCCCTCAGGTACTCTAGTGACCTCACAACACAGCACGCCAACATACCACCAATCACACGCAGAATCCAAACACTTCAGAATAACTTTGCGCGAAAAAGAATTTTCGGCGATACTATTCCAACCAAAGAAATCCTTACCACTCCCACGAAGAAAACCTAAATTCAAATTTAAGCATCCCCCCGCGATCCTTACACAACTACTTGACAACCTCCCCGAGTATATAGAAGAATCCATAGATAACATCCCATATACCCTCCGAATCTCCCCGTCTATTCGATGTCGACCTAGCATGAAACCGGACAACGAATCGGATAAACCACACTAAGCACGCTACACCCCACTAAACAACGCACACTCTTAGTCCAATTAACGCATTATTAAATATTCAAATAAATATAAATCTTTTTTTTTTACACCAAAAGTAATCACATCTCATGATTGTAAACTATACAATAACACAAAACATCGCAATACCAACAAGCAAGGATTGACCAGGGCTGAAGAGGAGAAGGACTCCTGAACAGTCTACGACTAAGATATATATATATATATATATATATATATATATATATATATATATATATATATGTAAAAGCTATAAATAAGTGATTACTAACCATATGCATGAGCATACTAACAAAAAAAAAACAAAGGCATCATGACAGTGCAAGTGCGCACACAGCACGACAAACTACAGAATTTTTGACTGGTCAAAATATCAAATTAATGACTCATTGCCCATATTCACTTGATCTGTCTCCCAATGACTTCTTTGTTCAAACACATCAAAAATGAAACGCGTGGTAAGCGTTTTTCATCACCTCAAAAGGGCGTTGAATCTTTTATAGTACTTCCTTTGGAGGTATCTCGCTCAGAGTGGCAAAAATGTTTTGAAGATTGGTTTTACCGAATGCAAAAGTGTAATAGATCTTAAGCGAGATTATTTTGAAAAACAATGAAAATTTTTACGTAACATAATGTGATAATTTTTTAGATTTTCAACGAATTCTAACATTGACCCTCGTGTTAATAATATAATGTATTACGACAAATTGACACTGCCAATGGAAAGAACTACCTTATGAAATATAACATCTGTTCAGTTTTTATTCACATCGCTTTTAACTACTACATGAACGTAGCACAACGCCAGTTTTATACATAGGAGTAGACTTTAAATTTATGCATTATTGTTAAAATACAATGTATCTTATAGTTATTAATGATACTAGTTCGATATGAACGTCATAATGAAACGCGTGTAAAGTTAAGTTTATTTATACAAGTTTCATTACGAAGTTCATATCGAACGTGTATCATTCAAAATTTAATCTACGCCAGTCCAAATAGATTTTCTTTGCATAGATTCGATTTGTTTACAATATCAGAAACGTTTTTGTAAATAAAAATTCAAAATTATTAAGTGCCCATATTAATCGATGTTATAGTAACCGCGCTTGTTGATTGTTGCAATTTTTACGTTGACAACGTCATTATTTGCGTTCCATTTTATGCTTTACATGAGTTTCACGCACTGATGGACTGAATTTAACAAATTGTACAGACTTTATAATTAATGTTTACAATAAATAAATGTTGGTAAAGATTTTATAATGAAGTAAAGTTGTAACTAACTTTCTTTTGCCTGTTTTTATTTTAAAATTTGCGTGTTATTATGAGTTCATTATGGCACTGGGTGCTATTATGAAGGCCATAATGACACCCAAATGAAGATGATAAATATGTCATAATGACACTGGCGTAGATTAATAAATAAAACGAACTTAACGAACGTTTACTGACACGACTTGACGGTATTTTAATACAAATATGGCGGAGGTGACATCTTTTGTCTCTTGATACGTCATCTCCACAACTATACTAATGCAATGGTGACAACTTGAAAGCGTCACCTATTGGTTTGTGGTAAAACTATAGTTGCCAACTAAATTGGGTATATAAATGTCATCACCCTAGTTTATACCTACTGACGAGACGAGGCACAAGAGGCCGAAGATCGTGCTCTGTTAGTTATATGAAATATTTATAGAATGTAGTTATATGCATATTTGTTGTTACATATTTTAAGTTAGTTTAAGTTAGGTAGGAATGAAATGACATGTATATACTATGCCCTGAATAAAGCAAGGTCCGATGAAGGTATAGGGGGCATCTGCCCGGTATACCGTAGTCCCACCGATTAAAATGAATGAAATATACCTACTATTATATTAATAAATTGTACACGTTTGGGTAACAGTGTAAGAAAAAAAATTAATTAATTTTTTTGCTAAGTTTTATTGTGTAAACACGCCTTAAGTGACGCTTGTTGGCACAGGACGCATTTAATAAAATTAAATTAATTGAGGTATTCTCGTTAGAATAATATACATAAAACACTACTATTTACATGCTTAATAATTTTATCACTTCATAATGTAAAATAGAACCCATCTTTTTGTTTGACAATTAAACGTTACTTATGAGCGTTATCTATCTATTATCTTTTAACTAGTCATTTCCCTTGATTTTTATTAATGCCACATTTTAATTCAAAATTGACGTAAAATTTTACACTTATTTATTTATAAAAAAAATTAATTTGTTCAAAATATGACCCTTATCTTCCTTTATCTCAATCAAACTAAATCAGTGAACCATCGTGAAAGCTCCCTATTAAAAAGTTGTGAATTATAGTGCACATACCATATAATACGATGAAAATTAAACGATTGGATCAATGTAAAAATAATGGGTTATCAAACGGATTTGTACAAAATGGGAATGTGTTTTCACATAGATATTTATGGGTAAGTTTATGTACTTTACTTATTAGATTCTGCAAATTTTAAAAAAGTGCCACGATTATGCTGGTTTTAAATGGCATTGATAGATGTAGCGGTTTAGTCGGTAATGCAGGTAATGCGTTAACTGTCAGGTAGGTCAAAAATTTGACACACAGTGAGTGCATGGCGTTTGTCGTGTTTAAATACCCGACGTCGGTCGTTTATTACTAATAGATAATGTAAATAACCAAAAGAAAACAGGACCACGTCCACGTTATAACGATTACAAAATTATGAAAAATCCTCCTAAAAATGCCAAATACGAAAAACTTTCGGATAATGTTTATAAAGACATAGAAAATAATACATCTTCCATTATTACAGATCCGGTAAGTTATTTCAAAATTGTTTATAAAACCCATCAATAATTTCTATCATGTTTCTCATTATTTTATTGATTTATTCATTCATTTCCTTGAATTCTTTTATCGTATAAAATATTTTAGGGCACCGATCGATAATTGACGCATTGTACATGCAACTCATTGATTTAACTATCATTAATTAAATTCTTTTTATGCTGATATAGCTTTTTTTTAATCATACTATCAACAATTTTTTGCTTATGACAAAAATTCGGAATTTTTAGGAATTTGAAATTTATTAGCATGCTTTATTTTTGTGTTTCAAAAACTACTATTTGTTGACAATCAAAATGAATTCACAGGAAGAGGTGCATGACATCATGTGGTTGAGTACGAGTGATGCCAGTGCTTTAGGTGCTGAGGAAGTAGCATCGAGGCTAAGGGTGGAAATAAGGCAAGGCTTAAGCTGGCAGGAAGCTACTCACAGAAGACAGTTGTCAGGGTAAGTGTTTATACATATAATTACAGTCAATCGATTACCTATAAAAACAGTATTGCCCACCTCCTTGACTATTATTATAATTACCTTCGTATTTAACCGTGAAATTTTAAAATTATTTAGTTTTTATTATACATCAAGGTTTAATCTAGTTGGAGTACTATAAAATTGAATCTATAAAAAGTCTGTACTACATGCTTTGGGTATCTTTAAATTACCTTCATAATGCTACTTTTAACAAATTATTGTTTGTAAGAAAAGAAAATTGAACATATTATTTTTCCATGAGAATTAGAGTGGAAAAATAATATAAAAAAATAGGTATACTAAAAAAATTTTGCGAAGTTCAATTACATAAAAATGTATATTAACATATTTGTTCGATGTATTGGAAATTGTGTAATGTGTAATGTTTGGAAGGATGGTGCTCGTTAATATTACTGTTAATTTTTATTACATGTTCTTATCAAATTTATTAAAGCTTGTGGTTAGTTAATTAGTACACTTTCTGTGGCCGTTTTCACTGGCATTCCGGAAACCTTTTTTATACTACTATTAGTTATATATGTTGCTAATTTGTGGGATCATACTCGATTTTTTATGCAAACATTGACAATTTTATGTTTTCTTATAATGAACTTAATATTGGCAGATATATAAAACTTCATAATTCACAATGCTTGGCATATTTGTATATTTAGAATAATGATTTGTAAAAATTAATATTAGTACAACAATTAATAATTTAACTATGTAGTCAATAATTTAAAAATTATTGAATATATTGTCAAATGATATAAATGTATAAGCTCAAGGGTAAAATGTCAGAGTCTGAAATTTTGAGAATTAGAGTTCTTGATAGAATAGACAGTGTATGTGGAATGTGCAGATATTTATCATCTCTAATAGATAAAGTAAGGTTAACAAGATCATTGACTATATATTTAGTATACATATTCTAATATATCAGTAACCACAGTTTAATTAAAATATTAATAATGTCACTGATTCTTCAATCATATTCTTGTGATTCATAATCTCTAGTTTTATTTGAAGAGTTATCAAAAAATTAAATAAACTCCTAGAAACTTGAGTTCTGTAAGATGGAGGTCACTAAAGTGCTGCACTTGCATTTCATCTTCAAGAAATCAACTTTTTTATACAGTGTGTCACATATAAGACGAAGACACCCCCTATATTTTCACTATTTTCAGGAGTACTGGTTTGAATTTTTGCACAGTCATAACAGTTTCACGAGTCACATGTTTTGACTCACCTTAATTGTGAACTGTAAACCCAGCCAAAACCACGACTTTACAAATTGCACCATTGTCGTTATTTTAGTTTGTGTTGGAGATATCAAAAAAAATTATTTAGAATTAAATTTTGATCCCTAATACCGAGTGTCGTGAAAAAATTCGTATTTTAATACTTTTGAGCCAAGTACACAGAGTTACAAGTTTGCTTTTCAATTTAATAGAGTGTCTCTGGAAAACAAAAACTTTATTAAAAGAAATGCTGATCTGATAAGGAAATAAAGGAAAGGGCCACGTATTTCATTCCCTTCCCAAGGGGGAGGGTGGGCTGCTCGAGCTTTCCGGGCTTCTTCAGCCACAATCATGGATTCCCAGCATACACACATACACTACGTATATATGCATGGTGGGATTATGGATGGGTGTGGTCAGGATAGGATCGGAAGGAACGGAGTTAGGGTCTGAGGGGGAAAATACTACCCCAGCATTCGCCTAAGTAGCCACACATGGTGGGCATATGGGCAGTGCCATTTCGCTACATGTGTATGAGGAAAACCCCCTGAAAAAACCTGGTACAAGGTAGATGGTAACGGGAATCGAACCCATTACGTCCCGAATGCTAAGCAGGTCGTGTCACTACTACGCTACCAGCTCAGTGATCTGACAAAAAATACATTTTAAGATAAAAGAAATCAAACAAGTAATTTTTGGTAATTAAATGAGAACGCAAAAGTTTAAAAAAAATCAATTTTCGAAATAATTATTTTATTGCAGTAATTTAAATTTATTATCAAATGTAGCCTCTCTCAATTAATCCTCCATCCATTCGAATACATTTCTCAATTCATTTGCGATTCTGGTTACCCACTTTTCTCAGTTGTGAAATGGACGTGTGTGAACTTGAAACCCCGACAAAGAGTTTCAATAGTTCTGATTAGAGTTTTGAAGTACTTTATAAAAAATAAAAAGAGTTCCGATCATTAACGGTTCCAAATTTTAATTTGGAAAATAGAGTCTTAATTTCACAAAGTGAATATCTAGATCCATTAGTTCTCGAGTTCCTGATATGAAAAAAAAATTTTGAAAATTAAAAAAAAAATTAAAAATATTTGAAAATTCAATTTTGATATGCAATAGTTCCAATCAACTTTTGATGTTCTTTTATATTTCAGTGTGCCTTCCATTGCGTTCAATACAAACAATAATTAATATAGTTTGTGATACTAAGGGGCCTTATTTCTAAAATACAGTTTCGAATCATAGAAAATTTGACTCTTTTCAATTGAACTATTTTCTCAATATTAATATGTATCACTTTTAGACACAAACTACATTTTCAAAAATAGTTATTTTATGTAGTTATCTTATACAGGGTCAAAAACAAATAAACTTTGCACCACATGTGACCAAATTTTAATAGCCCTATTTGGATTTTGTAGAAATACACGCATTTAATATGGCACTACTTTGAAGAAAATGTGTCTGGAATAAAGCATTGTCAAAACTAAGAAGTTTTTTTGTAGGTTGCGTTGGTTAAATTATCTTATACAGCTGTAATTTTGCATATTGGTTAAAAATTGCATTTAGAAAAACTTTTTGTAATAGTTTTTTTCGATATTTTGAGAAATAACCCTAATTGTAATGAAATTTGACAGATAATGCGAATCTCGGGACTATTATTTTTTGGTTAATTTTCATCTCGATCGAAGCAGAAATTGATGTCAAAGTCAAATTTCGAATAAAATATTAATTAAAAAAACCCCGTATGACGCGGACTTTACTGGTCACACTCTTATTATATGTTATATTTTTTGTTAACATTTTTTTTAAGTAAAAGGGCTGTAACTTTTTCATTTTTGATCATGTTTTTTAAATTAGCCAGAACTTTTGGGAATGAATAAAAGAACATCAAAAGTTGATTGGAACTATTGCATTACAGAATTGAATTTTCAAACATCTTATATTTTTTTAAATTTTCAAAAACATTTTTTTGCATATCAGGAACTCTAAAAAAGTTATTTAGAATTAAATTTTGATCCCTAAAGTGTCATGAAAAAAATTCGCATTTTAGTATTTTTGAGCCATGTACACACAGTTACACAAGTTTGCTTTTCATTTTAATATAGTGTCTCTGGAAAACAAAACTTTATTAAACGAAATGCTGATCTGACAAAAAAAATAAATTTTAAGATAAAAAAAAATCAAACAAGTAATTTTTCGTAATTAAATAAGAACGCAAAAGTGTAAAAAAATTCAATTTTCGAAATAATTATTTTATTGCAGTAATTTAAATTTATTATCAGATTAGCCTTTCTCAATTAATCCTCCATCCATTCGAATACATTTCGAAATTCTTTTGCGATTCTGATTAGCCACTCAGTTGTGAACTTAGCACCCCGACAAAGAGTTCCAATAGTTCTAGCTTCCTTTTAAAGAGTTTAGAAGTACTTTATAAAAAATAAAAAGCGTTCCGGTCATTAACGGTTCCAAATTTTAATTTAAAAAATGGAGTGTTAATTTCACATCGAAAATCGAGATCCATTAGTTCTGATTAGCTAAATTACTAAGTATATTTTGCAAAGTTCTAGAGTTACTGATATGAAAAATTTTTTTGAAGATTAAAAAAAAAATTTAAAAATTTTGAAAATTCAATTTTGATATGTAATAGTTCCAATCAACTTTTGATGTTCTTTTATTCATTGCTAAGAGTTCTCGCTAATTCCAAAAAAAATTTTAATCAAAAATGAAAAATTTATCAGCCCTTTTACTTGAAAAAAAACGTTAACAAAAAATATTTTAAAGAGTTCTAATAGTTCTCGATTAATATTTATAAAATTATTTGACTTTAAAAAATCGCATTAGCTTAAATTTTCTAAGTATCGACAAAAAGAGTTCCAATAGTTCCAAAATAGTTTTCGAATAGTTCTCGACGTGCACAATTTCTTTACAAAAAGTTTAGATGCTAAAATTAATTATATAACTTTTTAAAAAAATAATTTATCCGAGAAATATGCTATTTTTTACTAATTGTTTAAAAAATTATCTAATTAATTTTATCATCGGAATTCTTTGGAAAGGCACTTTGTATGCAACTATAGGAGAATTGTTTTAGAATAATCAGAACTCTTGAAAATCGACCAACGTTTCATCTATATGCTCGTAAATTTTCTACGTATCGATGAAAAATATTTTGAAGGGTTCCAATAGTTCCCGAAGAAGGTTTGCATAGTACTCGGAAAGTTATAAAAGAAATTCTAATGGCTGATAGCAATCCGATCAATAATTGATGTATTACACATAAAAAATTGGATTGAACACCAAAGTTAGACGTAGAATCATTAAAAAATAATTTTTTTTCATAGAAGTTTTGAGCTGTTTCAGTGAAAAATAATTTTTCAGTTATTAAATATGTATTTTATAAAAAAATTTAATTAATGTGATTCAGGAAATAATTCGGAAACGAAAGAAAGTGAGCAGAAATCAAAGTATATACGGTGTGACCAGTAAATTCTGCATCATATGGGATATTTTTATTAATAGTAATAGTAATAATAATTCGAAATTTGACTTTGCTATCAACTTCTGCTTCGATCGAGATGAAAATTTACAAAAAAAAATAATAGTCACGCGATTCGCATTATTTGTCAAATTTAAATTTTTTTACAAAAAAATGCAAAAGTGGTGTGTAAAATTATTAGAAAGTTTTTCTAAATGCAATTTTTAGCCCATATGCAAAATTTCAGTTGTATAAGATAAGTTATATTTTTTGTCCTTTTTTTTGTAAATTGCAACACTGTTGCAAAATAAGACTCTTCGCAACCTACAAAAACATTTTTAGTTTTGACAATGCTTTCTTTATTCCAGACACATTTTCTTTAAAGTAGTACCATATTAAATGTGTGTTTCTACAAAATCCAAATAGGGCTATTAAAGTTTGGTCACATGTGATGCAAAGTTTATTTGTTTCTGACCCTGTATAAGGCAAGTTCATGAAATAACTATTTTTGAAAAAGTAGTTTGTGTTTAAAAGTAATACACATTAAATAATTAAGAAAATAGTGTAAGTCAAATTTTCTAATAAAAAAAATAATAATATAAAAATTAAACAATTAAAATTCCTTGTTTTTAATTCATAACAAACTATTTTTGGTATTTGAATATTAAATTAAAAACAATTCAAAAACTTAAAATTTAAAATTATATTTCTGTGTGCCTTCTATTGCGTTCAATATAAACAATCTTTAATGGAGTTTGTGATACTAAGGGGCCTTATTTCTAAAATACAGTTTCGAATCATCATATAATATATTTTTAATAGAAAATTTGACTCTTTTCAATTAAACTATTTTCTCAATATTAATGTGTATTACTTTTAGATACAAACTACGTTTTCAAAAATAGGTTTTGTGTAGTTACATTGTAGAAAAAAATCATTTTGTCACGTTATTTGTAAAAATAAATATAGACTATGCTATATTTTTGAAAATTTCTTGGCAAGGGGAAAAAGATTTAAAAAAAAATATATAGGGTGTCCCATTAAAAAAAAAGTAGGTTATGTCAATATCTCAAAAACTGTGACCTCTAAAGAAAATCTGAGTATCGCCACTGGATTCTACGTAAAAAATTCTACAAATATCAGTTTTTACTTTTTTAATATGTTTGAAAATAACAGAGTTACAGGGGATGACTGAAAATGCAATTTTTCCAAAATCACCCTGTAGCACAAAAGCTAAGATGGCTATGGCAAATTTGATTATTGCATCTTTGGTTTCATTAAAAAGTAGCACGGTGTTGCGAAAACCGCAAGGTTCTAACCTAAAAAATAAGCGAGACACCTCGTAAAACATACGAAAATGGGACAACCTGTACAGGGTCAGAAATAAATAAACTTTGCACCACATGTGACCAAATTTCACTAACCCTATTTGCATTTTGTAGAAAAACACACATTGAATTTAATTTAATTTAAAGAAAATGTGTTTGGAATAAAGCATTGTCAAAACTAAGAAGTTTTTTGTAGGTTGCGTTGAGTCTTATTGCGCAACAGTGTTGCAATTTACAAAAAATATAAATTATCTTATACAGCTGAAATTTTGCATATGGGCAAACAATTGCATTTAGAAAAACTTTTTTTGATAATTTTTTTCGATATTTTGAGAAATAACCCTAATTTTGAATTTTTTGGAAAACAAAAATTAAAATTTGACAGATAATGCGAATCACGGGACTATTATTCCTAGAGAGCGGATTTTATGCACTATAAAATGCCGAAATAAAAACTTTAAAATATGCATAAATATTGAATCTTCTATTTACCTGTGTTAATTCCAAATTATAACATTAATATATAAAAAAAAGTATATATGCTTGTAATTTTTTAATAGGAAAAAGATAAATTGCATACAAACTTATTATTTTAACATTCAAAATTATGTGTTATTTAAAAACTACATATTTACTTATACACTATACATTTATAAAAACTGCACCCTGTCATTACTACTTACAAAGCAATTATTATTTTAACATTATTTTAAAATTATGTGTTATTTAAAATTACATATTTACTTATACGCTATAGATTTATAAAGATTACACCCTCTCATTACTATTTGCAAAACAATTTATAACTAAATATTTTTCCAAGTTTTCGGGCAGAAAATTTTGGCGTCTGTCCGATAGTATGTTTTTGTACAAAGAAAAACTTCTTTCTACATCCACAGAAGTTATGGGTGCATATTTTAATGCGGCTAATATGGCCAAATCTAAATTTATAACAAGATCATCGGAATTTTCCTCAAGTTTCAGAACTTTATTATTAACTTTTAGTAACAACTGATATCCACTGTTTTTTTTTGTAAAATTTCATTTAATTTATTAGAAATAGTTTTACCAATATTTCCTGAAACAGCAGAAATCAGCTGTTGAAATTTATTAATTATTTGCATAGATTCATTTAATGACAATGCTTCCGTTTCTAATTTAGCAATGGTTGAACTTACAAAATAGTAATTTGCTTTTATAAATGCCAGCTCATTGCGCAATTGTGTTTTCTTTAAAATGGATTGAGCTTTTTGAACGTAAGTACTTGAATTATCAGAAATTTCTAAAACTAACTCCTTTATTTTTTCCAAATGATCTGCATAAAAAAGAGCTGCATTTAACCAAGTACCCCAATGCGTAATCACGGGCTCTGGTGGTAGAGGAATATTAGGTAACTTTTCTTTGTACAATTGAATTCGTAACGGAGCTTTTGAAAACACTTTCTTTATACTACTTATTAAACTATTTACTAATGGAAATTGATTACGAATTGTTTCTGCTACTCTATTAATACCATGTGCGAGACATGTTACATGTATTAAACTTTCATAAAATAATTTTAATTGCTGTCCAGCTTTTACCATATACGGTGCTGCATCAGACAGCATTAAAACTATTTTATCTGTTGCAACAATATCAGGAATAAAAAATTGTATGAAAGCTTCGTTTATAAAGCGAACTATTGTTGCATGATTCGTTTTCTCAAGAACTTTGGAAGCGATTAAATATGATTATACTAGACTGCGCCTCACTTAAATAACCAATCATTAAATTTGCAATATATCGCCCGCAACAATCTGTAGTTTCATCTACTATAAAATAAAGATATTTATTTTTTGTAATTTTCTTTATGTGCCCCATTGTTTCAAGATATAAATCATTAATATATTTTTCGAAGCGTGTCTTCATCTGGCACTTGCTTTTTACTAATTTTTTCTAAAAATGACCTAAAACTAGGATTCTGCAATTTCTTTAATGGAATATTGGCTTTAACAAGTGCACTACACAATTCGAAATTAAATTCCTCTTGTGCATTTCTTTTGGCCGTTTCTTGAAACAACGACTGGCGCAAAGGTGTCTGACAAACTTTTGTTTTCTTAAATGTTTCTAATTTTCTTTTATGAAGAGAGGTTTCAATGTGCTGTAACTTGAGATTTCCTTTCGCACATGATCTAAGGAAAATTAATTTTAAAATAAGTATTTAATTACGTTTAAAAACTGTTAAAACGGTGAATTCAATAACCTACATCAATTAATAAGGGTTTAATTTCCGAAATCAATTAAAAATATGTAATGGTACTTACTATTTTTCCACAGGCTATGCAAAACACATTTTCATCATCCAGACGTAGCTCGGATATATTTTTTATCCATACTTGAACTAAACTATTTTTAACTTTCGGCATCTTGAAGTTCACTTAACAAAGCCGTACCATTCTGTTACGTCTTCGCCCAAAGAATGTTTAGAATATTGCATTTTGTCCGTTACTCTCAAATTATTTTCAAGAAGGATTAACTAACTAAACACTTACCTTGAAAAAGTCCAAATAACTTTAACCCTTGATTGCGGGAATTCCCTCAATCAATGCTTTAACTATCTACTTAGGTACCATTGCAATTTTCAAATACTACGAAATAGCGGCATTAAAACTTCATAATCCGAAAGTATTAACGTTGCACTTAACTGCAGGTAATGATCTTTCTTTAAACCTGTCTTATTCATATAAAAATACATTTCTTAGTTAGACACAATAACAAAATTTAAAATAAGTTAGAATAATGCATTTTAAAGCGAATTTGGAAGATATAGAAAAAATGCGAAATATATGTTAATTATGAATAAAAAGGCAAAATATGCATAAAATTGCAATATATGCAGTATTTGGCGAAATATGCAAAATATGCAAAAATTAATTAATGTCAAATGATTGCATTTAGTGCAATTCGTCTAAAAACAAAACGATATTCTTCAACTATAAAAAATAAGCGATATGCATTTTGCATAAAACCCTCACTCTAATTATTACTTTTGTTAATTTTCATCTCAATCGAAGCAGAAATTGATGTCAAAGTCAAATTTCGAATAAAACTATTAATTAAAAAAATCCCATATGATGCGAACTTTACTGGTCACACTCTTTAAAATAAAGTAAAAGAGCTTTAAAATTGAGGACAAGTGTGAAAATGGGCTAAAACATTTAACGTTGTCTTCGTTTGAAGTTACACGTTTCGGTAAATATTGGTGTGCTTTCAGTTTCGACCTATAATTAATGTAATCGTATAAACTTTTTCTCGTTCATTGGTATATCAGGGTAAGTTTCATTGAACTACCTGTACGTTCTTGCTATAATTTGGTCACATTGACCATAAAGAATGAAAAATTTCATCAAAACTTCATTTGAATATTTTTGTTAAACGCCCAAACTTTCTATTAATAATGCACTAATTGTCAAATTTTCATGACATGTGTCACCTTGACATTTCATGGCAATTCAGATGAAACATCCAAAATAATCAGATTTTTACAGAAAATTTATGTCGGAAACCTCACTAGTTAGGTATCGGCACGTGATAATTCATTTGCAGGGCACTTCAATTCCCTTCCAGGATATTTGGTGATATACGGGGTGTTTCATTTAAAAAAGGGAACTTTTGTACTTTTGTATGTAACGGTAAAATCACGAATTTTGAACGACCCTGTATAACGCAGAGCAAATTCCTTTACACAGAACTGATACACAGGACTGGTAAACTACACGCGAAATCTCAGATTTTCATCAATCCAAATACCGCTGTAATAAATATCTAAATGGAGCTGTGTTTTGAACTTAAAATATGGAAATTAATTAATTTCTCAAAAACCATTGAAGATAGGTGTAGGGAAGTATCATACAAAAATAATAGAAAAGCAACGGTGGAGCTGAAGATGCAATAATATACAAGGTGTTCCGATTACAATATCAAAGGTGATGGTACTTTTTTGTAGTAGCGGCTAAATCACATTGTTGGAAATACTTTAGAAAGGTAGAGAAGAGCCAAGTAAACAAATTTGAGAACTATCTTATGTCTGGTGTTCCGTAAACGCCTAACCAACCATCCACCGTATAATTATTCAAAAAATATTGTAATCGTAATACCGATTTTGCTTTAACCCTCCTATTGTGTTAACATTTTGGTTTCACTTATTGTGTTCAGGTCATTATGACCCAGGAGCCTATAGTGGTCGTTTTATTGTCGTTAAATTGATATAATAATATGTAATAAAAATATTATGTAAAGAAAATCTGAAAAACGTAGTAGTTGAGTTATATACATTGTTTACAGTCTTGACAGTAGTAATATACATGAGCTTTACATAGGTATTTTGAGCAATTACAACATACCATATTAGTTTTATTATCATTTGAAGAGGAACAAAAATTACATCTTTTACGCTTGGTTGTGGTTGATTGTTCCCTTACTTCGGCATTACTGGTTGTAGAACGTCACTTTATAACCATTTCAGCTGCAGGAATACTTCGAGGGAGACATTTTCTGGTGCTCATGAGCGTAACACAGGCACCGTAGTGAGTCCCTTTTACCTTTTCCCCTTTTTAAATTAATCCCTTTTTAACCTTTTTACTAAATTTGTCCTTTTCCCTTTTTTCAATAAATCGCTAAATTAATTAAGAAGAAAAAGTATATTTTACAGTACGAATTCTTTTGTTTCATCAAATAAGGCTACTGATACTGTCGCGAAAAACTGCGTTTTACATACTGAATTCCGCAGATCTCAAAAGTAAATATATTTTAAAATAAACCAAACATCGTTGTTAGAGAGATTTTAAGCCACTTAATTTATGACGTACCTTAAACCTTAAAAATGTTTATTAACATAAACACGATCGAATTTCAATTCTCACTAGGTCGCTTAATAAAAATCTGCGAATTCAGCAAAAGCGAACAGACATTAGTACTGTGCGCTCTAAAACGTTAGCTGATCGTTTGCCAACTTTGTTTATAACCTCTTTGTTTTTCCGGCGTATCAAATTTGTTTATTACTTATTCTACAAAACAGTTTTTGGTTGGTTTATGCAGGCGAATTTAACAATATTGACAATTTATCATGTGAATGGAAATTGATGCAATTTGATGATGAAGTGTGTTTTCAACATTAAAAAAGATGAAAGTATTGATTCCGCTGGAGTGAAATATTCTCTCTACAAACTGCTTCTGATCAAAGATATCTTCAAATCTGTAGGTTTATAAAGCAGTTCTTTCATTAGTACACGATAGTGCCCATGTTGAACGTGGATTTTCAGAATCCGCTTTCCTGTTACACCTGAAAAACCTATATGAAAGAAAGAACGTTGATTCTTTAATGACCATTAACGATGCGTTAAAAGAATACAATGGAATGGCCCATAAGGTTCCGATGTCTGACAAGCTTATTAAGGCAGGACAATTAGCTTATCGCTCTTACCGTGAATATTTAGATTCTGAACATGAAAACAAGAAATGAAAGAAAAAACAAGTCATAGATGCAGAAAACCGAGAAAAGAAAAGCAAGTTTTAAAAAAATTAAATAAGGAGATGATATGTCTTAAAGAACTCGAAAAAGAGTTAAAATCAGCGAAAAAAGTTTACGAAGAAGACTTAGCAAATGCCGAGTCCATGCAAAAACATTTAGTGGAAAAAGTCAGCAAGAAAAATGTAGTCCTGTGATTGATCAATTGGTCCAAAGTGTAGAAAATTACGCCGCAAAGAAAAAATCTAGATCTAATCTTGAAGATTTACAAACAAATATTGAAAGAAAAAGTCATCAATGATTGAAAATGAAATAAAGAGACAACTTAAAAAACAGTAATATAAAATATTTGAGTTTAAAATGAAACTTCAAATTATATGTAAAAGCTAAAAAAACAAATTGTTGTTTAATCACTTTATAAATAAGGTTTGTTTTTTGAATAAAAATAATTTTTTATGAATTTTAGTTGCAACATTTTTTTAGACAAATCGATTTAGCTACCTTTTGGGAATACTCCATTTTTCAACATGTTCCCCTTTTTTTACTTTTGAAAATTTTCCCTGAAACTTTCAAAAAAGGGATACGGTGCCTGGTAACAGTTTTATTCCGTTTCGGACATCGTTGCTCTAAATATTGGACGACCTACATTTCCATCCCACAGACTGGCTGTTGCCTTTCCATGAGATTTATACACTCCAGCTACAAACACAGTAGGCCAAAATATGCTTCCAGTTCAACTAATGTTAGTTCTAAATTTGGCATTTTCAATATTAGATTTACAATTTTGGGTGTGAAATATAAGTACGCGGATTTTATATCAGTTATTCGCGAAGTTGGCCCAGGAATCCAAGAAATAATATTTGCTGCAGACAACCTTCCCGCTGGTGTGTCGTTTCATTCCATACTTCGAGGGATCGTTTTTATATTCCCGGACTAGGCAATTTACTATGTTAATGTAATTTTTCATTTTATTGATTTTAAATCACATATGCCATGGTAACGTGCTCTGACAATTTGTCAACAAACAATTGCATTATTAGTTCTAATATCTGTCAGGTGTACGTCTTTCGAAATGATGACAAACTTGAATATCACCAGGCTATAACGAGGAACATCTCAAAGTTATTCGTGAAGAAGTGTTGATTGTACGAGGATAATTGCTCCATCAAAGTCGACTCATTTGCAAATGGTCAACATTGTTTAACCTGGCTACGAAGAATCACTAGATGATGATCCCAGGTCGGCCGTTGACAATGATCTCGATGTCTATTGAAACCAAGTGTTTTTAATCTGGTCCATTGGCGCTTATGAACCAGATGTTAATTATCAATCAGACATCACCGGAGATGAAACTTCCATCATTTTGATCCTGAGTCGAAACAGAGTCGATGCAGTGCATATTGTTCCAGTCCTCACCAAATAGTGTTAATAGGATTATTAATGATTGCATTATCTGAAGAATGGTACAATCACAAGATATTATGCAAGCTTAATGCATCGCCTCAGAGATGTCATCTAAAGTGAAAAGACGCTTGAAAACTAACGCGAAGTGTCCAGCTGTTTCTATAATGCACAGCTCATTAGTCATGACTTTCAAACAAACTGCTTGCTAAATAGTGGCATCTTGTAGAAATTGATCATCCACCTTATAGTCCATACTTTAGCCTGACAATTTTGTTTCCAGATCTCAAGAAGACACTAAGTGGCAAGAATAATTGAGGATGATGCAGTTATCAGTTCTGCTGTTGAAAGTGCATTCCTGAACAATCAAAAGAATATTTGTTTATGAATTGGGTTAACTTGATGTTATTGAAACGATGTAATACTTGTATCTGACAAATTGACCTATTTCGAAACATAAATGTCAGTGATTCCTAATACTGGATCTTATCGCTGCCATTAGTCCGACCATTATAAAACGACCCTCGTATATTGCCATCTTTCTCAAGTTACGTGATTATCCGCATCAGCTTCATTTGAAATCTAGCTTCTACATCAACATCGACGTATTCGCTGCAGTTATATATCTGCCGTCTTTGGACAAATTGCTTCTTTACATACCTCCATTAGAATTGCTATCAGAAACAAATAAGTTCAATACCGATCCGCACGATTTCAGTTGACGCCATTTTCAATATATAAATTTCAATTGAAACGTGTATACAGTATCTTATCAATTGAGTATAGCGTTTCATATTTACTGAAATTGAATCACCAGAATTGCTTCACAAATTGAATCTTGCATTTCTACGAGAGCCAGACAAGCTAACAATTTCAGGAATAAACTTTTGTTAATATTTGGGGTCCTGAACAGGCAGTAAGTATTAGCGTAACGTAATGCGAAACATTTAGAGGCTGCAATATTATGGATTTTGATATGCAAGTAGAACAAGGTAACTAATAATTTTCCGCTCGTTTGGTAGTGACAAGTGTTGTAATTTGAATCGACACCAATATCTAGGATCATATAGTACTCAAACACATGTCACAATGCACTTAAAGAAAACCCATTATAACTTTCTTATATCAATCTAAGTACACGGTTAGTAGAGTAATTGAAAGTCTATGCAGTGGCAACGTTAAGGACGTATTTAAACCTAAATTATCTTTGAATTACAGTCAACGATATAGAAGAAGCGTTTGGGTCGTATGGATGAACATTATATTCTAGATGAGGTCAATATCTTGGACCTTGTATAGTACGAAAGTTGCCGATGTGGATTAATTACTGTGACTAATTAATACCTGATAATAGAATTCGGCAACTATGAAATGTATTTGATATGCATGCAGTTTTCCATTCCTGACAGTATCAGAGTGTAAAATCTGTAATGTTATTCATACTGAAAGATCTACACTTGTTTATTACCTGTGACGGACACAACTTAATTGTTTGATGCATTAGATTAAACTGGAACTCATATATGGAATATGTGTTTATGTGTCAGTTAACCGAAACGAGGTAACTTTGGCAAGCAAGCACATGCCAAACTTGATAATTCGGCGGTTATTTGCAGTAGCGGAAAACCTGGACCGCTATAAACTTCACAGTGGAAGGGTTTCGAGTATTGAAAAGAATGCTTGATGATGCACTCTGCAAGTCGGTTTACGGTAAGATACCATTTATTAGATTTTCACCAGTGAATTGGCGATGAGAATAACGCCGGTTCGGGGTCTTATTAATTGTTTATTAGTAATTTTTTCACTTAATATTGTACAGGAAAAGTGCTTCTGAAACCTCGTTTAAAAGAAGATACAGATGATGATTTTAGTTTTAAACATATTTTGTTTGGTGACGTCATCATATTTTAAATTATCAGTTGATCAAAATTCAGTGGACCAACCTGAAAATTCTAACGTTTTAGAGAAGCAATTAGTTTCTGGGCGATTTTGAGGATAGGAAAACCCGTGTTGCCGGAATTTTCGTTTCCACGATGGAAATTTTATGGTTTTTCGGTTGCACTTTACGAAAAGCGAAATGTAGAACATGTAAAAAATGTTGTTTAGCTGCAAAGCTAGCGTCAAGAGCTATGGTGATGGTAATGGACATATGCATTATTACGTAGTTGAGAACCCACACTGGATAACTAGAAATAATCAAGTGGTGGTGTGTAAATACGTGGGATGTTATATGGTTATGTTTGCTAAAGAAAAGTATTTAAAGATGTTGCGCTAAGATCTTCCTGATTACGTCTGTCGAGCTAGCCTCCCCCCCCCCCCTCTGTAAAAATAAACAAACATCCATGAAAATTACGAGCCATTTGTGAGGTTTTATATTCCGCCAATCCAAAATTTTGAGCTCGTCATACTAGGGAGGAATTTAAAAACTTCAGTGGAGAGGCCTAGTCGACGTCGACTCAGCCCCCCCCCCCCCCAACCCTTACAAATACAAATATTGAATCGTTCTATGTGGCAGAATTAGGAGCTATTTATGAGCTTTTAAAATAATAGAATTTCGATTTTTGAGCTCGTCGTTTTAACCCCAAAACAACCCTTTAAATAATTTAACTCAAGTGAGAACTACACTAAAATTCAAAAAATAACTTCTGTAGGTAAATATTGTTTATTGATTTAAGAGCTCTCAAAATACGTATTTTAATTTTTGACCCGCAACCCTTTTACGGTAAAACTACCCGTTGTTTCCCTGGCACAAAGAAGAACTTTGCTTAAAATAAATAAATTTAAATATTTTGTAGGTAATTATTTATGAGCTCTCGACATACGTCTTATTTTGATTATTGAGGTGCAACCCTTCTACGGGAAAACTACCTCTCGTCTGTCCAACACACAAGAGAGATCGTTATTTAAAATGAAAGAAAATCTTAATTCTTAAATATAGTTCTCTCTGATGCGAAGAAAATGCGGGGTGATTATTTTTATGAAAGTGTTTTAACTTAATTATCAAACATTTCCATGTATTTCCTAAGCACGTAAATCGATAAAAAATGTTTAGTTTTATTGTAAAGGAATTGCAGTTCAATAATTAAAATACATGTAATTTGTTCAGAAACATTTTTTATTAATAAATCAAAGTATGCAGCTCAAGAACATTTTCAAATCATAAATTGAAAATAAAATTAAATTAATTGCACAATATGAAAATGTAAACTTTTACTATTATCACACATAATAAAATACTTATCTTTTTTGGTTTTTTTAGTGGTGAATTTTAAATTATACAATCTAAACTTTCGATAACACTTATAGCTATCTTCGTCAGTAGTAATTTCTATTAAAATTATTAAAGATGTTGAAAACAATTTTGTCAAAGTTGAAAAATTAAAACATAAACATCTGCCTGCTATTAATATAACAGTTTGAGAAACGTATAAAGCCAACCAAAGAATTAAATTTTAGTAAAGAATAACTAGGTCATTAAAAAATTAAATGTTGTTAAATTGTCTTAAAAATGACAAATCAGAACACCCTCTAACGGCGAAGGCTAACAATGAAAAATGTCAGCCAAAAAACACGTTTAACAAAATTTAATCAGATTATTATGTAAGTGTAAAGTTGTGAAAAACTTCAATTTGAAAATGATAGAAGCATTCACAAATATAAACATGACATCAAATAAAATAATCCAGTTAAATCTAACAAAGAGATATCTTTGTCGATAATTATATTAATATGTATAATAATGCTATTAACAATGAAAAGCATAATGCAGAACGTTTTTTGAAATTTTTTAATTTTAATCTTAATTTCAACTACCTATGTTAAATTATAACGCTGTGGTAATTTAACATATGATTGGTAAAACATTTGCTGCAAGGTCTAGGAAAAACACAGCCAAAAACCTAGACATACCAAAAGTCAAAGTTAAAATCAAAATCAAGACGCATCATTATGCCTTTTTTTTTAAATTATAAGATGCCAAAGCCTATTAAAACGGAGATTTTCTTCTTGTCTATTAAAATTATTAGGGTGTTTATATATCTCAATAGCTTCTCGTTGTAAACGAACATATTAAAGAGTTTGTCTTGTCAATATTTCCATATTGTCAAATTG
Source organism: Vesta saturnalis (assembly GCA_036346205.1). NCBI lineage: Eukaryota > Metazoa > Arthropoda > Insecta > Coleoptera > Lampyridae > Vesta > Vesta saturnalis. Next base: position 12,754,577 of record JARFJB010002176.1, read on the forward strand.
AATGTCATGATTTAGATTATTCAAGGCATGCTCAGCCACCGCAGACTTCTCTGGTTGGCCTAATCTACAAAATCTCAAATGTTCTTTACGTCTTGTATCAAAGCTACGTTTTGTGGTTTCAATGTATACTTTTCCATATGAACAAGATAACTTATACACTGCGGAAGATGATAATGGGTTTGAAACATCTTTAGGTGATCTTATATGTTCTTTAATTTTTCTTGTAGGTTTAAAAATAGTCCTTATGCCATATTTAATTAAGATTTTTTTAGTTCTATCTGTAACATTCGCTATAAAAGGAAGAAAAGTAGTAGCATCATTAAGAACTGGTTTTTCTTTAAGGTTACGTCTAGAAGGTGTAATAACATTATTAATATCTGTAAGTGAATCTTGTAAGGATTTTCTTAAATATTTATATTCATCATTCAAAAATTCAGGGTCACAAATTCGTTTTGCTCGATCTACTAAAGATTTAATTACACTAATTTTTTGACGTGGATGGTGGATGGATAATTTATGAAGGTAAACCTTCAAAGATAGTGAATTATTACAGGGTTCATTTTCCCACCTACTTTTGCTACTAAAAGGTAGGAAAGTAGCAAAAACTCCTACTTTTGGATAAAATCTCCTACTTTTTGGACATTTCCAAGCTTTTTTACATAAAAGATGTGAAAGGAGTACAGATTGGCCAGACCATGTTACAGGCTGCTTTTCAAAAATTTACTGAATCGTTGAACAAATTAGAAATGAGCAAAAAGAAGTTGAAAAAACAAAGAAAATCCTAGACTATTTTGGTCAAAAAGTAATTCCTTGTTATTGGTCAAAAAATATTAATGGAGCTTTGCTGATAATTTTGTTTTCAATGTGAATCAAAAAAGAGGTATCGCCTGAACGCTACCAAAGCTCTTAGTTATAATGAAATTTGTTTTAAGGAATAACTTTTTAAAACTTTATGACAACCTTAGTTACAAAAATATTTGTACACCTTTTTATAGTGTTCATTTGTATTTCTTGTTTTGTGTGAAAAATAAATAAATAATTAAAAAAAGGCCATACTTCATCCAGGGTATTAGCTGATTTGTGTTATTTTAATTTATTAAATCTACTGAGTTTTATTTTTATGTATGATTATCTAATAATCTATACTGACTTCCATAAAAATTGCATCACCTAGAATTTATTGAACGATTTTATTGAAATTTTCGTAAACCATGTCTTTCATTAGAACAAACGATTAAAATTTGAAAACAAAAGAACAAAAACTAAAAATGTTTTTTTTTCAATAATGAGTTGCTCCGCTACGATTTGTAATGCACTCATTTAGACGGCCTGGCATGCTATCAATCAAGTGATCTATAGATGCCTGTGGTATATCAACCCAAGCTTCTTGAAACCGTAGCCGGAGATCGAGTAAGTTATCTGGAGGGTGTGGTAAATTACCCAGTCGCCTACCGACATCCCATACATGTTCAATGGGCGACCGAGCAGGCCATATGAGGACGGCAATGTTAGCTTCTTTCCAAAAAACGTGTTTTGGCCCTTTCCGCATGAGGGCGCGCATTATGCCTGCGTAGACGGTGAAGTGGTGTAAGAGGAAGACATAAAAATGGGCGATATGAACCCAGCCCATAAGACCTTATCTGGCGATAAACAGATGACATTGACATTCTGGGTCCCATACCTCTCATCTAATCATTTGCAATCGATCGAGAAAATCTGTCTCTTCTGACCAAAAGTCTTAAGCGACGTTCTTAGCGATCTGTAGTCCTGCGGGGACATCCAGATCCAGACCGATGTTGTCCTTCCTCGGACCATTTGGACCAACATCTCAATACCGTTGTAACATTTTCAGACGAATTTAACAAACAATTTGCAAATTTGTCTATTTACCGAAAGATTATTCTCTTCAAATTGCATTATTAATAACGGCAAAGAAAAATCAAAAACTAGTAATTTATAATGTTTGATGTTCAAGAAAGACATCGTTGACGATTGATTTCACTAAAATCGTTCAACAAATTCTAGGGATGAATTTTTAGACTTCATATATTCTTAATATATATCTATGCAGCATATTGTTAATATTAACCTGTCAATTTTATGATTTAATTTAACATTTGACAAGTATCACTAAATTTAACAAGTTTACTTAAGATACTATTATAGACATCTTAATTAGAACCGACGTTGGAGATATTATAATTAAATACAATTATAAAATCGCGTTAAAGTACTATTTTTTGATCCTAATTTATAACTTACGAAAACCTAACCACTTTTCTCCTACTTTATGGCCAAAGACCTCCTGGATTTCCTACATTATAGACCAAACGTAAACTCAGTAGATCTAACTACCTGTTAATTCATTTTAGATATTAACCCTATCCTGTCAATTTGACATATGGAAACTTCCATTGGATTTCATTTCCATGGTAAATGAAATTCTGGTTTCAAAATGTAAACTTTACATTAACATTTACTAAAAAAAATTTTATTTGTTTTGTAATTTTAATATCAGTATATTTAATTTAATTTAAATTGACATTTAGCAATTAAAAATTTCAGAATAAATGTTATTACAAGTTTTATAATTTAAAAACATTAAATAAAAGAAATATTAGTTTAAATTTATAAAAACTTAAATTTTTTCATTAAAAAACATTACAATCTAACAAGTAATTTTAATTAACAGTTATATCGAATTTAGTTAAAATCTAAACTCATTAATACACCCATGTCCCAAAAAGATAATGTATTTTAAGTCTATGACAAACTAGGTCACTTATAATTTATAATTAACCAAATATTTGCATTTTATGTACTTCCATGTCCAAATATAAGCTAAATGTTAACGTTACATGTACTCAAAACAAGCAAATTGGATAACTTTTAGAATCTGTTAACAGTTATCTAATATTCTGAATTTACGTGTACTTATTGCCAACTTAGGCAGCTGATTTACTTTTGAACTGTTCCTCGAAATATCACAGCACAATTGACTTACTTTATATGAAAGTTCTGTGTATAAATACGATTAAAATCTAATCATTTTGAAATTACCAGTTGTATTTTATCCCGAAATCACTATCCATTGCACGTATTTGATTTTCCCAGAATAATACAGAAAATTAATAACCTTGCCCTAAGCAGTTCGAGTCAATAAATACATTATAAAAAGCATAAAACTAAAACCAATGATTATTCCGTATTTTTACAGAAAAAATAATCCTTATCTCCATTGGCGTAGAAATTCAGGAATTATAAGGTTGTATTGCTTGTAACGTTCTACGTCACTTGTACAGTTATAAAAACGCATTAGATAAAGCTAAAACCAATGTACTTTATATCCCTGATTTATTATACCAGAATAGAAAATCTTTTCTCGTTTTGGGGAAGTATTTCAAAATCAACTTTTTTTAACTATTGACACTTTTACAGGGTGTCCCAAATAGAGTAAAAGTATAGTTTATGCTTAAATAGACATTGATTTGTGTAAATATTGTCATGGACACAATGGGGTAGAGGTAAGTAATGGCTGATTTTTTAAAATATTGAAGTTATACAGGGTGTGCCAAAAGAGGATTAGTAAAGTATAATTTTTTAAATAGAACACCCTGTATTTGATTTTATTTAATTCTACGTGTCCATTACAAACATATTTTGTCATACAAAAGATTGGCTGATATTAGTTTTATAGTTCTTCGAGATATTCGCGTTTAAAGATTATTATGGTCATTTTTCAGTCAAGTTTTTTTTAATTGCACACCCTATATATTTTTATTTCATTTTATTCGGGATTAAAAAATCTATCATTTTTGTCAAATATATCCTATATCTATCTTTGATAGTTTTCGAGTAATTTCGATTTTTTCACACTAGCTACTTTATTTTATTTTCGATGCAATATCATTAATCAACGGCTGCAATTAAATAACAACTTTTTGTGCTCCATAATGTTTTCCGATGAGGCGACGTTTAAAAGTAATGGGGCTGTAAATCGGCATAATATGCACTATTACGCCATTGATAATCCATTTTGGCTACGAGAAGTTCAAAACCAAAATCATTGGTCACTAAATGTGTGGTGTGGTATACTTAATGACCAAATTATCGGTCCCTATTTTTTTGATGATCCATTAACGGGTCGCAGCTATTTGCATTTCTTACGTGAAGAATTGCCTGTGTTACTTGATTATATCAATTTAGAAGGACGACTAAATATGTGGTTGCAACAGGATGGTGCACCTCACATTTTATCGGGACGTAAGGAATTCTTGAACCAGCAATACCCGGAGAAATGGATAGGACGTAATGTCTTTATATTATGGCCACCCAGGTCATGTGATTTAACTCCACTGGATTTTTCCTATGGGGATGCATAAAAGATCGGTGTATATTATTAAACCTACAACAAGGAGAACATGAAAATAGAATTCGCGAAGCTTGTCGCACAGTGACCCTCTTATGTTATCCGAAGTGAGACAGAACATGAGAAAAAGGCTCAATATGTGTATTCAGCAAGAAGGCCGTCTATTTGAGCATTTACTAAGACGCAATGTTGAATAATTATTGAATTACTGTTTCTCATTAATAAAACTGTTAATATTCTCGCTTAGGTGGTGTGTTTATTTCGTCGTAATTGTTTTCCATGGCTACCACGATCCACAATAATGTTGTAGTATCGTATGTAACGTAGCTAGTGAGAAAAATTGAAATTACTCGAAAACTATCAAAGATAGATATAGGATATATTTGACAAAATGATAGATTTTTAATCCCGAATAAAATGAAATAAAAATATATAGGGTGGGCAATTAAAAAACTGATTTTTTTAATTTGAGAATTTTCAAATTTGAATGGTTATAACAAACACCCTGTTGAGAAAATTAGAAATACTACTCGGTCTAAACGTTAGTATAATATCACTCATTTTTCACACGAAATATCAATTTTTTTTATTGTGAAATAACGGAACAATTGCCCATTCATCAACTCCACGAAAATGACCATAATAATCTTTAAACGCGAATATCTCAAGAACTAAAAACTTTCAGCCAATCTTTTGTATGACAAAATATGTTTGCATGGACACGTAGAATTAAAAACTAAAATCAAATACGGGGTGTTCTATTTAAAAAAATTATACTTTTTCACGTCCTGCTTTTCTGGCACACCCTGTATAACTTCCAATATTTTAAAAAAATGCACACTTCTTACCTCTACCCCATGGTCCATACAATATTTACACAAATAATTCTAGTTAAGCATAAACTTACTTTACTCTATCGTTGGGACACCCTGTACTTCGGAAACAAAGCACTATTGGACTTACATTTATATGAAAGTTTTGTCTTAAAATGATTAGATCTCCCCAGTTTTTGGTACGATCCTGGGACATCTTATATAGTATTTAACATTTGCTTTCATAGTTGATATAGTAATACTTATTTAATATATGAACATATAATTTATAAAAAGAATATATAAAAAAATGTATCAAGATATGTCAAAACATTGTGCAATTAATTTAATTTTATTTTAAATTTTTGATTTGAAATGATTCTTGAGTTGCATACTATGATTTATTAAAGAAAAATTATTTATGAACAAAATACCTGTATTTTAATCATTTCAATTCCTTTACAATAAAACTAGTCCCTAATCTTTCCAGCGCAATCGCAACTATACTTAAAGTAAAAGAATTTATTTTGCAACTAAATATGGTTTATCGATTTACGAACTTAGAAAATACAAGTGTTTGGTTACTAAATTAAAACTCTTTTATAAAAATAATCACCCTGCATTTTCCTCGCATGAGAGAGAACTCTACTTAAGATGAAAAAAAGTAACCGTTTTACAAACTTATAAACTGTAACAATCACGAATAATATAAAATATTGAATTTCAGTTTCTTTCATTTTAAGTAAAGCTCTTTCTTGCGTGTTACATATACGAGAGGTGGTTTCACCTTAAAAGTGTTGCAGCTCAATAATTCCCTACAAAATAGTTAATTTTTTTCATTTTAAGCGTAGTTCTCTCTTGTGCCGGGGAAACGAGGGGTAGCTTTACCGGAAAGGGGCTGCGGGACAAAAATTAAAATACGCATTGTGAGAGCTCTTTAATCAATAAACGATATTTACCTGCAAAAGAGTTACTGTTTCAATTTTAGTGTAGTTCTCACTTGAGTTAAGTTATTTAAAGGGTTGTTTTGGGGTTAAAACGATGAGCTCAAAAATCGAAGTTATATTATTTTAAAAGCTGCTAAATACCTCCTAATCCTGCCGCAAAGAACGATTCAATATTTTTATTTGTAAGGGATGGGGGGCTGAGTCGGCATCGAATCTTTGATTTGCGGAATATAAAACCTCATAAGTAGCTTGCAATTTTCATGTATTTGTTTTTTTGTTTTCACAAGGTGGGGGGCTAGCGAGACAGACGTTTCCTAATTTGACAAACCATGTTGACGATTTTCCACCATTAACAGTTTGTTTTTTTTCGCATTTTTGTCAGTGGGTACTGAATCATCATCGAAAACCAGTTGTATGGCTACATTTATTTTTCCATTTTTTTACTTCACGTTTTAGGATACTGATTCTAAAAAAAATTTTTAAATGGCGGATCAAAAATGGGGGATTCGTGTTTAAAATCCGATATGACTAAAATTCAGGCTAATGATCAATTTTGCAACTTTGTTAATTTGTAAAACGTTATCTAAATAAAAAAATTTAAAAACTGCCAGTGGCGTTTGTAGGGTGAAAAATTGTTTTGAAAGTTGGGTATTGGGGGTTTTTAAGATCGCATCATTTGTCAAAATTAAAAAATTAAAAATGGCGGATCAAAAATGGGGAATTATCGTGTTTAAAAACAGAAATGACTCAAATTTTGGTAATATGGGCTTTGAAGTTATTTATTTACATATATGAGAAAGCATTATGGCAGATAATTTAGCAGCGGTTTTGTGTATTACGCATTGTGCTTTGCGTATACCGAGTTTCGATTTGGGAATTGTATTTGAAGTTGGAATTTAGCTCCTTTCCCCACTTGGTCAATCAGACCACTGCCTAATCGAAATAACTTCCTCTGTACCCAATTCCACCGTTACTCAAAAAACAGATAGAACTATGTGGTGTTTTAACTCAGCTAACTGGAGCGAACTGCGAGATTTTTTTGCAACCTTCCCCTGGCGTGAGTACTGCTTTACATGGTCCTCCTCTTCAAACATTGCTCTTTCAATAACTGAAGTTATCTTGATGGGTATGGAGTTATACATTCCCACAAAACATAATCGTGTAGGCCATGCCCGTTCCCAACCATGGTTTAATAGGGTGATGCGTTATCGCAAAAGTATAAACCCTATACCAAATGGAAGTGAAATAAATCTATCGAAAATCACGCCGACTATATTACCGCAAGGAATAGTTACAAAAGCATCACCACCAAGGCCAAAAAGATCTTTGAAGAACGTAAATACAAAGAATTAGTCTCATGTCCTTTGGGTGGTCGTAAATTAAACTCAAACAAGGCGACTGACCTTGACGGTATTCCAGCTATCGTTCTTAAAAAATGCTACCCCGAGCTAGTGCCTGTATTGTCCAAGCTCTTTTCAATTTCCATGTCATCTGGTGAGTTTCCATCATCGTGGAAGCTAGCGATAAAATCAATCCCTCAAACTATCGAGTAATAGCTATCACTTCCAAATCATGTAGTAAGCCATCAACCACCAACTAATTTCGTTCCTCGAGTCCAATAAACTCCTAAACGACCACCAGTATGGGTTCAGACAGAGTCGTTCAACGGGTGATCTTATTTCATATGTCACCCACCTCTGGAATAACATTTTAGAGAGGTTCCGTGAAACAGTCGTAGTAGCTTTAGAGATTTCAAAGGCTTTTGTTCAGGTTTGGCACAAGTGCATACTTGCCAAGCCCACTTCGTTCGGAGTATCAGATACGCTCATCAATAGGATATCCAGCTTTCTTGACAAAATACGTATACGCGTTGTTGTCGATGGTTTCTTTTCGAAAGAAACTACCATTAACGCGGGAGTACTCCAAGGATCAGTGATAGCTCTCACACTTTTCCTGTTATACATAAATGACCTCATTTCCTGAACAACTAACCCGATCCATTGCTTTGCAGACAACAGCACTACATTGTAGTTCTGCTCAGTTTTCCCACAACAATAAGCCTAGTCAGGACGTTAAGGTGAAAATGGCTGCCTTAATCAACAGTGACTTAGAACGTGTCTTTGAATGGAGAAGGAATAATTACTCACGTTCAACGCCGACAAGACGCAGTGCCTTGTGTCCGCCAAGAAAGACCGATCATTTCCTGCTGCAAATATGAATGGCTTAGAACTCAAGTTTTCAAACTTGGGATGTCCGTATCATCGAACTTTTCATGGATTGGCCATATTTTATCAGCCAGCAAAATACCTGCCCGTAAACTAGGCTTTCTTATCAGATCTAAACAGTACTTCACATCGCATCAACTCCTTTTACTGTATAAGGCTCAAATTCGATCTCATCTGGAATACAATTCCTACCTCTGGGTCAGTGCTCCCCAATACGCCCTTGATATGGTAAACTGCACCAAAAAAAGAGCTGTAAGGCTTATAAATGACCCGTCTCTGACTTCTGACCTACAGTCTCTTGAGCATAGATGAATAATTTCGGTTCTTTCCTTGTTCGATCGCTATTACCATGGCAAGGGTGCCTCCGAAATACACTCCTTAATACCTTCGCAGGCCATCTTCGCTAGGAACACTCGGTTTGCCCATTCACACCATAATTACGCACTCAAAATTCCATCGTGCCACACTAAGCGGGCGCAATCTACATTTTTCCACACGGCGACCAAATTTTGGCATGCACTACCCAGTTCGTGTTGTCCTCCAAACTTTGACTTAAGTCAATTTAATGTAGCCACGTTAAGCAAATTTAAGCCTGTTCGGGAATACTATAAGTAAAAAAAAAGCTAATTTTAGTGTTTAAATCCGAAATTTCGTTGATTTGCGTGTTTGAAGTCGAAATTAATTAATTTTTGACTTTGAAGTCAGAATTAATTAATTTCCTAGTTCTCTGGTTAAAATACTTATCTTTTAGGTAATAAATCGTATATTTTTTATCTTTTATATAAATTTATACGTTCCGATAACAATTACAAAAGTTATTGCCCTCAGTATGTGGCAATATATTTAAGAGTTACTTAATTAGCATTTGTGTATGTAAACTCACTTTTGTTTTTGGGAATACTCCGAACACCTCACAAAGCACCTTAAAAGTCAACCATAATTTATGTTTACAGTTATTACGGAACTCACACAGACTTAATTTTTCTTTTGCTCTCATTAATATCGCTCGAACTATTAATAAATTCGAATCACCATCAAAGATATATTTATGTGTGAAAATCTTTAAACCCGTAGTACTTGCTTGCGGAAAAACTTAGTCCATTCGCGGGAGCAATATAAAAAGTTTAATTATTGTTTCAATATAACGTTGAATAAATATGACCATCTAAATTGACGTTTCGGAATAGATTTTTTAATGTTCTTACGATAGACAATATGACGAGTTTGATGTTTTACATCGCCAATGTAAAGCATTTAATCGATAGTATTGAATTGTAAATTATTACAAAAAAAGTTTTTCAGAAATGATGTAAACGATAGAATTTACATATATACGAAATCAGAATGCTTTATGGCTAAAATTATAGTTCTTTGTTAAATTTTTAAGGTAAAATATGAAAGCTTGCCCGAATCATTCATTTCGTGTTAGAGATGCAGAGACGTCATATGTTGAGTCTGATGGCATGTCTTGTATATTATATTATTCGTGAATTTAAATTTGGAGATAAAAACGTTATCATTTTTGATAACGTAACATTTGTCTATAATGCTTTATAGTGTTTGGGTTATTTAATAGCGTACTGTTCCATTGAGACAACTTAGTTATTAGTGACTGGTTTTGTCATATTTTTGATTTTCTGTGGTAACGCTCCTTGCTCACATTTGCACTGGGCACGAAAAACGTGGATGAAGGTTGTAAATTTAGTGTTTGTTTTGTTAGGTTTAGGTTTGTTAAATTAGTTTGGGTCCCTAGATTAAACATTTTTGCTTAGTTTAGATTTAGGTTGTGTGTGTTTATAGGTAGGTTTATATGTAGGTTTACGTTTAGGTTAACTTAGGGCTAGAATAAAGCCGGAGCCGTAAGCCCAGTTCTTTAAATGTTTGATTATTGATTTGAAACCTTTGATTATGACCAATTTGCTTTTGTTGTTTTGTTTAGTTTTTTGGTTATTTATATCTTCAAATGGTTTTTGGCAGGTTGGACAGACTGCCATAGGACGAAAGTTTAAATGTTTGTACCGTGTGGCCAACTAAGAATGGACGCCGGCTATTTTTCGAGAACTGTCAATCTGACAAGATTGGAAAAAAAGAGAAAGCGCTGGAAATTATTTTCAAGTTCGAAAGATGGACGCTAAGGCGTACACCAACACCAAATTAGAACATCGGCTTTTTTTCTTAAATCGGCATTATCAAGATATGTTCAAAATATTTTTATTATAAACCACGTAAGCTTAGAAACATTTTCTTTTTTAGCATTTTTTTCTATTTTGTTAAATGATAGGAGGGGGAGAGGTAAATGTTCACTTGAAAAAAATGTTATAACTTCTTTTTCACTCGACCGATTTTTATAAACTGAGTCTCGTCCGAGAGAGGGTTCTGGGGTGCTTTTAATCAAATATTAACATTGCCGGTTTAGTTTTTTTCGTAGTCGGTAGATGGCGTTTTGCGACAAAGCCGTATATTTTTGCAATTTTCTCGAAAATTTTAAACGTAAGGCTATAATTATTTTTGACTCCCGAAAAAGAGCGTGAAAAAATATAGAAAATGGTGCAAACCGCAAGTCGATATCTTCTTTCGTTACAAAGATATGAATAAAAATAAATGTAAAAATTATTTTACAAGTAACAGAATTAGAGAGCAGGTTTAACTGTCATTAATTATTAAAATGTATTAATTATTAAGCTATTATAACAAAGGAATAAAATTTACTATACCAAATGTCTCCTGGGGCGATATCTTTAATTTAGAGCGGATAAAAAAAGGACCGATGTTGTAGAAGAATGGTGTGCAACAGCCCTAATACTGAAGAACTTATGATGCCCCAAATATTCAAATTGTCACCGTACTGTTCAATACAGGGCTGAAATTTCTCACGCATAGACATAGTAGCAGTCTAGTAAAAGCAAGTAGGTCTTGAAATGCAAAAATAACACAATACAATAGCCACTTTAAATATTGCGTTGCTTCAAAATAATATTAGCTCCGTGAAAGTTTTTCGTGTTTGATTAACGGGCCGTTGATTTCAAACTGCCGTTAACAAAGAAATAAGATTGGATATGCTTTCTGTATGTTTTGAATCCATGAAGAATTCAACGGTTGCTGCAAGAGTTTCTGCTGCCCGGTATCAAAAAAAAAAAAAAAACTAGACCCTCGGCGGTGTCCGACGATTCCATAAAAAATATGAAACGGGTCTTGGAAAAAAAGTTTTTCGACATTTAAAACATCAACAGAAAACCAACATTTCTCAGAAAAGCAAATTTACTGCGGTAGGTATATTGCATTCTAAGGTAATGATAGAAAATGAAAGTCCTAACATATTGATAAAAACCAACAATTTATACACAAGCAGAGAATAAAATGCAACGTAGGTAAAAAATAATCATTTATTAGCGAAGGCATCCATCATAAACGTTAGTGGCTGTGCAAAGAAAATTGGAAGCCATACGTCAAAATATTAAATGATTTTAGTTTCATGTCTGTGTCATTCTCAAGGGGCACAGGTAAGCGAGTTTTCGATTTTGAACCTCCACTATAAACTTACGAAGGTTTACTTTATGCTTTTCCTACAAAGACCCATAATATCATGTTGAATGAGTAGTCACCATCTTGTTTCAGGTTACATCCATATTACTTAGTCCTTCACCAGGCATTGACTGCTGAAGATTTTGACCGAGGACTAGACCATTGCCACTGGCTTTTGGGTATGATGATAGAAGATCGACAAGTTCTTTCACGTATTTTGTGGACACCCACCTTTCATAGCAATGCAGGTGTGAATCTCTATAATACGCACTATTGATCAAGAACTAATTCGCACTGGATGCGAGAAGTCTGGCACCAAGGTCGTTGGGCAGGAATTCTAGGAGCGAATTATCGGCCCGTTCTTTTTTAATAACCAACTAAATAGTGACAATTACCTAGAGTTTTTAAGTAAGGAATTACCGAGTTTGTTAGAGCAAATGTCTTTTGAAATTCGATAATGAATGCTGTTTCAGCACGATGGCTGTCCAGCTCACTTCGCGGTAAAGCTTCGGGAATTTTTAGATGCCAACTACCCTGGTAGATGTGTAGGACGGGTGGCATGTTTCCATGGCCGGCTAAATCACCAGATTTAACATGCCTCGATTTTTATTTATGGGATCGAGTAAAAGATATGGATTTCGCAACCAAACCCACTACACGATATAACATTATTGGACGAATAAGGGGCTGTTTGCAAACTATTTTCATTTACTGAACTAGAAAGTGCAGTTTCGTGTACGTGGGAAAGAATGCAAAGTGCATCGAAAACGATGGAAGACAGTTTTAACATTTAGGGCGGCATTGATTAAATGGTAGCAATTAATTTAAATTCGTTTCTCAAGTGAAATATAGTGCATAGCCAGCGGCCCAATATTTGTTTTATTGATATCTTCGGTTGGAAAAGACATAGAAAGTTGCGGTTTGCGCTGACTTTTTATGAATGTTGTTCTCTATTTAACTTTGTAAAAAGAAACATAGCGTACTATTTAAAAATTTCATGATAATGCACAATAGGTGTAATGTCAAACTAGCTACCACGGCAAAATCTATTCGGACAATATTTATGCAGCAGATTATTATGTAAGAAGAGCTCTTTTAAACGAGACATATTTTGTTCAATTCCGTTAACTCATACTGAAGTTATTGCCATTTAAATAAAAACATATTTGTCGTCCCCCCACCACTACATGTTATAAGACAGCAAAATACCTTAATCAAAAAAAGTCAATAATTGTCCAGTATTTACTGTGGCATTATTTAAAATATATTTTTACTTGCGTATTTTCTGAGAAAGGGTCCGTTTTATGATTGGTCATAACAGTTGCGCCCGCTAGCGACCATCTTGTGAGCTTGAAAATAATTTCCAGCGATTTCTCTTGGCCGATGTACCTAGTAGTATTTTTTTCCAATGTTGTCAGATTGACAGTTCCTGAGATATAGCCGGAGTACATTCAGTAAACATTATATATAAGAGTGAGTTTTTGGTTTTTGGTTGAGCCGATTATTTTGAGCCTTTCTGGAAGAAAACCTCTGGGGGAAGGGGTTATGATATTTTGGCTTATGACTTATTGATCAATTATATCGTAGAAATAGTGACGTAGAAATTATGTAGATGCGTATTTCCGCACGAAGAATTTTTTTAAGTACAGTTTATCAAACGTAACTTATGTTACGTCATGGACGATTTTTAACCTAACATATAACATAGCAGTTGATCTTGTAACAGTCTGCTCAAGAGGTCTTTAAAATTTTGAAGAGGGAATCTTTCGCTGCTCACCACAACAGATGAAATAAAAATTAGAATAAGGAGTGTTACTGATATTACTATGATTATGATTTTTAGATATTTGGTTTATTTATGTAACATTTTAAACATTACACAATTTTCTTATTAAGTGTTTTATGTTATAGTTTGTCGTTTGTTTTACACTTATTTGTTTATTAATGAAGAAGTATATCTACGCAATACACATTTATATTAACTATTGTATGTAAAGCTGTGCAATAATCTTGTGGGAACCTACACTTGTTACAAATGTGGTCGTATAGAACAGAGTTTCTGCGATAAAGATTTAATAAAATTCTTCAAAAGCAATTTTTGAGTTATTTTGTAAAAAAAATATCTGGCGTATAAAGCAGAACGTTAAAAAATATGACGTGCAGCCTGCAATTTATATCACAAATAATAAATAATGATTGGGTTGTAATTGGTTTTACAATAAACATTGTATACATGGTGTTATGTAATTGCAAGAGATTCTAAATTTGTATTTTTAGCTGTACACCATGTATGTTATTTGATTTCTTCAGTATAGCACACTACGTTGTACCAAGTGTTTTAGAATTTAAACCCATTTTAGACTTTAAAAGTTGATTAGGGCAGATGTATTAACATTTGAGGTAATCACACATTTCAAAATGTTGGAATTAGTAACAGATGCTTGTATTTTGTTAACATGATTATCTTGTATACATGATAGGTCAAAACGCGATGGCCATATCTATTAAATTTTTTCAGGTATCCGATTCCTTTAATATTGTTTAGTCATTTCTATTTATTATTCTCTATATCTAAATAAAATAGTTTATTAAATATTCAAGGTTTCAGTATTTTCAATTAAATCTCCATATTTTGAGCTGGTTCTGTAACAGAAAAAGTTAAAATAATACTTTTATGAAAAACGCTATTTTGTAATACCATGAAAAATAGCAACAACAACTTAAATGGTTTTTCAGGGAAAAAACCGCAAAGTGTATTTTGGAAAATGGCTGACATTTTTAACAACTACTGAGATAACGTTGATGTTTTATAGTAGAATTGTTTCCAAAAATATGATTGTGATTGCGAACAGTTTAAAACTAAATTATGTTTTTTTTCACAGTTCTATTGTTATTTTTTATCGTATTTGGGAAAATCTCGATCACCTTCTGAGAAAAACATAAAACGTAAGTTACGTTATTTATAAAAAGTATTACTTTTATTTTTTTCTTTTATCACAGCCAGTTCAAAATGCTGATAATAATTAAATGAAAATGGTTTATTTTGAACAGAGTGGGTATGTAGAAGAACATTGTATTTATGTATAGGGAATGATACATAGAAATGAATGAACATCAACGGAATCGCTAGACGTAATAATATACATTTTTTTTAATATATATTTGAGAAAAATAAAATGTGTGACCTACCCTGTACACGAGATGTCATTTGAACAAAATACAAGGACCTGTTATGAATTCTTAAAAAATTTAAAAATCGGTGATTATCAAATCACGTATAATATCTGCAGTAATCAGCTACGTGATTTCAAAGTCATTACAGCGTAATGTAGTTTGGAAGGCACTCATTATAACCTATTGTGTGGTAAACTGTAGGAATAGAACAGAATCCAAATATCCAATATGCTGCGTGTACTGTGAGACAGCGGTATAAATAAATGAAAATTAAATATTGTTCTCACTCATTGTTCTTCAAAGTTTTGTAACTTTTTGTCACAAAACTTAATCATGAAATTTTTTATTTTAGGCTCACAGCACCTAAATCTAAACCAATTTTAGTGTTTTATTGTGGAGAATTCATATATCACATAATATACAGGATGTTCCCTTAAAACTACACAACTTTGATCAATTGATACATACACGTTTTGTTATAAACGTTCTTTTATAAATAAATAGTTTTGTTGTAACAAAGAAAACAAATTTAATTTTCCATAACATACCTTTGGTTCGATATGGCCCTACTTTATAATGAAAACGCCCCTTTAATTTCATTTTATTTTTGTACATTGATGATTGTGTACATATAAATAGTAGATTATTATGTATGTAAGACGTGTAAGTTGATCATTATTGAGCTCAACACAACAACTTAAACTATCGAAATTTACAGTAATAATAAGTTTATTAGTCTCTTGAGGATAAAAAGTATTTTCGTTTACTCAATTATTCCATTGCATCAAGTTGAACTTTGCGTAAAGTAATGATTTTATATATTAATACTGCTTGTGAAATATATAACTTGAATTGGTTTTCTATTATATACGAGTACATACGTGAAATTTTCATGGACCGCTAGAGAAAGTAATTAAAGTAATTACTAAATTAGTTTTTTGTTGTGAACTTATATTTTGGAGAGAATAATAGTAATTCACCCTTTGTAACACTTCGGTAATTTCAATAATGTGAAAATGTTTTACCTAACTGCAAATGTATGTCTTTAATAGAGAAAGGATTTAATGCGATTTCAATAATGTATTAGAACACTAGATAGTCTTTATTTTTTTCTATCGGTATTTCTTCGGTTTATTTTACATAAGGACATAAACAAACGTTTAGAAATAGAAGATAATGCGGGATATCTATAAAATTATTCATTTTCTTCAGCATCATTTTCATCTGAATTTCTATCATTCACCGAAATTATTCATGATTTTAGTTATAGCTATCACCTCTACTCAAGACCACCACTCTGATATTGTTTTTTATGTTTGCAATATTGTCTTTTTTTCAAGTTTCACCGTTCAAAATGATTTCGGCAAAAATACTCATACACGTTGCTTTTCGCAACATTTGCTTAAACATTTTCCGAACATTTTCAGTAGTAATATCCCAAGGACAGTAATAAATACGAAATAATTTTGACAGTTTCCGAAAGCATGTTGCTGCGGTAATATCCAGACGCCGAACGCAGAAGGGTGTTGCCTAATAGCAACATGCTTGAGGAAATTGCCATAAAATTATTTTGTATTTAATCTGTTCGAGGGGTATTTGTAGGAAAATTTTTTGCAATTAGATTCCCATATATAGTATATTTGTCTT
Organism: Vesta saturnalis; assembly: GCA_036346205.1. Classification (NCBI taxonomy): domain Eukaryota; kingdom Metazoa; phylum Arthropoda; class Insecta; order Coleoptera; family Lampyridae; genus Vesta; species Vesta saturnalis. Next base: position 12,771,273 of record JARFJB010002176.1, read on the forward strand.
TAACCCTTGATTCATACATATTTAAAGGTATTTATTAAACGTGACATTTTACGTAATTAAATTTGAAAGCGTCGAGTAATTTGCCTAACGGCCGATTGACCAATACTGATAATTTCTCATGGGATGTTTTCAGTGTATCTTAATATTATTGACCTATTTTAATCACATTTCATTGGATTTCTGTTTGGCAAAAAAATTTCATATAAATTGAAAGCACAAAAGTTTCAGTCATTAAATCAGAATTCAATTCTTATTAGGAATTATAGGTGTACCTAATTCCTAAGAATTAAAAAAGAAAAACTTATGGTGTTCTAATAACATTATTGAATCACATTAAATCTTTTCTCTATTAATCAAATTTACATTTGCAGTTAGGTAAAATATTTTCGTATAATTAAGAATTTACGGAATTCTTACAAACGAAGGAAGAATCACTATTGTACTTTCCAAAATATAAGTTCATAAAAAGAAACTAATTTCGTAATTACTTTCTTTAGCACATTGAATAGAAATTTTTGATATGTACTCGTATATGATAGAAATACGATAAATAAAGACATCCATAAGCAACAGGAAAAGGTTAATTTTACAATTATTAATCATCTATATTCACATACATGATTAAAATCACATTGAAGCCGTCCTCTATTAATTACGGAATATTGAATTATGTATGCACGTAAAAGTAAAAAATTTATTGTGTCACTGCCATATACTTTTAAGTAGATGTTTTGCCATGCCTTATTCTAATATCAATCCCTTTTTGTCGCAGATACCTCAATTTAAAGACCTATAACGTACTATGTTCTTCTAAGTTCACCGACCGCGGTCAGAAAAGCTGAATACACACTTACCTTCTAACCCAAATGCCATGTGTTAAAACGACAAAGTTATAAAGGGTGATTCAAAAAGCGCGCCGGTTTTAATTATAACAAAAAACAAAGTTTATTTAAAAAAAATCATTTACAAAAGACATAAAGCTGTTAATCAAACCTTCCCAATTTAGGAATGGAAAATCTACTTTGCTGGCATGCCAAAACTCTCTTCCTGAAATTGTTAATTGACACTATCACGAACTACAGCATTGTTTTCAAGAGACCGGCCAGATCTAGGACGACTAGAATTTTTAATGTTGAGTGTTGATCCTGTTTCAATAAACTTTGTCATAAGTCTGCGCACTGTTGATTCATTCGGAGCTTCATTACGCCCGAAAATCGCACGAAGTCGTCGGACAGTTTCTACAAAACTTTCTCCGTTCTGATAAAACGTTTTCGCGATTAACACATGTTGTTCAGTAGAAAAGCGTTCCATTTTGACACACAGAATGAAATCGGAATATAATATTAGCAGATGTCAACTTTATAAACAACTATGTTGCTAAGCAACAAACAACAAAATGGCGAGCGATTCAAAACCGGCGCGCTTTTTGAATCACCCTTTATAACCTTGCGTGCAGCATTATAGTATTAATACAAGTGCTAATCCATTCCTGAAATTTACTCATTTTACCGACTATACTGTCAAGTTTATGTAATCCCAACATTGTAAAATCATTCGTTTTGGTGTTACCGTGAATTCGTGATCATTGAATAATTACAGTTTGAATTAGATTTGTTTCAAAACAATGATATATTAATTTAAATTTCGCATATAAAATTAAATTGGTTCGAAAACCCACTGACTAATCTGTCTTAATTGGGTGTAACTTATTCTTGTTTATCATTTTTTATTGAGGAATTTATTAACTACTTGATTGTATTATGTTAATTTAGCATTGCAATACTTTTACTTTGTTGAGTTTTATAAAATATCTTTTTTATTTTAATTAGATGAATAACAAGAATATTTAATGTACAATAATGTATCACAAATGTTGAAGCGAGTGTTTCCTTGACTACGTGAAAAGTAATAAAAAATGTAATAAAGCCGAAAGTGTTTGATTTGATGATTAGTATTGGTAATTGTGCAGATATGAATATTATAGAGGAACGTGATTGTAAAAACCTTAATTAAAAATGTTGTAGGAAAGTGTTTGTCACACTTAATTAACTGTTCAATTATTACATTTTGTGTTTTATTTATGCATTAGATTTTATCAACGTGCACTGCGATTTACTCTAGTTATATGAAAAAATTGATATTGTCTACTGTTATTTTTTGAATTTAGGTGCCCTAAACATTTTGTATTTGTTAAATTTTTATTCATTTCATTAGATGACGTTGGCCTATCGACTTGCACCGAGCATACTGTGTTTATTTAATTAAATAATTCTACATATCTCGATTCGTTATTATCCTCGCCAGAAGTGTTTACCGCTACGTCACCACATACAATCATATGGTATAATATGAACAACGCGAGTCACAATTATTTTCGTTATAATACATTCTGATTAGAAAATATACCCCGAGATGGCAGCATTTAAAGCTGTATAATTCCAAAATACGATTACTTATTTATTGTGATTTATTTGAAAAATTAGAGAACGTTGATTATCGTAATGATAACGGTTAAAAAACAAGATCCTGTAAATGGAGGTTATGAGTATTGGTCAAATGAGAATTAAATTCATATATATATATATATATATATATATATATATATATATATATATATATATATATATATATATGTATATATATATATAACAAATTGACTTCGCGATTATAGGTTTACTCGTTCTACTACATTTGCTTATTCAATACCATATGTCGATTTCGTCAAATGCACTACGAATGTTCACCATCCTTATTTAATTCACTGTTTTACATGAGAAGACAGTATAAACACATTGGATAGCTGAATTCATAAATTAATGACGTAACGGTAAACACTCCTGGCGCGGATAATATATAGATTGTTGAACTTCCTGCACTTTCCCTGTAAAATAGATGCGCATTACACGTGTTCGAAAAGGTGTGTGTCGTACAAGTCCGTTCATTTTTAGTAATCAGCTAGTGGTGTAATCTCCCGTGAATAGTAAGTACAGAATCATGTTTGATTTTTATGTTGTTTAGACATTTTCTTCTTAAAATGCAAGTGGGGGCCTAACTATACTGTGGCCCACAGTTATAATTCAGTGTAGAAGCATACGATAATGAATTTTAAATGGGAAAGATACCGACATGGTTGCCAGATCGTTCACAGGGTCGCACTTAAAAAACATTTGGTAAAATAATTAAAAAAATATTAAGCCGCAATGCTGTTATAGCCAGTACTGAATTTTAACTATGGGCCAGAGTATTGAATAGAAAATACACACGTTTCCGATTCTCGACCGGAGTGGTCGAGAGACAGGCCAATTCATTTAAAAGCTAACGTCTTTTTCTCGCTTTGTAACATTATTTAAAATAGAATAATCAATAATGAAATATGTGCCAGATTTCGACCACGCCAATATTTCTATAAATTTTGCTCGTAACCGAGTTAGTGACGTGATAACACGATCTGCTTAGCATTCGGGAGGTAATCAGTTCTATTCCCGTTACCGTCGACCCTGTATGAGGTTTTTTTCAGGGGGTTTGTATCATACACATGTATCGGCATGGTCACTGCGTATATGCACACCATGTGCGGCTACTTTGTCGAATGTTGGGGTAGTATCTTTCCCCTCAGAAGTCTAACTCCGTTCCTTCCGATCCTATCGTGACCGCATCTATCCTTAATCCCGCCATGCATACATACTAATGCATGTATGTTGGGAATCTATGATTGCGGCTGAAGGAGCATGAAAAGCTCAAGCAGCCCGCCCTCCCTCTTGAGGAGGGAATCAAACACGTGACTTTTCCTCCTTTTTCTTTATGTCGTATTTTATTTAGATGTCAACTGGTGATACCTGTTCAAGTATTTTCACCTACTTCTATGAAGCTAATGCAGTAATGTATGAAAATAAATAAAAAATAAACGAAAAATTTGTATTAGAGAAAATTTAAGCCGAACGGTTAAATATTGGAGCAGTCAGTAGACAATACAATATCCCCAAAACAACATTGTAGACTGGGAGATAATGACAGATTTTTGTCCGTGATTTGACCCAGTGCATCATTAACAGGATACGTAGATACGTGGTGCAGGAATTTCTTGAGGTGTAGGAAAAGATGGAAATCACTGGGAGCGAGGTCTGGGCTATAAGGTGGATGATTAAACACCTCCCAGCCGAACTCCTGCAGGAGACTTGCTGTCCGTCAAGCCGTGTGCGGCCTAGCGTTATCATTCAGGGAGACAATACCGGCACCAAGCATCCCGCGCCACTTATTCTGAATGGTCCGTCGCAATTTCTGCAGCGTTTCACAGTAACGCTCAGTATTCACCGTCTCACCTCTGGTCAGGAATTCGACCAGACCTCGCTCCCAGTGATTGCCATCTTTTCCTACACCTCATGAAATTCCTGTCCGGTGAGCGTACGCGTTTTGAGAATGACAGAGGCGGAGATGGTTGTCACACAGTGGCTCCAATCCCAGGCGGCAGACTTCTATGACACAGGTACACAAACGTTGGTCCCACGGTATGACAAATGTCTCAATTCCAGTGGCGATTATATTGAAAAATAGCTGAACACTTGCTGTATCTGATGCAATAAATATTTCCATGTAATTGTGTTTTGTTTCTGTAAACGGCCCCAGGGAAACTTACTTGGTGGACGCGCCTCGTACGTTAATTCCGATTATTTTTTGTTAAGACTGAAAATGGGGACGCATGTGGTTTCACTGGGTCCACAAGGTGTGTTTGTTCACGTTAGCTTGTAGTTGAGTTGCCAAGAACAAGGATGAAACTTCGGGCTTAGAAGTAGCTGAAAACGAATTGGCATACGGTTCAGTCGGCCGACTGTGTCCCGAGACCATGGACTTGTTTTGACCAAGTCAAGTTGTAATCGATGATCGTGATTTGACCTAACTAAAAATTCATTGCTGTATAGTATACACACAACGGAGGGTTAGTAAAATAGCAGATATTTGGACTGAGTTCTTCCTATTCCAAAAGGAGTGTAAGGTTGTAATACGGTTTGTCCGTGTTCTTTCTATTTAAAAATGCATATAGGGTGTTTTTGATTGTCACTCTGGGGATATCAGAAACTATAGGAGATACAATGTCGGCTAAATGGGACAAAAGTTGCGTAATATGGAGTACATAAAAAATTTGAAAGCAAAGAATTTAGAAAACAGTTTCCGAATTTTTTTTCAAAGTATGAAAATCATACAATTTTTCGAAACGCTTAATCTTCGTTATCGGTTATTGAAGTAAAGTTATTTCTGAATCGGAATTTAATCCGCTTCATAATTGTTAAATATTATTTTGGTTGTGCGAAAACCGGACAATAAACATCATCTCTCGAAATTATTCACCTTTTCGCAAAAATTGTTTTTTTTTTTCAAAATTTTTTTTGTTCAGATCTTAGTGTAGGTAGGTCCATACTCCTTATTTCGCAACTTTTGTCCCATTTAACCGACATCGTTTGTGGAAAAAGTGGCCCTTCCATCAAAACATTCATAGAGAAAACATCGAAGTGCCTCGAGAATGTTCGCATTCGAAGTAAATACAATTCGGTTAAAATTCCATTGGGAATGAGTGACGGCGTTGGCTATCACTCCCAATGTTAGAGCACGTTTAACGCAGTAAAACATAATTCAATACATTGATGAATTTTATTATTGCTAGAGAAAAGATATTTTTTTCAATGAAGAGATTACGCAGCTTTAAATTGTTTAGTACAAATGTATGAATAGGTAGACCGTTTAATTTGCTAAATTTAATCACGGCTATTTTCACGTCCTGTGGCGTTTTGATCTCATAATTATCGTCTTGAGTTGTTTGCATAAAGTCGTTCATATAGAATAGTGACAGCCTGGTTTGAATAGATTTGATAAATATGGTTGAGAACTTGTTTGATTCAGTTTACAGTCGTTGATAGTATTGTTTGGTCCATTTCCTGAATTGACAGTCTCTTGTTGAGTTTCCATGTGAAATGATGAGTTGTTTTTACCGAATCTAAGTACTTTTGGAAGAGGGGGCAGATGATTTCTCCTTTTTAGTTCTTGAAAGTTGAAGTATAAAACAATTAATGTGTAGTTACGAATTGTTGTGATTGTGGGCCATCGGCGTCTATGCGTCATCATGGTTAAATGAGAACGCGCTCCGTAATTTTGGTGGGATTGTACGATATCGGTGCTGTCAGCACTTATGAAGTATAGTTACACCACTAACAAATTTGTGTATCGTGTACCGCTTTATCGAGAAATTCCGAGAGTTCAATAAGTGAACTCGAAGATTTCCAATTTGGCGTTGGTCGGCGCCGAGGTGCAGCGTATTTTATGAATACATGTAAATTTATTGATCTGCTTCTGTAGGATGTATATTGTTGTCACGAATGTGGATTTATCGAGATTATAGCCATTATTACCGTGATTTTTAAGAATAATAGAAATATATCAGGTGCTATTATTTGGTAGAAGTTACAAAGCCAGATTATGATGTGTTTTAAGTATTCATATAAGGTCATTTAAAAGAATGTGCCCAGTAAATTTTTGTTTGTGCGACGGCTTATAATAAAAAGTTTTCAGCTGATAGTGATGGAATTTGGACCAGAACTATGGAACTTGCGGAAGCAGCGAGAGGACGCTGGTAACGTTGTTTTCTTTGCTTTGTATATTAATATGCTTGTTTATAATAACGTTGGATGTAGTTGAAAGTTGTAGTAGAAATTCCAATGTGATTGTAGCTTTAGCGTTTTAATTTTCGGAAAGGGTTGTTTTTTTGTAGTAATAAAGTCACTTGGATTTAATTGAATTTCGATAAATTGGAATTTCGCACCTGTAGTAGATAATATTTTTTTTAGTATTGTTATTTGTATATATGTATTGGTGTTGCGTACGCCAGAAGTAATAGGTATTACTTCTACGACTGCTGCTGAAGAAGTTACGCAATTTTATTTTTCTTACGTATTAGGTTTTTGTTTTTGACGAATTAACTTTTGTTTATTTTACCTTCACCAAATTAAGAGCACGTTCAATTTATTTCGACAGATTTTAAAGTTATCGAAATTAAAGCTATTATCGTTCAGAAATGTAAAGTTAGCTTTGTTGATTTGTTTTGATGAATTTTAAGTGAGGTTTATTAAATTTTTAGGAAACTTAAATATTCGATTGCGTTTTATTTGTTTTTGCTGTGACGAATATTCATTTTAAATTGAGCAAGTAATTTTTCGTGGAAGTTTATACCGAAAATGTGTATTGCATTTTGAGTTTAGTTTTCCCAATTTTTGCGGATTTTAAATGAAGCTTAAAATTTTATTTAAGTGTAAGTGAGCTTTGCGTAGGTATTTTTGAAGTAAAATTTTCAGGTAAAGGTGGGTGTTTTCTCTTCGAGTGAATATTATGGTTTCCTGTTAGGCCACTATTTTAATGCACTTTACCTTTATGGGCTGATTGTCTTGCCTGTAACAAAGAAGCTTGTTTAGATTCTCTTCGGTGTACATCAAATCCGTTCCTGTATTATCATGCCTGACTATAGCGTGGCTGGACTTGCATACAAGTATCTTTACACATTCCTACATCCACGTCGTAAAAGCGATGTCGTTGGAATCAGACGAGTTGGTTGTGAGCGGGGGCGGATGCATTTGACAGCACGGTGCGCGGTTACAGCCTGCTACGGTAGTCGTTGCTGTTATATTTTATTTGTTATTGTACCAATCTCTGACGTATTTAAACGTTATTTATAATATAATAACATAAGAACAGTAAATAATAAATAAAGTACTTTTATCTAAACTGTGATAACTACTACTACTTTTTGATGCATCTTATATCACTGGTTCAATAAGAATACTCTAGGGTGTCATTTTTTTGAAACTCAAAACCAATGTCTTTCAAGAGAATAGCCGGGGAGATACCACCATCCTTACTATTGGCTCCTTAATATTGGTTCTCTGATTTTCTGAGCTCGGTTAGTGCTGCCGTTTATCCTTCTTTTATACTTAATGTATTCTCATGTTATTCTTTCTCTCACTCTCACTGTAATGTTCCAAAATTAACAAATGGCACATCTTCTACATCTCTCTCACATCAAGCCTACTTGTTTATATAACATCTGTTCTTTCCCCACTAGGTTTATCTGACCATTGTCGAATAGAAATAACTTTCTCTGTCCCAAATTCATCTGTTCATAACATTGATAGAATCTTGTGGTGTTTTAAGTAAGCTAAATGGAGCGATCTACGTATCTGTATATGCAAACATCAATTTTAATCTTAATTTATAGAAAATCGATAAGCACATTAATTCAAATCTGTTGAATATTAAATTTAATCTATTTAGAATGACATGTGATCCATCATTAAAGAAAACAGTAGCTATGTAAGAAATGTACAGTGTATTATTTAAAAGAGGGAAACATATTTGTTTATAATTCATTATTTAAATATAAAATAATATATGGTACTTTTCCGTATACATTTCTGCATAAATGTTTGATATCTTCCTGGGAGTTTCATGATTTCGTTTTTAAAAAATGTTTTAGGCTGCTCACCTCAAACACGTGCGCATAAAATCATGAGCCGGTTGATCGTCTTCAATTATAATGCCTTTCCAAACCTCTTTCAAAGGTCCATACAAATGAAAATCCTATGAAGGTACATCGAGACTGAAGGGTGGATGGCAAAGTATTTGCCAATACGATTGGCTTAAAGCGTGTACTGTCGGCGCCAAAACTTAAAGCCTGTTTAACTCTATGTTGTTTAGTTGTAACAGACATTTTTTTAAATATATTTTAATAACATTTACTGCGAACGATATAATGTGCCCGTTTTTTGGGGTTTGCTGCGCCACGGTCAATTTTAAATAAAACTGTTCAGCGTTTTGGCATGTTACAAGTTGAGTTTTTCTTCACACAAAATCTTATTTCTAAAATTTGATTTTTGTAAACGCTAGAACTGGTTTAGTACCACATGGTATTCTCCGAAATGAAAGGTCATACGAGTATTTGACTTACACTATCGTCTCCGGTGTAATGTCAGTAACACAATGAGAATAATTTCAAAATCATAATTCTGCTATGTTTTGAAATAATTTTTAACCTCTGCACCTCAACTTCTGAGAACTGTACCGTTTATGTAGTTGTTTTTAAAGAACACTACAGAATTATGGTTTTGAAATTATTCTCATTGTGTTACTGACATTACACCGGAGACAACAGTGTAAATCAAAAGTTCGTGCGACGTTGCTTTCCGGGGAATACTATGTGTTGCTCAGTCAGCTTTAGTGTTTTTTAAAATTAAATTTTGTGCACATGTTAACAAAGGTCCAATTTGTAACATACAAACATTTCATAAGATTCTATTTAGTAGTTTTGTTTTTATGTGGCTTTAAAGCTGATGGTTCGTGGCAAATTTCAAAAAGCGGACATTTTTTATCAATCGCGCGCTATAGTAGTTGTTAAAACAGCGTAGAATTAGATAGACTTTTTGATACTAATCGCAATCAAATTACTTATGTGGTTGTTTTTTATTAAGCTTCAAATTCCAGTCTACAGAGTTTTTGCGTCGGCAATAGCAACCTAAGCGATATGAATTAGGCATTTTCAAGTACACTGACGTCTCAAGCTCCGCCTCTAACAACTGATCTTGGACAACTTGTGTTAGTGTTTCATAGGAACCTACGTGTTTTGCTGTGATTTTGTAGCGTTTTCTCCAGAAAAAATTGTGATAATTGACTTATGTAGTGTTAGTATATAGTGTTAAGATATTTCATAGTTAATTAGTAAACATTATTATTGTATATTATAGTTGGGTTAGGTTTTATTAAGACGCATTCGTGCCTTTACGACATAGCAATAGAAATTTGTAAGTATTTTGTTACTTGTCTTAAGGTAAAACCCATGTGAATCCATGACGACTTGTAGCTGCTGCAGTTAACTTTCCTGCTACTTATATGTCCCAAATTGTGGGAGGGTACATAATCTGCATTTGTAAAATACCCAAGTACAGCCGGTTTTCCTACAAATATACAACACGTATATTTAAAAGTTAAGACTTAAAGTGCCACTTAATCTTTCGCCACCATATTGGACGTCAAATTGTAATGAAACTTCTTATTTGCAATGTAATTGTAATTTACGTTAAATATGAATTGTTTGAATTATAATAACGAAATAAATAACACTAATTTTACTTCTAGAATGTTCAAAACTCCTTTCCAATATCACTTATTGGTACCATTATATGCAATTTCTAATAGAAATTAACCCTGGCCAACTCTGGTAAGGTGCCTTTAATTTAAATTGTGAATCGATCTATCTCAGTATTACTTTACGTAAAGCACTTTAAATATAATTTCAATCATCAACTCTATTAAAAGTTATTAATATTTAATAATGTAGTTGAAGATTCAATGCATCGATAAAATGTTAACTGCAAATAAAATCAGTATTCAGTTTCCTTCTAATCCTCCGATATATCATCAGGTTAACCTAATCTATCGATTAATATAGTTTTGTTGAAAATTTCGACAGTTAATTAATTTCATCTCCTACCTTTAGTCATAAATGTTAATTTATATTTGAATTATTTATGAACTGAGTTAATAATATACAACTGGTGTGCTAAACGCTTTCTCACTTAAGGAACAATGACAAATTTCTTATAAATTAACTATTAAATGTATAGTATATTTATGTCACAACCAATTGAAACATAAGTGGAAATTTGTATGCCCTATTATGAATTAAGTTAATCCATATACTTCTTTCTAACTTAATATAGTGGTGCTATCTACTTTAATTTGTAATCAGTAGAATAAATGAACATGAAATTTGACTACCCAAACCCAAATTAAACCTTATGTACAATTGTAACAAATTCATTGTATAATGTCACCGGTATATACATTGAAATCTTTTACATAAATCGTATCGGCCCTGCAATCTAGCTACTAAAACTGTGTACATATACATTTAATGCTCGAGTTCCAACACAATATATTTACTCTTTCAATAATTTTAATATATTAAAAAAAATTAAATCTATCAGCACGCGGCCATTGACTTATTTCAATATTATATAAAAAAGAAAAAAATAATGTCTCCTACTTAATCGATATTAATAATCCAATATCAGGCATTCCCTTCCAGATAAAGATATGCACAAACATTGGTAACACATTCCAAGGTAAGTGTTGTATAATAATGCTCCAATTTCCTTTAACTACAATTGGTGTCTTGACAAACTAATTTATCATCCTTTCAGTAATTAACGCTCACAACTGTTTTTACACCAACCACTAAACAAAGCACTAAAAAAGCTGTAAGTATATTCAAACTTCACTACATATTTCGTATTACTGTCCTTAATCAACACGCATTTTTCTAATGTACAATGACTAATAGATTTAAACAATCTTATGTTTAATGATTGCAGACAAAAAACTTTACTCTGTAATTAAGATGCCTTTGTTTCAATATTTAATTCAAGGGAAAAGTAATGTAATAGTTAGCAATTATTAGGTTTTTTTGTTTTATGTTATTGGACGCCATTTGGAATTTACTATATTGAAAGTCTTTATTTATGGTGAATTTTGAATGTTTTCGGATACGTTAATGTTAAAAATTAAAATCTATCAATAATAGGAAGAGTTTGAAGAAGAAAAAGATATGTTTAAAACATAAATTACAATCTGGTCCAATTGGATTTGCGAGCCCAGTGCCTTATTCTTTTTTTTTGCCAACTGTTTTTACCAACGGACTCTGCGATTATTTCTATTTCATCGATATAAAGTTTTATTACTTTATACAGTTTAACAACTATCACTGCTGTCGTCGTTAGTAAATGGAAATGTCTCAAATGTATTGACGCCGTTGAAATGTATATCTTGTCGGCCATGCAACATCGTCGCATAAAAACTTTGAACCTTACACGAAATGGTAAACATTTATTTGTTAAATTTAATGCCGTAACATTTTGGATTAAACTAAATTTGTAAACAACGGAATAAATATTCCTCTCATAATAAAAACGTGTCTTTGTTTTATTTCCTGTTTTTAATATTAACGTAACTGAATAATAGTCTACAATCTACAAAAATCCCCCCCTGTTAAACACAAAAAAACTGAAATAAATATGTAATAAGGTTATTTACCAACTCACACGTTCCCATTCTGCAGGTCTTTGATATGGGGATCTCGTATCTAATGAAGGATTACATTTGACCAGTATCTACAGTTCTGGCGATGAATGCATTAAAACCAAATGAAGCTTTGTTAAAAAAATCCTTACAACTAACCGTGGAATGGCTTGCTTGAGACCGATTTAGGAGCCTATTATTAACGGCAAATGCCCCTTAGAGCGTAGATAGCCACCTACGCTCATACGCATGATGTAAAAACTTATAATAAAGCCCATGTGTTTGATAAGCAATGAATCTATTTCTGTTTTGAAAGAGTATAACCTTAGTCGTTACGAGACGAACCATGCAAATAAGTTTGATATGTACAAAAGGCAATATCGATAAGACCGGGTCAATACATTAAAAACAAAACTTTCTGAACAACAAAATATATTTACAAAGCAAATACATAGTCAACATGCTATGTTAAAGCGAGCTATACAGTGGCTATGATACTAGCAAAAAAATCGAAGCCATACTCGGATGATGAAATAGTTAAGGAATGCTTGAAGAGCGTCGTTGAAGTTCTTTGCCTTGAAAAAAAAAGGATTTCTAACAAATAAGTTTGTCTCGCCAAGCTATGGAACATGGAAAACATATTGAAGATAATTTAAAACATCGTACATTGAGTTCTTATTTTATGATCTCGTATTGGATGTAAGCACAAATATGACAGATACCGCCCAAGTGACGATTTTTATCAGAGGTCTGAATGATCATTTTAATAAAACTGAGGAATAAACGGTATTGTATCCTCTTAAGGAGGATACATCTCGAGATTTGTTAGAGCCAGTTATGTCGACATTGAATCGCTTTTCGTTACAACTTAATAACCTATCCGGTTTAACAACGGATGGTGCTCCCAGAAATGATTGGGAATCACGAAGGATTGGTAAAAATTATTGAAAATGGATCCTGCATTTATTCATCAGGAGAATGTATGTGCCAAGTCGCTCAAAATGGATCATGTTATGAAGGAGGTTGTCAAAACATTTTATGCAGAAGTGAGATGGTTGACACGTTCAAAATGTTGAAGAGAGTTCAACAAGAAACACAATCATTCTGTGAAAGCAAGTCATAGATCATCCCGGAATTTGAAGACAAAGAGTGGGTTCACGACTTCGCGTTCCTGGTCGGCATAACTAGCCACCTAAATGACGTTAATACTCGTTTACAAGGTAAAGATCAATTGATTAATGTCATGCATGATCTTATCTCCTTCCAAATGAAACTTATGCTTTGGGAACAATAGTTAGGAACAAAAAAATTACTCACTTTCCTACACTGCCAATGCAAATTGACGTCACACACGAATTTCTACTTAAAGATTGAATTGAAAACCGATTTTAAGATTTCAAAAAACATCGTCGGCTTTTTTCCATATTTGCAACGCCATTCTCCACAGACATGAATTCACTGCCGGGACAATTACAAATGGAAAGTTGCGAAATGCAATGCAATGCACTGTTAAAAAAGAAATTCAAACAGGTTTATTTGGAAGAGTTCTACAAAACGTATTTGGACAAGAAAAAATACCCTGACTTGATGACGACATCTCTATTTTGACATATTTATGTCCGTGAACACCTTTTGTCGGATTAAGCACATTAGGTCATAAGTGACAACACGAATTACTGATGTTCATCTGGAAAACTGTTTGCGCGCAGCAACAACTTTAATCGAAATTAACGTTGATTCACTTAGTTCTGCCAAGCAAATCCAAATGTCCCACTAACGTAATTTTTCATTAAATTATAAGATTTATGTTTAAAATATCTACTAATTTTTAGTTCTATTAAATATCTTTCATTTGTAGATTTTATTTCTCTTTTGAAAAAAATCATAATTTTATTCTTTTGTGACTGAGTAGTGCGGCCCGAGAGGAAATCCTCTTTAAAAAAAATTGGCCCGCCTACCGAAAAGGTTGGCCACTCTTACCCTAGAGTATTGTCGCTTACATAAAGTGCATGGTACCTGCCTGGCTCAATGGTAGGGTCGGATTCTCGTTTAAAAACTGAAAGGGCGCTCGTTAAAACCAATAAAATTAAAAATGAATAATAAATATTGCACAAAAGCGCCACCTGCCTGAATTTCTCAAAATAATGACGTTATAAACAAGAACAGGAATGCGAACCTTTCACTTAAACTCTTCCAAACTTTACACATTCACCAAGACTCCTCAGAACCAGTACTGTAGCCATAACTTCACTCTAATTCTTGGCTTAACCTGTGAAGTAAACCTGAGGTAAATGCATAAAAGTGTTTGCAGTACAATTCCTGAAACATCGCTTATTTGGCTTAAATCGAGTAGACCTTTGGATAGTTTCAAATAATTAATTTTCCGACAAGCTACCTCTCTAAATTCATTTGAATGTTACTTTTTTACTGGCGTACAAGGTAATACTTTACGGCTACTGTATTGAGTATGTGATTAACGAACTTAGTGTATTTAAAGTTTATAAGGGAAAGTTTGCTTTTAACCACCTTCTTTGTTAAAATAACATATACCTCTATGTTTACCTTTGTCTTACTTAAATCATTTGGTATAGATTATACATTGATTAACTTAATTATTGATTACACTACTGCCCATTATATTAATTTTGTATTGACTAAATTGAATATTGTATGCCAATTGAAGCGCCGCTCATTTAATAAAAAGCTTTGATGTTTCAAATTTTGAATAAGCATTTAAAGCTACTGTATTTGCTATACTCTGTTCAAGGTTAAAGCAACGGTAGTCTGTTCATAATCGCACCGTGGTAAAATTAAATTCCTAATTTGTTCATGTGAATTCTTTAAAAAATTAATTGGTTTTTGTTTAGTTATAGACCCTTACTTATTGCAAAATTTGTAATCCTATTTGCGAGCATTGTGAATATTTTATGAAGTTATAAAAGAAAGTAAATGTGATTGCCCTTGGCGAAATAATGTTATTTCGTGCAAACTTTAGGTAGTGTTGCTACTAGTTTTAAACTTTAGCGATATCTAAATTTATTTGATTGCGTTTCAATTATGTTTACATCTTACTAAAGCTCGTGACCTTTTTCGTTTAGTTTAGTTGGCAACTCGCTTATTTTAAATATCGGACGCTAGTATCGATTGAGCAGATTGCAGACTAGTTCTACTTGTTTATCTTCCAATTTTTAGTGTATCTATATCTCAGTTTCTATTAACTACAAAATAATATAACTAGTGTTACTTCCGGTCTATTGTAATGGCAAAATATTCTTATTTTTACAGGTATAACGAATTTGCAGTTAGAGAAGAAGACCCTCTATGGAAGAAATACTTAGAACAATTTAAAAATCCTCTTATTTTACTACTTTTGGCATCAGCTTTAGTATCTGTATGTATGAAACAGTTTGATGACGCTGTCAGTATTACTGTAGCAATAGTTATAGTTGTTACTGTCGCTTTCGTTCAAGAATATCGCTCAGAAAAATCGCTTCAGGAGTTAACAAAGCTAGTCCCACCCTCGTGTCATTGGTAATATTTTACTTAACAATATTGTACAACTTATAGGTTTAATCAGTTTAAGAGAAGGATCACCGGATACGTTTCTGGCTCGAGAATTAGTACCAGGAGATGTTGTTTTATTAAATATTGGTGATCGTGTACCTGCAGATCTACGCTTATTTGAGTCCGTCGACTTGACAATAGATGAAAGTAGTTTTACTGGTGAAACAGAACCTGCCCATAAACAAATAGCTCCAATCTTACGGTCTAACGGTACCCATGCATCAAAATCTAATATTGCCTTTATGGGAACTCTGGTACGATGTGGAAATGGAAAGGTAACTTTACGTACTGGTATTTATTTTCGTAATGTAAGATTTGTAGGGGATAGTTGTAAGTACAGGAACACATAGTGAATTTGGTACAGTATTTAAAATGATGTTAGAAGAAGAGGCACCTAAAACTCCATTGCAACGATCTATGGATAGCTTAGGAACGCAATTATCTATGTATTCTTTTGCAATTATTGGATTGATTATGTTATTGGGATGGCTTCAGGGCAAAGTTTTGATGGAAATGTTTACTATTGGCGTTAGTCTTGCTGTTGCTGCTATACCAGAAGGTAAGTTTCATAATTTAATGTGTGATAAATGATAGCAATTGATGTGGTCATACGTTTTAATTTGTCCGTTCGCTCGCGTTTGACCAAATAACATCGTCTTTCTTTGTAACAGTCAAAATCATGAACTTAACTCATATATTGACCGATGCTGACAGACACCATTGATTAAAATAATTTGAATAAAATGTATAATATTCCAAAAGAAGTGTATGAAAGCTCGAGAATGTAATTATTAACTATTTTCACTAGTAATAAATACCACAAGAGGTTAAATTATTTCCGAAAATTTTTTCCGAGCTCTTGAATATTTTGAAAATTATCCCGATTCGGGATTTAAGTTAACCTCTCGTGGTATTCGATAAAATCATTTTACACCAAATTGTGTTTAAAATAATTTAAGAAGAAGGAGGTGGCAGAAGAATACAAAAAACATCTTAATTATGTAAGTGAGATGTACATATCAACCTTTTAGTTTATAAAAAAAATTTAGTGCGTTTTTGCGAAATGTAAACACATAAATAAAGAACTTGTCAGAAAAATTATTCTGTCATTATGTTAAAAAATTTCTACATAATACGCTGTTGGTTACCTACCGTAGAGAGAAAAATTTTCGATAAAATAAATGCGTTGCCGTGGTGACCCGTCAAACAACCCTATTTGGTGAAATTTTCATTGTAGTACTTATAAATGAACACTAGATTTCTTGGCTTTTCTACCCCTAACTAGCCGATGAAGCCACAGTCTAAAAACTTCTTCAGAAACATTGTTATACTGATGACTGTGAAGATACTTTGGTTTATTAGGTTTATTTCGCGCTGTTTTGTACCATATGGTATTTCGAGTCGTGTAACAGAGTATTTGTACATTTTATGCCATTGATGTTTTAATGTATCGTATAATATCTTTATGGTTATTAATGATATTTGAACATGTAATGAAAGCATGAATTAATTTTGGATGAAAAATAATATAAAGACAAAAATGTTTCGCGCGACACTAACATTTACCGAAATTGTTACTGTGTAAGAGAGCAAGAGGTCAAGCGGCAGCATTGTAAGTCAAAATTGTTTAAGATGAAACAAGATCTTAAACAATTTTAAAAGATATTATTAGTACTGACGAAGATAACTGTAAGTGTTATCGAAACGTATAGATTTGTATAACAAATACAAAAATACACCATAAAAAAGATTCCAAAATATGTGAACCTTAAAGTTTAAAAATTGCATTCCGGTCGACGTAAGTCATTTTGGCCCCAAGCGCGAACTGTTATATATTTTGTGCAGGTAATTTTTGAGTTACATAAACCGTGGTGGGGTTAATTAATTAAATATTATGTGGAGTTTATAATAGTTAATTAATTGACGACGAAATTGTATTAATAAATTTGGCGAACACATTCCAATTTTAGGAAGATAGTGTCTAAGACAGTTTTAAATGAAAGCGGCCTTATCTGTAAAGCAAATTGAAGTGCAAAGTAAAACACATATCGTGTTCGAGTATAAAAGAAAAATGAGGGGTCTAAAATTATAACCTTTTATGAACGTGTGTTGTCAACGAAAACTGTGTAAAACAAATTTTATGTAGTAAAGTGCACTAGAAAAGTATTACCTTAAGCTAAGGTGTCAATCCGTAGTGATTACGATATCGAGCGACGGCGAGTTCCAAGCCCATCTAACCTCACCAGCGGGCTTAATGAGCTATGTTAGTCGCCTACACGCGCTTTCTGGGTAATCAGCGGATAAAAGCCTAAACAAGTAAAAAATGTTGTTGGTGTCCCAAACATATTGGATGTACTGTGATCTGAATTGGATGTAACCCATACTGTAAGAATATAAATTTTGATTATTTTCCACTTAGTTATCTGCTTGCATATTCTTTAACGAGGTTTTCTATTCCTTCGCTAATATATCCATTGTGACCATTACCATTGCTTTATTTCCATTCTAGAGTGACTATTGCCATGCCATAAATTGTACCTGAAAAAGATTAATTATTAACAATCTATTAATAAACAATGCCAAACCAGAGTTCCAGAGTTACTTTCATAAAAAACACGAAAAACAAATATAAGATAGTTTATTTACTTACCTACATCATGTCGGCATTTATGTTACAGTTATACTCTGTTTTATCTATTTTGCATTAGAGCAGGCCATAGAAATCTAGGGAGAGTGTTGTATCACTGTCAAAAGAACAAAAAGCTACTGTTATATTTTTAAAGTGAAACTAGCGCAGCGTTGTAACATAGTTTTTCACGCTATTTAGAATTTGCTCGAAAATCGTTGAATGTTGAATGACCTATTTTAAAAAAAGTCAATTTTAGTCTTTGGACCTTGAACGTTTATTACCTACTTATAACGGAAATTGTACATGGTCATTCAAACTCGAGGTCTTGGCCTTAGTATGCGAAAACGGTAGAAGATAATTAAAATCTGATTGAGGGATCTTCAATGGTTTATGTTAGTCTATAATTTGCACCACAAAATAAATATGTAAAAATTTTATAAATTGAGGTTATGTTGTCCAAAACTTTTAAATATATATCGAATGTTGCCATTTTTCTGGATTCGATCTGTCCAAAAACATTTGTCTATCTTCAAATGTTACAGGTAGAAATATATTTATTAAAATGTGCGATAAAATTGTGTTAGCCAGTTGCACATTGATAAACTTACAAATTTATTCTTTTTAAACATGACATTTCGCTGTTTAATTTACTGGTTACAATTAAGTTTTTATTTTGTTATTAACAATGTTTTTCACAATGAAAAATTGGGCATGTTGTTAATTTATGGTGAATGCACCAAGAATTCAGTGCGAGTAGCCCAGATATACCGTGAAAGATACCCTGAAGCAAAAATGCAGTCGTTTGGAACAAATTTTACGAAATAATGAAGGCGTATTTTCAAGTCGAAAAGAATTTCAAAAAGAATACCCAACCACAACAATATCGCAGTTATTTCAAATTAATTTGGAACAAGCTTAGAAATTCTATATGGCAAGCAAGTTGAGAACTAAATTTTAAGTATTCTATTATTCAGAGAGTTTAAAAAATATAAACATCACGTTTATAAATTAAACAAATTGAAATTTTTTACTAAAACCCATGAAGAAAAAGGTCTAAATTTTATTTTTAATGTAATGGTTGATAATGAAGTAAGGGATTAACGACTATTTCACCATATTTTATGGACTGATGAGAGTCGATTTATAAGTAATGGCAAGCCTAATCGCAAAAACTCGCACTATTGGCCGTAATAAACGAAGTTAAAAACCAAGGACATATTGGTATAAACGTGTGATGTGGTATAATTGTTCAAAATTTATTTGGTCTACATTTTGACAACCATAATTTTGAAGGCAAAAACTATTGAAGATTTCTACAAGAGGAGCTTCCTCCTTTATTGGAAGAAGAAGCTCTTTTTCAGTTATGTCACAATTTGGTGTTTCAACATGATGGAGCTCCCCCCGCATAAAGCCACAATTGTCAAGGGTTATTTAGATCATTTATATGGTAATAGGTGGATAGGTATAAATGAACCATTAATATGACCTACAAAATCACCCCTTTATTTTTGTCTTTAACTGCCTGCGAACTTTCCTTTGATTACGACCTTTAAATTCTTTGTTAATAAATTTCTTGGTAAATTTACCACGACTGGAACCTAAAACAAACCGTGTGAAAACACTTCCTAATAATACTTACACTATACCTTACTCAAATTCAAGAAATACCAAAAAATCAATATTCATGTAATTCTCGGAGTAATTATTGGTTTGATTAAATATCAGTCGGTTGGCCTTTTTCGCAGCATCTACAGCAGAAATAATGTGTTTGCCATAAACCTCTGTCTTTTAAATACTCGGTATGATCTGCTTCATTTTAATTTTCGAGCCTTTCAAAAACATGGTATGGACCATTTTGCAAGTCTGTTCGTAATCCATCAACATTCTTGCTAATACTGTTATGTGAAATTACACCTTTCGCTGAAGCTTCTAGTCGTTTTATATTCTTTATGCCTGGAAGTTTTCTTGTACCTGGTGAAAACTTGGTATTTCCACCAACGCTATTGCAATTTTTGATTACATTATTTGTACATTCCGCCTTTGTTATGGCATCTATGCCATAGAGCACAGATTCCCCAAGTCTGGCATAGACACTGGAATCTCCACGCTCAACAAATTGTTTGTATCGAATACTGTGCATTTGCTCACTCGTTCGGAAGCCGTCTACAAGAATGTCAGCTTCCATGGCAGTTGAACTTTTTTCACAGTTCGTAAAACAAACGTTTTCCAGCTTCTGCACCTTTCTTGGAAGTCCGATAAAAACTGTCTACAATAAATATATATATATATATATATATATATATATATTTAAATTTAAATATACAATGTTAAAGCTAGAATAATTTTTTTAATAATAATTTGATGAAAAATAAACCATAGTTGTACCCAGATTTTGCATCATAATTAAATGGCAGTGAGTCATTTTACTCCAACCTCCGTCGAAAATACCGTTACCCAAGGGATATTGTCTTCATCAATGTGATTTTGTTTGATGGCTTCACTCTTCTCTTCCAATCCAACTTGTTACATACGAGGGGTCGTTTTTATTTTCCCGGACTAGGCAATGGTAACGTGTTTGACAATTTACAAAATAATTGCAGCATTATTAGTTCTAATATCTGTCAGTTTGTGTTGTAACGTCTCAAAATGGACAAACTTGAATATCGAGCTGTTATAAAGTTTCTTACAAAACAAGGAAAATCTCCAAAAGTTATTCGTGAAGAAATGTTGATTGTATATCAGGATAATTGCCCTTTTAAGTCGACTATGTGTGAATGGTAAAAATTGTTTAAACATGGCCGAGAATCACTAGATGATGGTACCCGTCCAGGTCGGCCTGTTGACATGACCACTTCGGATGTTATTGAAAAAAGCCAAGTGTTTGGTATTGGAAGATGCAAGATTAAAGAAGCGACGATTAGCGTCTTTATTAGGAGTTTCAGAATCTACAGTTTTCAGAATTTTACACAATTATCTTGGCATGACAAAGGCCAGTGCGAGATGGGTTCCACGAATGCTTACGTCTTTTCAAATGATTACTCGAATGGAGAAGTGTGAAGAATTTTTGGCGCTTTGTGGGGACGGACCAGATTTAATTATCAATCGACATATCACCGGAGATGAAACTTGGGTCCATCATTTTGATCCTGAATCGAAACAAGAGTCGATGCAGTGGCATATCGGGTTCCAGTCCTCCCAAAAAGTTTAAAGTCACCCCTTCTGCAGGAAGAATAATGGCAACTGTTTTTTGGGATTGCCAAGGAATTTTAATGATTGATTAACTGAAGAAGGGTGGTACAATCACAGGAGAGTATTATGCAAGCTTAATGCATCGCCTCAGAGATGTTATTAAAGTGAAAAGACGCGGAAAACTAACTCGAAGTGTCCTGCTGCTTCATGTTAATGCACCAACCCATAAGTCAAGACTGTCAAAAGCTGCCGTTGTTTTAAATGGGGCTTTGTAGAAATTGATCATCCACCTTATAGTCCAGATTTAGCCCCCAGTGATTATTTTTTGTTTCCAGATCTCAAAAGACCACTAAGGGGAAGAAAAATTAGGGCCGACGATGAACTCATAGCGGCTGTTGAAAGCCATTTTGCGAGCAAACCAAAAGAATATTTTTATAATGGGTTAAAGATGTTATTGAAACGATGTAATATTTGTATTGAAAAGCAAGGGCCCTATATTGAAAAATAAATTTCTGTTGTTCCAATATAATCTTATCACGCCTAGCCCGAGAATATGAAAACCACCTTTCGTACATCAGTAAGTTTAGATTCAATTCTTTGAAACTTGGATCTTGCCACAAACGGAATATCAGCCAGAGTAAACAGCTCCTCTGAATGGTCATAAGTGCTCCCAATTGCCAAAGTACCCCAAGTTATAGACTCGGTTATGTTGGATTTTTCATTTATAGTTTGTTTCTTGTATGTACGACAAACGTTACATTCAAAAATTAATATTGTCAAAAGACCATAGTGCTGCTGTTTTAATAATGCAGCTTTCCACTGGTACATATTTTTGAAGTTCTAGTCCAAAATCAACAGCCCAATTTAAAACAACCCAAATCTACAACTCGTTTTCCTTCTTTCGGAAACCTATTTGCTACAGGTAGAGTATCTGTTTCGACTACTAATTTTTCAGTAATCACAATAAAAGATTAAATAAGAGGAAAAAAAATTGTATTTAATGAATAACTCCTGTAACGTACTTCTCGTAATGATCAGGTGATAAAACCTTAAAATTTTCAGTGGTAAAATTGTCACTCCAAAACTCCTCGCTTGCATTATTTTGTACAGCAAAGCTGAAAAATCATTTATAACAATTCTTTTTGTCTCAAGGGCGTAAACTAGGATTTTTGGACAGCGGCGTGGAGTTATAGTACGAGGTGCAAAGCACCGAGGAATATAATGCGGCAAGGGCCACAGACGCTTGTTGCACCTGAGCTCCTAACAAAACTTTATGGTCGATCGCCATTTTTTTAAAAGAGAACACAACAACTTTATTCTTAGATAGGTATTATTTGACAGCGTTATTTTTGCTTTTCAAAAAGAAAATAGGATTTTCAAATTTTTGGAGGCATGTTTATTGCCGTGATGATAGTATAAACAATAAAGTAGTAATGTAAGAACCTGGTACTTGCAAACAGATTGTCAACGATCTGGAGCTATTTGAAGATATGTCCATACTACTGACATCCATGCTATTGGTTTCAATGTTACTAACATCCAAATTCTGCTTTTTGTTCGTTTTTCATCATGCTGAGGCAAAATATGTACTGAACTGACTTCCTCCTCAGGTAAATCATTTTCAAGGCATCTGTAACTAGTAAAAATACGTAATTTTTAAGGTCAAACCTCAAGCAAACGTAAACCTTTTGTCTAATGATTGGACTCGAACAGGTAAACATTGTTGCAATAACAATTAATCATAGAGAAGTAATAAAATATTTATTTAAGTTGTCACGGCTCGCGACAATAATAAAACTGATTTGATAAATAAATATTAAAGGACATTGAAATAACTATAACTCGAAAAGCTAAAAAAAAAAAAAAATAAATAATAATTGAATCATTTGGTCGCTAATAAATACCGGCAAGTCCGGTGAGGGGCGCGGAACCAGGAATCGCGTATGGTTAAACGCGTGGTGTGATTGAAGGGTAGGTAAGAAAAAAAATGTACATGTATATATGTACATTTTGAGATTCATACAGTAAGTATACGATCTATTATTTATATCTATCTATTATGTCGTGACAGTAGACAAATAACTGTCCGGTAGTAGAACGATACCGTTAGTAGGGAATGCTACATCGTCCGGGGCACGATTTGGCCAGTAACCGGTCTGCTCGCTATGGCATTACTCAAGAAAACAATACAACTGCCTCGGATCGACCTGGCTACAAAGGGCGGTCAAGGTCGAAACAGACAGGCCCCGTTGCTGACGACTGTGCAAGGAATGAATGGCGAGTCGGTACGTGGAATGTTAAGAGGTATGCATGGTAAAGTATTTGAAATTGCGAATGTAATGTACGAAAGACACCTTGATATTCTGTGTGTATCGGAGAGAAAGCGCAAAGGAAAGGATGCTGTGGAGATGGAGGATGGCAGCCTGGCACTATGCTCAGGAGTTGAGACGGAAGTGCATGGCGCAAAACGAGTTGGGATGATCATAAGTGAAAGATCGAAAAGATGTGTTAAACAGTACGAATTGGTATCTCCCCGGGTAATATGGGTTAGAATGAAAGTGGAGTTTCGAAGAATTTTTCCTATGCACCGGTGAATGGAGAAAGAGACCAGGAGCGTGAGAACTTCTGGAATGAAGTAGAGATCGTGTTGAACGTATGTAAGCCAAACGAAAGAGTGATTATAGTGGGGGATATGAACGGATGGGTGGGTGTACAGAGAGAACATAGTGAACGCGTTCTAGGAAACTTCGGAGACCAAATAGTCAATGAGAACGGTGAACACCTGCTGAACATCTGTGTGGAGAGAAGCCGGTTCGTATCCAATACGTGGTTTAAACATAAAAATGTGCATATGTATACATGGCAAAGAGGTGAATCTAAAAGTATGATAGACTTGATAGTGTATGATGAACGGCTTAGAAACCTGGTGAAAGACACAAAAGTAATGTGCGGAGCGGAGTGTGGATCGGACCACTTTTTGGTTGTATCGAGAGTGTGTTTAGGGCAAAAGTGGGTCTGGAGAAGGAAAGCAAACGTAGTGCGAACGTCCAGAATTAGGGTTGACAAACTAGTGGATAATGGCGCGAGAATGAAATACGCAGATGCTGTGAGTAAAGAGTTGAATGTGACTGAAACGGGTGTGGAACGAACAAATAAAAGACACTGACGTTGAAAGTGCATGGATAAGCTTGAAAAACTCTGTTGTCAATTATGACGTGCGAATATGTCGAAGAGTGACTGTAGGTAGACAGAAAAAATGTGCTTGGTGGAATGAGTCGGTAAAAAAGGCAGTATGTAAGAAAAAAGATGCGTACATGGCCATGATTGCTGCAAAAAATGAGACTGCGAAGAAGCGATTGTATGAGGTGTACAGATTAAGAAATAAAGAAGCGAAGGAGGCAGTAAGAATAAGTAAAGAGGAAGTGATGGCTGTGGAAGGAGAGAAAATGCAGAGTGATTTTGAGGGAAACAAAAAACTCTTCTGGGAATGGATCAGAAATACAAAACGTGGGCCAAAACAGAACGCTGCAGGAGTGATGAATGCTAGAAACGAAATAGTATGGGACGATTGTGAAGTGAGGAAATGTTGGCAAGAATATTTCGGAAAGCTGTACAGTAGTGAGGAAAGTAAGACTGAATGGTTAAATAGGCAGAATATAGAAGAAATGATGAATGAAACTGAGAAGGATATTGAAATAAATGAGGTAGAGAAAAGGGTAGGAAGGTTAAAAAACGGCAAGGGAGCAGGCGTAGATGAAATCACTGGTGAAATGCTCAAGTATGGGGTGCAAAGCTTATACGAAGATTGTGTGAATTATTCAATGTATGCATTATGTATGGAAAAGTGCCGAGTGATTGGAAGAGCGCGATCATTGTACCATTGTGTAAGGGTAAGGGGAACAAGAGTGATTGTAAGAACTACAGAGGAATACGCTTGCTCAGCGTGCCTTGTAAAGTATTTGGAAGAATACTGATTGATAGAGTACGAGAAACTACACAAACTAAGATTTGGGATGTGCAAGGTGGCTTCATCCCAAGGAGAGGATGTGTCGATCAGATAGTTGCTCTCCAGCAGGTGATCGAAAAGTGTTTAAAGGTAAAAAGGAAGTTGTGCTGTGCGTTTGTAGATCTGGAGGAAGCATATGACAGAGTGAATAGGGAGAAGCTGTGGGAAATATTAAATGAATATGGCGTAAATAAAGGTCTAATAAATGAAATAAGGGTAGTATACAATGGTAGTCGGGTATGTGTTAGGGTGAGAGGAGGTGTGAGTGAATACTTTTAAGATTGAGCAAGGAGTGCGACAAGGCTGTGTGATGTCACCGTGGTTGTTCAATGTATACATGGATAAATGTCTTAGACAAGCATGTACCGATACAAATGGTGTAATGATTGGTGACGTAAATGTACGACTTCTAGTGTATGCAGATGACACAGTTTTATTAAGTGACAGTGCGGATGAGCTGCAAACCGCTCTGAGGAAGTTTGATACAGTCTGTGAGAGCATGGACCTAAGGTAAACGTGAACAAAACTAAGATTGTGGTGTTCAATCGGGATGGTGGAAAGGAGAGTGGAGTATTTACTCTGCAAGATGAAACTGTGGAGCAAGTGGACGACATGGTATATCTCGGTAGAATGTTTACTGCAGATGGTACAATTGAGAGCGAGATTGGACGAAGGGCCAATGCTGGAAGGAAAGTGAGTGGAAGTATGTGGACGATAATGAGAAATGAAAGCATGAGCCTAGCTGCGAAACGAGCTATCTATAATGGCGTATTCGTCCCGTCAGTACTGTATGGAAGTGAAACATGGGTATGTCAAAAAAAGCATGAAAGAAAAATAAATGCTGTGGGTATGAGATTCCTGAGAAGCGCATGTGGTAAAACGAGAAGGGTCAAGATAAAAAATGAATGCATAATGACGGAGTGTGGTGAGGAAAAGACGATGATGGATAGATATAAAAGTTGTACATTACGTTGGTTTGGTCACATTGAGAGAATGAACAACGCAAGATTAACGAAACAAATATATGTGGGTGAGGTTAGGGGAAAG
Source organism: Vesta saturnalis (assembly GCA_036346205.1). Classification (NCBI taxonomy): domain Eukaryota; kingdom Metazoa; phylum Arthropoda; class Insecta; order Coleoptera; family Lampyridae; genus Vesta; species Vesta saturnalis. The sequence continues at coordinate 12,797,816 of JARFJB010002176.1, forward strand.
GCCGGCCCTGGTAGGCCGCGTAAAACTTGGCTGAATGTAGTAGAATCTATGATAAAGGAAAGAAAGATAAGGAGTTTTAAAAACAAAAGGGCATGTCAGAGACTATGTATGAATCTTGCGGAAACTAGGGAGGTATGCGGAGATAGGAAAGCATGGAGAAAGATTGTGAATGAAAAATAAATAAAGAGGCAGGGATTGTTTTGCCTATCCCGCAAGGGAATGGCGTGAAGGTTAAGTAAGTAAGGTCAAACCTCAAAGCACGTTTTCGTGCTAACACAGATCTGCGATAATATTTTTTGTGATTATCCATGATTTACGAACTGTTTTGCCATTCACTAGTTGCACTTTAACCATGTTGTAGAAATGTGGACGTTATTATAATAAAACAAACAAGAATTGAGAAATAATTAACACTATAAAACGCAAATAGCAAACAGCAACAAACTCAACGTGATCCAAACTGCAAACATTTTTTATGCACAGACATAACGCATGGCTCCGCACATGGTACAAAATATATAATCAAGCCAAGACATTGTCTGCGCGTTGAATCCAATAGCTCACTCTTACTCTTCCGTATTGTGAAATAGATAGAAGACAGAGAGCGAATAACGGACGGAGTACGAAAATCGAACACAACGCACTTGACAAACTTATTACTATTCATTCAACCGCCAAGAATAGCATTTTCAAGTGTTTTCTAGCAGTTGTCTTGCACGACATTGTACCTCCATCTATTTGCGCAAATCTTAAATATAACATTGTTATATAACGTTGTTACTAAACAACGATTAATTATTATTATAGCTGTACTAAAAAAATAGATTTTAGAGGATAAGTGATTGAAATTCTTATCTTAATGACATATTCTAATTTTACAAACACACGCGTATTGTTTTTCTCTGGATCACCGGAGGATACTATATACGACATTCGCCATCGCTTTATTTATTTTATTACTAATTTAACAATTGTTTTATTTCAATATGTTACACAAGAACCTTTGAGGAACAATGTGTGTAATTTTCATAACTGTAGATTACGTATTATTTAATTCTAATTGTTGTTTGTCCTTAAGGCCCACTATCAAAGTGAAAAGTTTAGTCACCTGACTTAAAACGTTTATATTTCGAAAATTATTTTTTTTTAATCGTTTGCTTCTTTTTTGAGTATTGCGTGTTTGTGTGTTGTAAAGTGGTAACAATTTTGATATGATTTGTGGAAAAAAAAAGTATATATTGAGTGTTTGATGTTTGAGGTTAGTGTATAATGGGTATTACATGATGGATAGAATTGCCTATTTTCGTTGTGGCGGTCGTCATAGTTTTCCTTGAGGATTGGTTTTATCTTAGGATGCATGGAGTATTGTCGAGGAGCTCTTCGAACTCCTCTGGTAGGTTATCCATTCGTTGGTTGGGATCGTATTACCGTTTGTCCTGTGATGTGTGTATTTGGTCTGTAGTGTTATTAGTCTGTCGGTTATTGGTAGAATGTTGGCGTGTTGTATGGTTAGTTCGTTGGTGTGTCTGAAGTATAGTTTGTGTATGGTGACGTAGTATTGTTCTTTCGCAAGAGGCGAGGGATTGAAGTTGGTTTGTTTTTACGCTTGCGTACTATGGAGCGCGGTAGTCTAGTATCGGTCGAGTGTAAGTTTTGTAAGTGTGTTGAAGGGTTTTGGGGTGACAACCTCTGACGTTTCCTCGCAGTATTTTCAATAGGGATGCGCGGTTGCGTATCTTATTGAGAGCGCCGCTAGCGTCGAGTTGCGAGTGTAGGGTCTGGGAGAACGTGATACCTAGGTATATGATTATGGCTTGTAGTTGTAGTCTTTGTCCGCGCAGGGTCAAGTTGATGTTGTCTCTCATAGTTGGATAAATTCGGATGTCTAAACAGTATTCTTTATAATTAAAATTATTATTAATTTTGTCTTTATGTATGTAGTTCTACATACATAAAGACAAAATTTACGTCGATTGGGGCTTGAACCTTGGTGGCGCAGTTGGTTAGCGCGGTACTCTAGCAAAGTACAGGTCGTAGGTTCGAATCCTACTCGAGGTAAACTTTTTATTCATGTATTTAATAAAATTAATAATAATTTTTAATTACATATTTACCTTTGAACTTATTCGTTCATAACAAAAACTTATAATAAAGTATTGTTTGTGTTTTGTTTGGGTTGATTGTTAGTCTCCACCGGTTGGCCCAGTTGGAGAAGTGGGCTACTGTTATGTTCGGGTTGGTACTTTGGGTAATGTCATATGCATAGATGGTATATCTATATAGGATAGGTGCCAAGGCCGATTCTTGCGGAACTCCGGCGGTAGGATGTAAAAAAGTCGTGGAGGTGGAGGAGCCTACTCGTACCTTCACACATCTGCCTGTCAGATAAGAGAGAACGAGTCTGACGAACGCGGTCGGGAAGGCTAACTGTCGTAGTTTGTATATTAGTCCTGGGTGTCATACTTTGTCAAAAGCTTGTTTGATGTTGAGGAAGACTGCGAGGCAACATTCTCCGTGGTTCAATCCTTCTGAGGATTCGGTATATAGTTTTACTAAGGGGTCTTGGCAAGAACGATTCGGTCTGAAGCCGAACTGGCTGTTGGGGACGATGTCGTTGGCTTCGAGATGAGCTCTTAGCCTTCGGGACAGATTAGTTTCTAGACATTTGCCCATACAACTTAAGAGGGAAATCGGTCTGTAGGATGGAGGTTGGGAAGGATCAGATCCAGGTTTGGGTAACATGACGGATGAAGCGGACTTCCATTCGTCGGGAAATATAATAGGGCAAGGCATCTGTTGTATATTTGGGCTAACTGTTTAATGACGTTTTGTGGCACGTTCTTCAGTATTTGGCGCTTAAGCCCGTCTTGTCCTGGAGCGGAATTTCTCCCTTGTTTAAGAGTTTGTAGTATCAGATCGGGTGAAATGGGGCTAAGGAAGGGGTCATTATCGGTTAGTACGTGCGGTCTCTGGTTTTGGATTTGGAATGCCTCGAGGTTTTGCTCGAGCCGACCTTTGAAATCGTTGTCGAACGATGAATAGTCGGGGGTAGTGAGGAGTTTGCAGGTGAAGGCCGAACAGGTCGGCCTTCACCTGGTTTCAAACTGCGAGAGTACCTTGAGGATTGATTTAGTTTTTTGTTTCGTTAGGATCTTGAATTTGTGCCAAAATTTAGGGCATTCGCGGTAATTTTCTTTTATCCAGTTTTGTTGAGTGTATTTGTTGGTCTCTAGTCGGATTATTGCGCTTAGTCTGTTGTGTTCGGTTTTTAGTGCTGGGTCTTCAGAAATCGTCGGTATATCCGTCGCTTTTCCTTGATCAGGAGAACGCTGCGGCGGGGAAGTGGTTTCCGGTTGATGTCTATTACTTTTGTCGGGATTACTGTGTTGGCAGCGTCGGAGATAAATTGGGTCGATCCTTGTACGGCTCTGTCTATGTCGTCGGTAGTGTTAAGGGTTATATTTGGGAGGTTATTGGAGATGTGTTCTTTAAATACATTTCAATCGGCATTTTGAAAATTGCTGCGTGTGATAGTTGTTTGTGTTGCGGGGCTAGGGATGTTTTCACTAGTAAGGGAAGGTGGTCTGATGTTATAGTTGTGCCGAGGTGGCAGTTGTCATCGAAATATTGTGTTATTTATTCTGAGCATATTATGTGGTCGGGTATGGGGTAGCCTTGGTAGCCGATAAACGTGGGGTGGATGTTCCTAATTCGTACTATTGGTAGTCTAAGTAGTTCGTTCGTTAATATTTGCCCGTTTGCATTGTCAGTCGTGTCTCCAAATTGTTGGTGCCTGGCGTTAAGATCTCCTAGTAGTACTGCATTAGGGATGTTGGCTACATATTGTAGTCGTGGAGAGGAAAGGATGTTATGCCCGGGAGGGTTATAATAGCAAAATACTATTATAGCGGATGAGGGAAGGTGCACCGTTGCAGCTACACATTGAAGGTGTTGAAGGTGCGGCGGTAAGGTGTAGAGAGCGGGTGGGTATCGGGAGTGTATCAGGAGTGCAGTACTTCGTTTGCCTCTGTCGGGGTTTGTAATGGGTTATGTTAAGCGTGCCTCTGTTAGTTAATTTTGTCTCTGTTATGGCTAATATTTGTGTGTGGTCTGTGTCGAGTGAATTTTTGATCAGGTGGCATTTTCGTCGACCGCCACCCGCGTTAACTGTCCATATCGTCAGGTTCATTGCGAAGGGAAGTAAGGAGGGGAAGTTAGGGGATGGAGGAAAGGAAATGAATAGAGTGAAGGAAAGGGCTTTAAGGAAGGCGTTGATCATGAGAAAGTGCTCTTGGCTCTCATCGACAGGATCGGAGGTGGTGGAAGCTGTTTCCAGCTTGGAAAGGGGCCGTTTCTCACAGTCGAAACGGTAAGTAGGGTGGGAGCCGCCACAGTTGTTACATTTTGGGGAGGATAAGGAAGGGTGGGCTTGGGATTTATAGCTTCCGCCACAGTAGGGGCACTTGACGGGTCGGGTAGGGCACTCTACTGCTACGTGGCCCACCTGGGTACAGGTGGAGCAGTTTTCGGGAATGGGATTGGAGGTAGGTGGAGGCTCGCACTGATAGCGTCTGCCGAACATACAGACACCGTTATGCAAGAGGTAATCAATAGAGGATTTGGAGTGGGTTAGGATACGGACAAAGCAAGTGGGACGGTTGGTGGCTCTAGAAATTATACTGATGGCCTTGGTAATGTGCGGGAAGACGATGGCCCTCATAATTCCTGCTTCGGTTATGTCACGGTTAACCTCGCGGATGACGCATGACAGGGAGAGAGGTTCGTGTCGTGTGTGGGTTGCGCCGAACAACTGGGTTAGGGTAATGGATGGAATACCAAAAGTGGCCTTAATGGATTTCTCCACTTCGGCGGTAGGGATAGGATGTGAGGTTTCTATCAGGGCGGTGTGATTGTGGTTGAATCGTATTGTTTGTTTGTTTTTTATAAAGGTGGTGGACTCCCACCGAGGTGCAGCCTTACACCCCGTTGGATTAAGGCTTAGGAGCCCGACAGAAAATGGAGGGCTTTGTTAATAGGTTAAGGATAGTGTATGAAAATTTAATTTACCCTGTGGCGTTCCTTTTCCTGTGATTGGCTCCGGTTACTGGCTGTCTTCGTGCGTTGTCCTTGGCGTTCTTCCTGCTTCCTTGATGCTCCTGGTCCTGCTGCTACCTTCGGTCCGACGGTCTTCTATTCCCGATAAGGAATGTTTTAATTCCGCTTTCTCTTCTGTAGTGGTGTGTTTAAACGGTGACTACTACTGCTGATGAAAGCGGCGAAGTACCCGTAGAAAGTCCGGCACGCGATTAATTAGTTAATTACACAGTTATTAGCGGTCATTACGCGACCTGTCTGTTCGAACGATAGACGAGAAGTGACGCAAAAATTAGTAGTTCGATTTTGAACAAACAATTTGCATCATAATCGATGTTTATTTGTATGTGTATGTGTATGTGAACGTAATTTGATATTTTTTGTTACATTGAGATAAGTACTAAAGCGAAATATATTCGAGAAAACACCATTTTTCACCACTCTTCGCACGAGTCCAATCTTTATGAATTAATAATTAAAACACTAATTAATGGATTGCCTTCATTTTTAGGTATCTTCCAAAGTACACCTTCCCTTAGAGGTTGATGCTGATTTCATCACTTTCTATTATTTAAAAAACCGTGTAATAAAGGAAAAATGCCACGATTGTTAACTCTCTTATTCTAAGCGTTATACGCAATATTTTTACAGGATGCTGTTCATTAAAACCGATAAATACGGAAAGATCAACTTTTTCTTAATTTATATAATTGCTAACCAAGGGATAGAATTTAATATTTCCTTGAACAAGGATAGAATCTAACTGTACACAGGTGAAGAAATTCAACGCGCAACCTTATTTCGCCTCTACTGAGAAATCGCAATTTAATATAGTGCGACAAAATGGTTCCATGTATTAATCCATGCGTTTTTAAGTAGGAACGTAATGTTAAAATTGCAATAAAAGGCGAAATTTCTAGATCTCGAAAACTATTTTTTTCAAAATACATAATAATTACATTTATATACAATCATCACTATCTTCTTTGCCATCCTCCTCAATGTCAGTAAAATCTTCATCATCATTGTCGTCGTCTAACGGTTCTATGCCGACGCCTACTAAATTTTCCTTTTCTCTGTACATATCTTCGACTATCTTGGCATGATCGACACAATTACTTCAAACGGTATTTGGCGCAGTTTGTAATGTTAACTTGCAAAGTTCCTAAACGTCCTTTATTTTGAACGTTGTGTTTTCCTTTGCAACTCTATTTTTGAGATAAGCCCATATCAATTCAATTGAATTAAATTCACAGTGGGCTACTGGAAGCCATAACATTCTAACACTGTCTCCTCATAATCCATTGACCACTTTTTCAAGCAAATATTGTTTTTTATAACTGTACATACGAGATAATTCCCAAAATGAAGTCCTCGTCATTTCGTTAAATGAATTGAATTGCTCTGGTAACGGAACTTTTCGTTTGTTCAACCATTCAATTATATTTTGTAGTTTCCAGGCGGTTGTTGGATTTCTAAAATCTGGATCTATCATTGTGTGGTACGGTGCTTGATATAGTACAATCACCGATGTATCGGGGCTCAGTCCCAACATATATAGTAACCATTCTTCATAATGCTGTTTATTCATTTTGTCATGGTAATCAGCCGAACTCTGTTTTCCAACGAAGCATTTGGTACAACCTGGTAAAAAGCCGTTTTCGTTGCCAGATCGAGAAAGTCGCTTGACCCCCTCTGATTTCGTTTATTTCTTGAATTGTCCCTCGGCATTGATCAAAACTCGCGCGGTTTTTGGGGTAACAAATTCCACCCAACCAAATTTTCTTGAATGGTTTTCGCCGCACCATGTTTTGCCAGTAAAAAAGTATTCCATTTCGTTTCTCTACTTTTAATTGAATATAAATATTCCGCTGTTTTAGCAGCTATTGTAGTAGCTTCCATCAAGATAGAGCTGTTCTCTAATTTTTTATAAGTAAAATTCATTTCATTTACCGATCTTTTTAAGTACTAGTGATTTCATATGCCCCCATAAATAGAAGTAAGGTATTACCTTCGGGAGTTCTAGGCGGCCACGGAAATTCACTACCAACGATGAGGAAATTGATGAACGAGATAGTTCCACACTATTAAAGGATAATGGGGTGGTGCTCCATCCTGCATGAACCACATGTCTTTTCTTCGATTAACTGGCAATTCCTCTAGATAATCGAAAAGTACAGTTTTTACAATCTATAAAAACTGTAAATACGAGTTACCATTCAGATTTGTTGGTAATTCATAAGGACCCAACAATCTATCTCCAAATATACCGCACCATACATTAATCCAAAATTCGTGTTGAAAATTTGATTTTCGGAATAGATGGGGATTTTCAATATCCCAATTGTGACTATTTCTTTAGTTGAAAACTGCTCTACGTGTAAATGTGGCCTCGTCAGTAAAAAGATTTTTTTTCAATAAAATTACGATTTTCATTTTTTTAATTTATCATCCACTGAGCAAAATTCATTCGTGAAGCATAATTTCTAGGCAATAAATTCTGTACCGGTGTAAAGTGGTAAGGTCGTTAACTTTCTTTTTTCAATATTCGAAAAATTGAAGAGTGACTTACTCCAGTCCTTGCTGCTAAACGCCGAGTTCTTAGTTCAGGAATCAGTAACTCGCACTAAAATATCATCCTCCTGATCCACAGTTAATATTTTCGGTCGTCCCATACCACTGATACGCCTAAATTGTCCAGTTTCTCCTAATCGACTAAAAATATTACTGAAAGTCTGGTGATTGGGTTTGGATACATTTTTTGATTTCTTAAGGAGGACAGGCCTGGAATAATTTTCGTTAACACAGAGCATATCTCGCACTTCAAGATTAGTGAAATTGTTGTGCCGCGGCATTTTCACTTAATCGAGTATTTAAATTTTACAACAATCACAATCTTAAGTGACAGTAACAACAACAGCAATGGCAGCATCCTACTAGATCGAAACAGTTAAGTCAGACCAGAGATAACTACACAAAACCTAAGCTTATTTTCAATATGTCGTACTCACATCAATACCATGAAAACATTTATCTAAATGATATGGAACAATGATTCAAATCACATTTATTTATGATATTGTAAATAAATTTAGAAATTCGTTTTTGTTTTAAAGTGTTTTTAAATTACTTTAATATTACTTTTAAGTTATAATATCCTTTAACGGAAGAATGGATAAACTTATTGAGGTAAACGGGGGCCACATGAATATTTGTTATAACAGGTTTTTAAGTTATATTCACGTGCTTTTTGATATTTTCTTGTTATAAACATTGTTTTTTTTACATGGGTTATAACCACAATTTGTTTTTAATTGTTTAATAATGCATTTATTCGTTTCAAGAAATTTCGATAAATAAGATTGTTTTTTTGTTAATAGGGATTAAAGTTTCATTTGCCTAATAAATGCAATCCAATGACCCAAAACACCGACATAATTAACACACATTAAAATCAAAATAATTGTGCAGCTTCATGTTTAACTTAAAATATCTCGAAAGATAATGACTTTATCGTTATCAAGAAAGAGTTTGATATTTACGTAGAAAGTATTGGAGAATCGAAAAATTGTGCTAAAATTGCAATTCCGCCAGTGGCGTAGAATTTGGAACGGAATATGTCGTCAACTTGCCACTGTCGGTAGTAGCCAGAAACGTTTATTTAACAAAATTAGTAGGGTGTATAGACCTACACTTCCCGCCAAGTATCACACTAAACGTTAAATAGTTTTAAAGTACCGGGCACAAATAATTTTTAAATAAAATACCATATAACTCAGACAGGAGACACATTTTATCTAGGTAGTTTGGATTAAATCATCATATTTTGAGCTCAGGAACTAAGGAATAATATATTGACTTAAATTGAAGGTACAAAAATGTGTACAAATTTTTCATTCATGCGCTGTATGTGTGCCGCCTCTACTAAATTAAAAACGGTTACGGTTTGCCATCCTTGTTCAATAAGGCACATTTTTCAAAACCGCATAATCATATAATCACGAGTAAGAAAATATTTTTACATTTATGTTATTTAGGCAATTGCTTAATGCTATGACAATTAAAGCCTACTTGCTTCACGTAGTAAGAATTGGTCATGCCTGTTTGGGCTATTCACAAGCAAATGAAAACAGTTTGTTACAATTACTAGTTATAGTACCTTTTTGTAAATAAAACTCGACAGTTTTAAAACTGCGCCAATTAAACACATATAATTTACATATTTTAACAACAATACATCAATTTTTAAATAGCAAAAATTTTTGATAATTCCGTCCCACCAATTTTGTAAAATAAATAAATTCACCTTAAGTAGGCAACACAGCACGATTACTTTTGACAGACCTGCGTCAAATTGACTGCTTCTTATTTGGACAATATATATATATATATATATATATATATATATATATATATATATATATATATATATATTCGACTTTATGCAAACCTTTTTTTGTACAAAAAATAGTTTTAAAGCCATCTTAAAATTTTTTCCAGCAATTAACGTGTTTAATTTACGGGCTAAACTAAAAAGCAAGTGGTTTATTCAAATAAAGAATAAATAGGATGGTTGGTTTAAAAATATGCTTTCGTAGATGAATAAAAAAGATTTTGTAACTGATTGATTTTGTGCATAAAAAATATGAATTATTTTATTGTAAATACTAGAAAGATTTACCTATACGCATTTATATATTTATTTATACTTGTCACAAGTCAGTGTCATTAAACAGAGCATTAATGTGCAATAATAGTTTTGTTTTTGTGCTGTATCCCTAAATTCATTTGAACTTCATACATTAAGTGTAAGGGCTCCCAAGAACAATTACCATGAAGCGCCATTGATTTATTTCTTTAAAATACTACAGTTTTTTTCACACCAATACTGTATATTTCAAAGTAATAAAGTTTAAGCAAAAAAAAAAAATATTTTGCATTTGTTACACATATATGATGAAGAAACTTTCTTTCTTAACACATAGAAAATTCATTTTTTAGTATTTTAGTATGAAATTTAAATTTGTAGGTTGCGTGTATACATCAGCATATAATTATTTTTTATAGAAGTACCTCTATAAATAAATTTCGTTAAAGTATTAAAAAAATATATATATAAATAAAAAAAAAAATCCGATTTTTTTTTTAAGTTCTTTAAGTCTGGTTGTTTGAAGCTATTAGTACTTTAATCAGATTAACTAAAAATAAAAAAATAACTTAGAATAGGCTGATGGCCTTATTTAAGGTTATGACGTATGTCAACACGAGTTACAATCTGCTATCTTGATAATTGCCCTTGAACTGTGGAATTAAACGTGGTCATTTACCTACTTTCTTAATTTGCATTAATTATCATCTATCTTTTTTTTTTCAATTTGCCAATTTCTTAATTTATGGAAAGTAAACCTAAATTGCTGTGTTTTGCTCTATACAGTATGTTCCGTTTTTTCCAGCACCGTAATTTAATTTTACTTTAATTGATACTTTTTAACTTTATTTTACCGTCACTAGTTTTTCATACAAAAATTGGAGCTGCTAACGTTGGTTTAATAGATTATAGCTCATTTATTTTTATTAAATACACTAATGGAGTTAAGTACTCCCTACATGTTAGAGCTTTATCGTGTTCTCGTAATCATTTTAAACATGTTTATTTTTTGTCCAAAAAGAAATTAAAAGGTTGGGAGAATTACTGAGATATACCGAGAAGATAATGCCCCCCGTTTTGGGCACGGTACAAGTCAGAGACTGCTTTACGTTGATGAGAATATCTGAAGCAATTTTTCGGAATTCTGCCAAAATTCGATGACACATGTCTTTCACAGTAGTTGGTACTGTTAAATAATATTTTAAGATCTGGTGATCTTGGGGGCCAACTGATAAATCCTCTACGTCTGATCCATGTATCAGGAAAATAAGCATTCAAAAATTGACGAACTTCGACTGCATAGTGTGACGGAGCTCCATCGCGTTGAATCCACATATCTACACCAGTGGCGAAGGAAACATTTTCCAACAATTCGCATAAATTATTGTGAAGGAACCGGACATAAAACCTACCCGTCAAATGATGACCATGAAAGAATGGACCTAACTTATATGTGTAAATAATCCTTACTCACACATTCACAAACAGGAATTGGGTAGTGCATTCCACAATTTGGTCGCAGTGTGGAAAATGTAGATTCCGCCCGTTTAGTGGGACAAGATGGAATTTTGAGTGCGTAATTATGGCGTGAATGGGCAAACCAAGAATTCCTAGCGAATATGGCCTGCGAAGTATCAAGGAGTGTATTTCGGAGGCACACTTGCCATGGTAATAGCGATAGAACAAGGAAAGAACCGAAACTATTGTTCTATGCTCAAGAAACTGTAGGTCAGAAGTCAGAGACGGGTCATTTATAAGCCTTATAGCTCTTTTTTTGATGCGGTTTACCATATCAAGGACGTATTGGGGAGCTCTGACCCAGAAATGGGAATTGTATTCCAGATGAGGTCGAATCTGAGCCTTATATAGTAAAAGGAGTTGTTGCGGTGTGAAGTGCTGTTTAGATCTCTGTGGAAAACCCAGTTTACGGCTAGCTGTTCTGTTCACTGATAAAAGGTGGTGAAACCATGAAAGGTTCGATGATACGAACATCTCTAACATAGAAATAGAGTTTGAAAACTTGAGATCTAAGCCATTCATATTTACAGCATGAAATGATCGGTCTTTCTTGGCGGGCACAAGGCAACACTGTGTTTTGCCGGCGTTGAACGTGAGTAGATTATTCCTTCCCCAATCAAGGGTATGTTCTAAGTCGCTTGATTGAGGCTGCCATTTTCACTTTAACGTCCTTATTGTTGTGGAAAAACTCAGAACTACAATGTACAGTGCTGTCGTCTGCAAAGCAATGGACCGGCTTAGTTGTTGAGGAAATGAGGCTGTAAGCACAATGTGAAATCGACATATCACAGGGTACATGATGAACGCAACAATAAATTTACACTTTTAATATTTTTTTGTGAAAATTTATTTATAATGAAACTTTTTTTAGGTTAGAATATAGCTAAAGGTTCAAAATTACCAATACACCAAGAACAATATCACAATATAAACTATGTCACTCATCTCAAATATATATAATTTTTCGTACGGCTTTGCAGAAAACACGAAAATTGAATATTTCAAATATATTTTGGAAAACACTGTAAATTAAATTTGGACAAAACAAAAACATTTTCGAAAACTACATGTTGTGTTAGAAACGGTGTTAAGTTTAAAAAATCTCAAGTTTACAATGAGTGTAAATGTAAACTAAATGTTGTGTTTGCGCACGTTGGCAATTAATGGGTTAAGAAGATTTACGTCGTGGTTAATTTTTTGAACCGGCCACTGGTGAAAATGCATTCTGTTTTTGAAACCTCTTTCATGGAGTTTCTGATGCACTTGGATTCAATGGGGATGATATTTGTAGTTCTTTAAATCGAAGATCTGCAGATGTTAATAGGCACTGGGCTTCGTAATGAAAATTCAAAGGATCAAATATTGGTAAATGTTTACAGTTGCGACTGAACTGTCTGTTATCTGGACGTCCTTTATCTAGATACCGCTTTGCGTAAAATCAATGCATTTCTGTTGCACTCTCCAAGACCGAAAACCATGTCTACATTATTCTTCACGTGTAAGCGGCATTGTTAATTGTGCAAATAATACTCGTAGTTAACAAAACATAATTTAATTTCTGCCACTAAACGAATAGACACTTGATGAATTGACGGTACATGATGTTTTTAACTGTATTGTCGAAGCGTACTACGGCTTCAAAACACGGATTTCTCGTCAAAAAATGTCAGGGAAAGTTGGTTTTTTGCTAAAACATACGATTCCATTTTATAAAATCAAGTTAGTCTTGATTAAAAAATATCCAATTTGAATATCCATACCTAGAAAAGTTTTAACTTTAAAATGGTGGCTTTGCAACAAAAAGATACAATTTGAAGCCTTATTCGAACGATGAAAACCTTATTTTTCTAAGTTTGATAGTTACGGTAATATTTGAAACTTTCTAAGACACTGGAAGTGAAATTTTTTTGATAACTTTGAAAAATTAGAAAAGGTAAGATATAGACTAAACGTTTCGTTTAAATTTAACAACAAATCAAAAAATGCCATAATACGTGTGGTATTAGTTTTAAAATATCGAAGTTGATGTGCATTTCTGGTATATCTGCAAGCTCACCTCTTCGAAAATAATTCTACCATGCGGAGAACTTGATTCGGTAACACTATTTTTTGAAATGCCATTAATAAAGTTAGTACGAGACTTTACATCTTAGAATGGAAACCCGATATACTTATATACGGTGTATCAAAGTTCGGCCTGTGAAACGGCCAAACCATATGAAATACTTAATCTACGAATGAATACGCTTTATATACTGAATTGTTATCTAGACGTTACTCAAATAAACTTAAACAAAAGGCATATTCATCCGTCTAAATAACACAAATAAAATCTTCGTTAAGATCACACAAGTAAATTCAGGAAAAATAGTTACCTCACAATGCACAGAATGGTCAATTGAGACTTATCTTTCTTTCTCACAACGAAACGGCAATAATTCCTTCCGGTATTTTATCAAACAGCAGCTTCTTAATTCTTAAATTAGCTTTACATAAACTGTGGCAAATCGTTCTTGACTTCCATATACACATTGATTAAAACGAACTTTATATTTACAGAAACTAATTAAGCGTTCTATTTACAGCAATTTTATTATTTGTTCGAGATCCGCTGTGTACGTGAAACTATTATTTAACTAGGAACTTGTTGCAATAAATCCGCAAGAAACAGTTCAACAGAATAAAGGCTCAGCACTTAATAAAAAAACACTATAACCAATTCTTTGACCCGAAATTGTCACTACTGACAAACGATATAATATACCGGGGTGTGTGAATGTTCAATAATATCCCAACAAATAGAAACGGAAATCTTCCTGCGGTAGCGTTCGGTGCAACCTCGGTATTACGTAACTAGTTCCATCTTACTCCATCAAACGCTTCCGCGTACATTGCGAAGCCGCAGACAAAAACATGTCTTCACCTACATCTCTATAAAGACTAACTTAAGCAACATTCATTTATCACCATCTTCAATAACATCTCCCTTAAATCTCAATTAGCCAATCCTACAACCTCAATACTTTAAATCATCGTACGCGCTAAAAACGAAGACAAATCCGCAAAAGAAACGGAAAATTACGTCATAAAAAAACATTCCACTCTGTACAACATCTCACGCTACCTTATAAATGAATCCTCGTCAAAGAAATCCCTTTCGAAAATCAGTCTTAAAATAACGTCTATAGAATCCAACCTCTTTGTTTAATTAAAATCAATTTATCAAAATGACCCGACTGACTGACACCCTACTGCTTTTAAAACTGCAACTATGCTCCATACAAATCAGTAATTTTAATATCGAATATAATTTTACAAGACGTAATTTCCCTTTCAACTAGCGAAAATTACCAATACTTGAAATAACGAGAAATAACTATTATTTACACAAAACTAATCTAAATGTCTTTCACTGGTATAGAGACACTCTCGTGCGGAAATGAAGCGTAAAAAGACTTTAATTTATTAAAGGTAACCCTCAAAAAAATACGTATATCACCCTTGCGGAAATGGAATTCTAAAGTTTAATTTGTAATAAAAAAAACCCAAACATCCTCTAACAAAAAAAAAAAAAAATTTATATCCACATCTTATATTTCTCAAATTACGTTTCATTAATCGACATGAAATTTACTCTTTTAATTTTTAAATACCTTATTCTAAATATCTTAAGCATCCAAACAAACTTTTTAAACAATTTCAATCCTCAATACATTAACGCTTGGAAACAAAACATTTTAAATCTATTAATTTTTAACACCGAAATTCGAAAAAAACGAGAAGAAAAAAAGTTATCTGACGTCCGTTACTTAAAATGTTCACACCCGGTGACAATACACATTGACGTTTGGTTTTGGTCAGTTACAAGTTCGTAAATAATGTTGCCTACGAGGAAAAAGCTCATGCGGTTTAGTTAAACAAAATGGCCCAAGCATGAAATTCGAAAATCGATATCGAAAATCATGGCGTATCAATATATTCTTAGTTCCAACGTCCAGGAGAGATGCAAGAAATACCGTTACATAATGAAAAAGTGACCGTCTGGTGCGCAGTTTCTAGTCGATAAATTATGGGACCTTACTTCATTGAAGCAAACAAACCTTCAGTAACGCTTAATCAAGAGCGCTATATTACTCCAGTTCTCAGACCGTTTGTAGATTACCTTCAAAGGTTTTCAGAAACTTACCCTTCAGTCGCCGTTTTTTTCTTTTCACGTTTCACTGATTTTTCTTCTCATCTCGCTCTCCGAACTTAACATCATTGGGGTATACTGAAAGTATTGGTTTTCCGAGATAACCCCCCGTCTACAATACAACAGTTAAAGAAAAAAATTGCACAAGCGATAAGACAGGTGCAACAATCCCTATTTAGAAATATGGCCACAAATATGCAAGAACGATACGAACTGTTCGTCCAACGTAATGGGGGACACTAGGACCATATTCTTAAAGCTAAGGCTTAAGTGTTAATTTACATCTGTATATTAATTTGAAACGTGTTTTTTCTGTATCCACTAAATTGAGAGAACGGTTGGGTGAAAAAAATTTGGTTGAAGTATCTAAAAAAAGGTCTTGGTCTTTAGATGTGTCATCAAAAGAGAAAAATAAAAAAAGTCGAATGGTTCTGGCGTGGCGGAAGGTGTACGGGATCACAGCTGAATTGGCGCGAAAATTTAAAAGTGACCGTCGAATTCGAAGGGTTGTAGCTAGTATTATTTTAAGCGAAAACATTGAAAATTTTCAGTATTGTGAATTAATAGCCATACTGTAATTCGAAATTGAACTGAGGTCGAAAATATCTATTTTGAGGTCCCTTGCGTCGAATAAAGTGGATTTTGAAAAATGGTGTGGGTGGATTTGCGGCGTAAGGATTAAGAGGGGTAAATGTGATTTTATGTAAACCGCCAGAACTCAAAAACTTGAGGAACAATTTTATTCACAAGTGCTTAAAATACCTCAATGTCTAGATGTATGTAAGTGTACATACGCCAGCTTAGGCAGGGCTTCCTTAAGTGAGTTCAAAAACTTATAGAGCCTATGTAATTCTGCCTGGCGGAAAGGTTGTTTGCGCAGTGGTCTCAGTGGTTCGTCTTAAAGCATTTAAGCTTAGCGTAATCCGATTACGATACAGTATTACAGAAGTACATTATTGAATAACGCTTTTTACAGTTCTAATTCCATACCAAATAAATGTAGGTATTTTAATTTATTATTAATATTAATAATAATCATAATAATAATAGTAGTGGTAGTAGTGGATAAGTAATTTTTAATTATGAAGCGAGTAATTATTTTCTATTTCCAACTTTCTAATCGCATGAAACGGTATTTAATGCAATTTTTACAAATTTGTTTACATATCGATGTCTACAAAAGAATGTGTCATTAACAAAGGTACTAACTATATTATGTTAATGTATACATAAATAACGTAATAAAATGCCTTGTTCAACATTCTAAAATAATTGGCAATTAAAATTACTTTTGCGTACGCCACTGAAAATAGTAGCACTCAAGGGCGGAGTTACCGGTGAAAGATGTCCTCGTCGCCTGCGCGTTCTTTCGCCATGCAGAATAATATAAGTTCTACCACATTTATAACCAACATACAGGGTATCGTATCCATTTTGTCAATATCTGTATGTGGTCATAACCTTCGGTGCCCCAGTATAGTTTATTAAATTTAGAACGTGTATTTAATTCACTTTTACAGGGCGATCGATTAATCTGTAAACAAATATTAAAATCCGGGTCCGTATTCGCAAAAAAATTAAGACGTCTGTTAACTCGGGATTCATCGCTCTGTACGTATATGAGAAAATTTAAATGTGGTTAGTATATTGAAAGAAAGCGGAAAATTTTGAATTGAACCATACATTTTTCGTCGTTCCGCTTGTCATTTCATTATACTACTAAAATATTTGTGAAATAATCCAATTTTTGCCAAATTCGAACAATTTAAGAAAATTAATTTGAATTTGAAAAGTTTTCTACACAAATCATGAACTTTTCAAAACCTTCGCATGTATAGTAAATAAGATTGTTGTTAGAATTTCGCAAAATTATGCTCTGTATGGTGCTATTCAAAAATTTCCGCCCTTTTTAAATGCGCTAATCAAATTAAACAATTCTGTTACAAAGGTTGTCGAATCTCGGTTCAATTAATAGAGTTTTTAATTTTTTGCGTATACGAACCTGGATGTTAATACTGGCTTACCGATTAATCGATCGACTTGTATGAGTGGATTATACGTTCTGAATATGTTTTTATTATACTGGTTGCATATTTAGTTATGACCACTTAAAGATATTCCATAGAACACGCTGCGCCTCCGTTATAAAGGTGGTAAGACTCATTACGTATAGGTTTTTTAGCTCACTTAGGAAACCTACCTCCATCTGAGGTATGTACATTTACCAATGATACACTCTGTATATAACACCATTTAAAATTATGCCCCAAGTTCAAACTAATTGTTAACGAGTAAAACAGATTTAACATTAACTAATAACAAAATTTATACCTTTTTAAAAAATTGTTCATGTGATACAATTGGAAGTGGTTCTGACCACCATTGTTTGATAAACTTTGATATAGAATTTACGCCGTGTCTTCTACCACCCGAAATTTGGCGAATTATAATCTCAATCTGTCTAAGAAAATGGAACTAAAAAGGAAAATTCAAATCTACGGTAACTTAGGACCCAAGCGACGGTACTCTAGAATCCATTGAGAGGATCCTGGGTTACCGTGGATTTTAAGTTTCCTTTTTATTTCTATCTTTAGACAGATTGAGGTTATTATTTTCGCGTAGTACAAGACACGCCTAGTATTTATAAATCATGAGCTTTTCTCCCGCAAAATTTTTCGGTTAAAATTAAATTTACAACATTGTAGAAACAAAAACAATTAGAAAGACGTTTAAAACTTCATGTCAGATAGAGAATAATAGACATAAATATACCTATGTTAACGTAAAAAAAAACCAAAGCTGCCCGCTTCTATAAAAATATCGACAATACAGCTTAAGCATTTTTAATCATATTTAATTTTTATATTTATTTAAAATTCTGGCTCCGTTATTCCCTTCTACGCAAAATTACCTTTATATCAAAAAAATTATCGAAATCCATCAAGCGGTTGTCTCGCAATTTGCGTGAACTAAATGACCCGATTATTTTAATATACAGGGTGGATACTCTTAAGTGGAATCAATTCTGTAACTCAAAGAGGTGAAGTCCGGGAGAAAAATCATGATAGGCATTCTTTACAGTTTCTCCATATATCCACCTCTGGGGGTGAAGCCACCCCTAACTTTTTTTTCAAATGTAAGGGTAGGTCAAGTGATATACCGTGTGAAAGCTTGTATTAAGAGGAATACAACGCAGTATTTATTTTCTCAACATTTTAAACATATTTTGTTCAACAAAAAAATCAAAATCAAAAATAATAAACAAACCAACGCACTCTCTAGCAAAAGAAGTTTCATTTGAAAACTTTCTTAAACTAAACTACAATTTCTCTGCAAAAAAATCTTTTCTTATGGGGTACACTTATAACTTTAAAGATGATCAAAATGGTGTCCATTTGTTTCTTGACAAAGACCCTATCGGTGATAAAAACCATTTCTCACTTTTTGAAACATGTCTTGTGGAATATTTCTGATTTCTGCAGTAATTCTGTCCCTCAGATCCTGAATGTCGGTCGGTAATGTAGCATAAACCTTACTCTCCAAATATCCCCATAAAAAAGTCAAGGGGATTAAGATCCGAGGATCGTGGTGGTCATTCAAGTACCACGACCAATCCATGTATTTGGAAAAATTTGATTTAAATAGTTCCGTACTGGCAATGCATAGTGTGGTGGAGCGCCATCTCGCTGAAACCAAATTCTCTCATCCAAGTCATTTGAATTGTTATTTAGAAATAGACCCCTTAAATTTGGGAGCAGGTCATCCGTGAGTATAGAAAGATATAACTGCTCACCAAGATTACCATTCAGAAAAATGTCCTACCACTCGATCTCCAATAATCCTAGTCCATACGTTTAAATTTGGATGTTGTGTGTGAGTTTCTCGCATTTTTTTTTATGATTGTGGACCTGAACAGGCTAAATAAGGCCTATCGTGCTAAAGCACTCAGGAACACTTAGGAGGATGGATAGAGGGATAATGAATTGCCAATAGATGCCTATGAACAGCTACCTTAAATTTACTCATATCATAAGTGAGAGGAAAACAGGAACTAGGGAGATCATTCCAGAGTTTAGAAGCCGTGTAGAAAAATGTGGATTGCGCCCGTTTGGTACGACAAGTGGAGATTTGTACTGCATACTGATGATGTGAATTAGCGAACCGAGTGTTTCTCGCCAAGATAGCCGGAGATGATATCAAAGAATGTAATTCACCAGCACAATAGCCGTTGTAATAACGATATACAAAGAAAGAACTGAAACCATCCTTCTATGCTCAAGGGACTGTATGTGAGAAGTTAAGGACGGGTCATTTATAACTAATCGCTCTCTTTGAATACGATCAACGATATCGAGAGCGTATTGGGAGCACTAACAAAGGTGAGAATTATATTCAGATGAGGCCGAATTTGGGCCTTATACAGCAGAAGGAGTTGTCGAGAGGTAAAGTACTGCTTAGATCTGCACAAAAAGCCTATTTTACGAGCAGCTGTTTTGGTAGCTGACAGAAGATGGTCAACCCATGAGAGATTTGAAGATACAGTCATACCCAACAGAGTAATAGAGTCTGAAAATTTAAGAACTGAGCCATTCATACTACAACAGGAAATGATCGATCTTTTTGGCGGACATAAGGCAACACTGAGTTTTGTTAGCATTAAATTTAACTAGATTATTGCTTCCCCATTCGAGAATACGTTGAATGTCTTTGTTGATTGAATTTGCCATTTCAGCTTTAATTTCTTGATTTGACATAGAAGGTGGATTATCACTATGAGTAGACTGAGATGAAGTACAGTGAAGAGTGCTATCGTCAGCAAAGCGATGGATGGGGTTAGTTGTTGAAGAAATAAGGTCGTTTATGTACAGCAGAAAAAGTGTAGGCGCTATAACGGATCCCTGTGGTACACCCGCGTTAATGCTAACTTCTTTTGAAAAAAAGCCATCAACTACGACATCCAAGGGGGGTTGTGGTCAGGCCAATAACGACAATTGTGATGATTCACTTCACCATGCAAAGAGAAAGAGAATCCATTCCAACTATATGTGACCATGGTCAATGAAGTCTATCATTCGTTCACAAAACTCAATTCGTCGGTCTGGATCTTCATCAGTCAATTTATAGCATTTGCATCTTGTAAGGGTGCATCTTCGCAGTTTTTAAAACATTTAAAACAGTCGCGCGCTAATTGCCGTGCCGAGATGTTGGGGTTTTCTTGAATAGCCAACAAAACGTTCAGCTTTGCATTTTCGTCAACTGCCTCTCTTGTTTGTCTTGGCAGATTCCGGATATGACCCAATTCTCTATAGAGCCTTTCTATTTAGCTAATTGTGCTTTGAGAAAGCCGCGGTAAATTGGGATGATTTGCTTGAAATAATTCAGCTACCTCAGCTTGAATGCGTCTTCGGTCACCATATCCGATCATCATTAATATCTCAATGCGAAGGGCTTCCGTTAAATAAGTCATGCTAAATAATTTACTACGATGTGAAGATGTGAAAACTACACTAGAGGAATTATTTACTTAAATAAACGGGCAAAGAAAAATACAAGGAACAGACAATATTGTAATTTACTAATGTGGACGCTAACAAATCAAGCAGGTAACAAAAAGCGAGACTAAAACACAGAAGATTAATAGCGTTTTTCATCAACGGTAAGACCTGGCTTGCTGAGATAATAAATGCACGTTATCAATACGGCACATTTTTATCTACCGACCATTCAAGCATTGTCGAAATTAAAAAGCATTTAGTGAGTGTAAGAAACACAGAAGATAAAGATTTTTTCCTTCAACGATAAGATCAGCCTTGTTGCCATTATAAATGCATGTTATCACTACGGTACATTTGTATTGTAACTTGTAATGTATGTTACAAACATAAATTCAACAACACATTAATTGCGAAATGCATTATGCAAAAGTCTAGTTGTTTTATGCTTTGAGGCAGAAGGTATGGAAGAATCGCTATTGTCAACCAAACATTTGTAAGATAATGGCATTGCATTATCCGTTTATTTGTTGCGTAAAAACCACATAAATTCCAAAATATGAGAACATTATTGCAGTTAGAGACAGTATGTAATGGAGTAAAATGCGACTAATGTTAATGTCATTTCCGGTTTAACCGATAGCAATTTTGTTATTTTAAATTACACACCCTGTATCTATTTTTTGGTTGGGATAGGATGGATCCCTGGTATAAGCTTAGTACCACTAGTTTTAGTAAATTACTAGATATTAAGAAACATGTTCAAAACATTTATTTACCAATAGTAGTCTTATTGCGAAATAAAACTGAACACAGGTCAATCTAAAACAAAATGATCTCCAATGTATTTACTTCTGGACAATAAATAGGTACAGACTATATTTTTTTCTTATTGGTTAACTGAACCGTTCGAAAATACTAAAATCTACTAATTTTCATATTTGTTGAATATACTATCTATAGATTCATGATGACCCTAACATTTATTATTTTTTGTATTGTCATGGATAATCAGATAAAGCAGTAAATAAATGTTTTTAACATTGTACCTAATATCTACATATTTGCTAAAAATAATGGTACGAACTTTATACGGGGTGTCCAGAAACTCTACGGACAAACTTTGCGTAGTGATTCTAGACCCAAAAATAAGAAAAAAAGTTCATATAAACCCAGGTCCGGAAACGCTTCGTTTAGGACCTACAGGGTGTGAAAAAATTTTATTTTCCTCGGTTTTATGGCGATATTTTGCGAACAAATTTGAATATGGTCCTGAAATTTGGAGCACGGGGTTTTTGTGGTCGAGAAAATTAAATATTTTATTGATTTTGTTGCTGCCTGCAGAGGGCGCCATCTACAGTGGTATGCTAAAAGTTAATTGGCCTTAACGTTTTTGCCACCCGGTATATTGACGTTCCGTTTGAATTAGTTTGTTCCCTTTTCATTTCTAAGCAAAAAAGGTATACTTGGTCGATGCCTCTCAGATCAACCGTTTTCGTGATATTGGTTCATGAACAGTACAATTTAATTCCCGCTCATTATCAAAACGAGTGAGATTATGTATCGAAACAAATGGTCATCATGTGGAACACCTTTTGTAACATTTAGTTTTTTAGTTTTATTATTTATTTCTTCATTTTCGTTCTTAAATTCAAAGTTAAAATAAATGCAAACGTTACGTTAAATTATTAATTAACATAAAATTATTTTATTTTTTTACTTTGATTTTAATTCCAATTAGCTAAGGATTATAGGGAATTAAATTGAACTGTTCATCAACCAATATCTCGAAAACGGTTGATCTGAGAGACATCGACCAAGTATACCTTTTTTGCTTAGAACTGAAAGGGAAGAAACTAATTCAAACGGAACGTCAATATACCGGGTGGTAAAAAAACCGAGGAAAATAAAATTTTTTCACACCCTGTAGGTCCTAAACGAAGCGTTTCCGAACCTGGGTTAATATGAACTTTTTTTCTTATTTTTGGGTCTAGAATCACTACGCAAAATTTGTCCGTAGAGTTTCTGGACACCCCGTATAACAGGACCCATAATGAATCCGAATAACAAAAAAAAAAATTGTTTCATTTAATATAACAAAGTTGCTATTATTTCAAGTTGGGCTAGAAGATTAATGAAATATGTCTCAATAAACTATTCTTAAAGATTGTTAATTTAGAATAATTTTTATACATTTTTAATTATCAAACATGGTTCGTAAATTTTTCTTTATTTCTGTATACATATTTCAAATAACTTGTATTTTTGTGCGCCTGCTCTAGCCGCTTATTTACATCTAGAGCAGGTGTACCTGAATAAGATCCCTTTTTGTGAACCTGCTCTTCATTTTGTATTTTATCATTAAAACTTACAGCCGTCTTCGAGAATGTAGTAGTGATTTAAATTTTCCATTTATTTTTATGTTAATTTCACCTTGTATTTTTTGTATATGTAATTAATCCAATATGTATTAATAATTAATAAAGAGTGTTTTACAAATGTGTTCTCCGTAAATGTAGCTTTTACACCTACATTAGTAGAAATTAAAAATGTAGCTCAAGCCAGCTATAGAAGTTTTTTTTGTTCTGATTTTCAATTAAACAAACCACCAAGTATTTCTGATTATTTTACCATCATTTGTGAAATTTGAATACATACATTTTTACGTAAATATTTTAATGGCATAAATACATAATGGAAAATTTGGCACACACCTGTTGATTTGCAAATTGTATTTCAAATGCCTGTATCATTATATTCATTGCCTACTTTCTTTTTTGTTACGATCTCAATCTCTGAATTAGAACAATATCTAGATAAATGTTGTCAGTATGTAATCGTGTATTTTTATTAATTTTGCATATAAATTAACTAAGATGTCAAATAAATATATGAAAACTGAAAACACAAATAAAAGACTGCGATAATAGTTAGGGAACATATGGGCTATTCTGTGGCAAATCAACACACTGAATAAAAATTTTACCCTACTATTTTAGATTGTGCTGAAGTTTGGTATACCCATATTGGGAAGAAAAATACCAAATTTTAAATTTTTATCTGAAACCATTTCCGAAATATCGCTATGTGAACAAAACATTGGTTAACAAAAATTGTCAAAATAGATTTCGATTTAATTTTTTTCCAAAAGTTCTGATGCCTGCTTTTTACTAGTAGACCGCTTTGACCAAATGATAATACCTACCTCACTTTGACAAATAGGTATGCAATAAAAAAATACAGAGGTAACTAAAGAAATATAAAAAATACCAAAATATCACCATTTTGAGCAAAAAACAGGATAACTATTATTCAAAAACAACTATTTTTAAACGAAGCAATATAATGCCCTTGGGCATTATGAAATTACTATGGAAACAAAGTATGTTTAGTGAAACTTTTATTAATATCAAATAACAAAACGTCAAAAATTAAATATTCTAACCATACTAAAAGTACATTAAATATAGAAGGCACCACTGTCAACATACATCCCTTGGGCCAGAGGCCCTCGGGAAGTACACTGATGACCTCGGGGCATTATTATACCCGTAACACCCTTGATACCTTAATTACTATAACAATGAACCCATCATTACCCTATATTTATATTTTACCAGTTAAATTATAGCGGAACTAACTTTTGACAGAAATGTTTCGAATATTTTAAATTATGTACTTTTGGAAAAACATCAATTCAAAAATACGTATTTGGCAAAGGTAGGTAGGTATTATTCTTGGTCAAACGGGCTACAATTGAAAAACCAGCGTTAAGACTAATTTTTTTTTAACAATGAACCCATCATCATCCCATATTTATATTTTGATATGTGGTTTACAACAGTACTAACCATTTATGGAAGTATTTGGAAAATTTTAAATTACGTACTTTTCAAAAAAAAAAAAACCAAAATCCTTGTTTGTATTTTGACATTTTTTTTTTTATTATAAACCGTGTTATGTTATACAGCCTGTTTCATAGTAAGCGCCTTATTTTTTTTAGCCACACTATGGGTACTACTTTCAAAATATTTGGCAGTAGTATGTTTCAGGACATTCTCTACACGATGGTGATATCAGATTTTCAATTGGACGAATTATTTCAAAATGGCGACTTTCTTTTATGCTTTTCTTTTTTACGATAGTATTTCGTTTTTCTTAAAAATTCATTTCTTTCCCTATCAAAAAGCAAACTAACGTTTTAATCTAGTAACGCATGAATGTTTTACACCCAATGTAATTTTTGTCCAAATATCAAGTAGCGGTAGATACAAACGAAACAAACTTTATTTTGTAATGAACATCTACTTTTTGAAACTCAAAATAAAAAATATACATCAATTAAAAATTAGGTATTTACAAAAAATACCTAGAAATGTTTTCCTTCTTTTTCAATACATAAATTGAAACGTGGTCCAATGGAGCCAATACATCGAAGGATAATTTCCGAAGAAATTTCATTTATGCAAGTACGAATTCTCTATTGCATATTTTCTATAGTTGTTGGTTTAACGATGAACACCTGGGATTTTACATACCCCCAGAGAAAAAAGTCCAGCGGTGACATATCGGGTGACCTAGGTGGTCAACCAAACTGGTCCACGACCAATTCAACGGTTCTCGTATCGATTATTTAAAAGCTCCCTAACTGGAAGAGCATAATGTGCTGGAGCGCCATCTTGTAGCCACCACAAATTATTTCTCATATTTTGTGATTATTTTGAATTTCATTTTCTAATAAATTGAGATAATTATTTCTAGTTAGTCTATTAATAAATATTGGTCCAACGATGTGCTGTCCTACAATTCCACACCACACGTTTAAACTCCATCGATGATGACAACGTCGCTCACGTGTCCAGTGTGGATTTACATTATCGTAATTATGCATGTTATGTCTTACAACATTTCGAAAACTTGTTTCGTTCGAAAATAAAATGTTGTTAAAAAAGTTTCTATTTTGTCCTATCTGTTGCAAACCCCATTGTGCAAAATTAATTCTTAGCAGAAAATCATTATCGCTTAATTCTTGGTGAAGAATCATTTTGAATGGGTGAAATTTATGTTTTTTGTTATCCTCCAGACCGAACTACCGTTTTACGCGTTCTCTCCAATAATGTAGTAAATGTTCAATGTTCAGGGTGCCTTCTGTTTGGATATTTATTTCTGTACAATCTGGCTGCTTCACAAGGATTTTCATCTGCTTTTTCAAATATTAGGAGCACATCAATTAACTCGCCTCTCGTACAACTTAACGGCATTTTAAAAACGTATCAATTAATTTTTAATTAACAATTATAATCTTCAATAATACAATTGTTATTAACAAGCACTGACAACTAAATTGCATTGATTGATGTTTGACTACTAGATTAAAATTTAATTGTTTCTTTTGTGTCTACCCCTACTTGATCTTTGGACAAAAATAACATCGAGTGTAAAGCATTCATGCGCTACTAGATTAAAATGTTAGTTTGCTTTCTTAGAGGGAAAGAAATCAATTTTTAAGAAAAACGAAATACTATCGTAAAAATAATGTTTTTAGGATCTCAATAAAAAAAAATTACTGCATTCCATTTAAAGAAAAAAGATTGAAAGTTGCCATTTTGAAATAGTTCGTCCAATTGAAAATCTGATAGCACCATCGTGTAGAGAATGTCTTGAAACATATTACTGCCAAATATTTTGAAAGTAGTATTCATGGTGTGGCTAAAAAAAATAAGGCGCTTACTCTGAAACAGGCTGTATATCACTTCTCCCAGCTCTTTAGCTCAATTTAGGACACCATCTAGAGCGGTTTTAAAAAAGTCCGATCATGGTTTTTGGGAGAGTTTTTGAAAACTGTACATAGCTGTATTTCAGAAACGGTTTGAGATAAAAATTTAAAACTTGATATTGTTAGTGCTAGCACCTATTTTGGGTATATCAAATTTGAGCAAAATCTGAGATGGCGAAGTAAATTGGCTGTGTTGAATTGACATGGAATGGCTCATATATGAAAATGGATTTATTTTGAAGAAACGACGATAATTAAAGTTACGTACGCATAAGTGCCAGTTCTCACATTATTTCTTACTTGCTAATAGAGATACGAGGGTGGTCCCAAAATGACAAATTTGTCAAACCGCCCTGTATATCAGAACCGAAGCGTGTCATGGAAATTTTGTTTAGGCAATCTTTAGTTTCATAAAAAAGGAGCACAGGAACGCAAAAACTACAACTTTCTATCTCAAGACGTTATTGAGATACCCCACAAAATCGTCGGGACACACTGTGCAGTCTGTTCACCTATTGTAAACGTTGCATGTCCGTCCTCATATGAACGCGCGTATTTCTATATTTGCAGTTTAATCTTTTATACTTGTCTAAATTCGATCAATCCGTAAACAAATATAGATAAAAGGTGGTATCATATACGGAAACTTCTGTTAATCGGGAAATACCAAAGCCCCTCACTTCGTACAGAATGAAACAAATAGATAAAACACTTCAGTGCACATGATATGAGGATTATCTGATGATGCATTTACAAAGTAACTATTTTTAACTCTTACAATTTTTACAAATCTGAAGGGTTTAGATTAAAATCATTCCGATTGATTTAAGCCATTAAAAGATTGTATTTCTAGTTATTTATTCTCCTATTATTCGTAACAAAATAGTTTGTTTTGACCAACGTATTTAATATACCTTTTTCTATTTTGCGTTTATAATAAACCCAAATAGGTTTTACATATTATAAAACTGAACATTTCTTTTTGCGATGTTGGTAACGTGTGCACATAGTTGTTATTATTGGTGGATACTTACCTGCCTGTGGCAAACACTCAAACAAAAATTTCCTAAATCTAATTATAATGTTTTTCTGTATTTTGAATTGAAATATTCAAAATAGAATAGATGAAAAACTCTTTTCATGTCTCCTTTATCGCACTTGTCCTTTAGAAAATTCATCGCTACGCAGTTCGTTTTTTAAACTTGGACTCCTGCGATGAGAATGTTCAATATAAAACTTTTTTTAATATAATATTTTTTATTTTGCGCTCATAATACGAGGCATCTCTTTTAAGTGTTGCATACAGGGCATAGTAGGCAGCACTAATGAAATGTCACTACTAAAACTTAACCTATCTTTAGTATAACCTATATCCAAAGTGTCAGTGCGATACGTAAATAGTGGTGTAGATACAGTGAATTTTAAAAGTTGACAGTTGTTCGAACAATGGAACTAAATCGAGAAAAAAATTTTTGTGCAATTTTTTTTTACAACTTTCGAATACAGTTATCTCAACAAGAATGCCTCGCCGAGTTGGTTTCTGTTTTCGAAAATATAACACCACATCAGTCGATAATTTCTCGGTGGTATGGAGAATTCAAACGTGGACGGATGAGTCTTATTGTCAAAAAAAAAACGAACGTTACCCAGGAAAACGTCGATGCTGTGCGCAAGCTTATCAAGGAAGATCGACATGTGACATTTCGCGAGATCATTGCGGATTTCAGACTTCCATTCAAAAAAATTTGCATGAAGAATTGGCGGTCTCCCGTTGAATACCGCATCTGTTGACCGAAGAACAGAAACAATTGGTGTCAAAAAAACTATTGACCGCTTCAACGCAGGACGCTCTAAAAACGTGTACAGCGTCGTCAGTGGTGATGAATCGTGGATTTACTCATATGAACCCGAAAATAAACGCCAGTCATCTGTTTGGGGGTTTCAAGGTGAAGAAAAACCAACAAAAGTCATCCATTTTCGAAGTGTATCCAAAAAGATGGTCGCGACATTTGTCTCAAAAGCAGGTCCTATACAAGATCAAAGAACTGTTACTGCCGATTCGTATACAACCGTTTGTCTGCCGGAAGTCATCGCTGACTATCGAGAAACCAATCCGGAACGATGAATCATCCTCCACCAAGACAATGCAAGTTCGCACATAATAGGGGCATTTCACGTGAAGCGGACAACGAAAAAAGTGAGGTTCTTAAATTCGATCATATTGGGCATATTTGTACTTCCAGAGGATATGAACGTGTTCACATTATATATTTTTTATTTGAGGTTTAGCTGGATTGGCGAGAGGGTTTCTTTGAAATTTTATTTTCATATTGAAGTTAGTTATAATACAATAATGAATGTAATGTTTTTTTTTAACAACTTCGACCATTTTAGTTTTTATTTTTTAACGGCAAAATAAAGTTTAACGAATTTTACTGCAAAAATTGGAGAATGCAATCTAAATTAGTTTAAGAGATACATTGATTAGAGTACGTACATGTCATACTGGGCAATTGGTAAAGTTGGCTGGTTTGTGCAAAAAAAGTTATACCTACATAGTAAAATTGATGTGTGGTCACCTATTATGCATAAAGACATACATACTCTGAACTAGTTTTACATTTGATTCCTATATATTCTTAATAATCAATTTATAACTAAATAAAACAATATTGTACCGAGAGAAAAATATTTTGTTTTATAATTTTTACAATTTTACTATTGCAATCAATAGTTATAACCAGGCCTTCAGTAGTTGGAACAAAACATTGGTACGTTTTTGTCCCTGGAATAGTTACTGATTGAAATCGTGGTTGGAGAAAATTCTTTGGCGTTTAATATCATCTTTGGAGCAGTAGTAAATAGCTGTTTGAGTTAAATTTGAATTCGCCGATTCATACAATCGCATTGGCGTAATAATTGCTCTACTTGGAGGTAACTGCAAGCTTGCACGAGTCGCTAAATGTTTCAGGTTTCCTCCAAGACCATCAGATGGGTCCTACCGTGAGAGGTTGCGTGAAAATGAAACTCTGCATCTGTCTTAACATCTTGTTTATAATAAAATAGGTTTGTAAAATTGAATCTATTTTTAAAATGTAGTGAGGCACTATCTGTGATATAGATTCAACTATTGCTTTTTTAAAAAGATGCTTGTGTAGTATTTTTTGGAAAGCATAGAATGTAGCTGTGTCATGCTTCAAATCATCTGAAATCATTACAATGCTACCATGTTTTATTTCACTTTCATTTCTATGATAAAAGACCGATATTAGTAGTGTTGCCTGCCCATTATTCCAATGAAAAGCTTGAGCTGCGTCTTGAACAACAAAACTATAATTTTCTGCGAAATCGCATTGTACTCTGATTTTACCTTCTGCGATGTTCTCCTTAACTCTTTTAAAATAAAGTGCTTACTCTTCTGCAATGTGGGCATGGGGTTTCAATTTATACAAAGCGTCACACAAACTATCCACGAAATCATCAGATGGAAGACGTTGAGTAGACATCGTGACGCGGTCTGTGCTTAGGCCATGGTCTGTGCCATCCCATTTTTCAAACTGCACGTTTGTCACTTGATTGTCATTAAATATCGTTTTCAAATGATCACTAATCGCATTCAAGCCAGGACACGATTTACAACATTCCCGTTGGCGACGTCTTTGAAGTCGGTAAATGACATGTCAATGTTGGATTAGGACACATCCTATTGTGAAGGCAATCTTTATGTGATGAAAGTTTCATGGCAGTTCCAGCGGTACGATTAGTAATGTCTCCTCCATTAGCTTGACATTTTGATGGTAAACACAAACACACACCATGTCTTCCACAATCGCCGGTGAGAATACATTGGGTCTTAGAGTAAAAGATTGTGTTAAGTCCACCTTTAAACTTCTGATAAAGTTCGTCAATATTGCACATTAGAAGTTATTTTTGGATGTGTGTTCTTTTTCAGGGATATAAAATTACTATTATTGTCCTAATCTGGGATTACTGGACAGGACAAGTAAAAAAATATAACTTTCAAGCAACGTTTCTTGTAATTATTTACGCTTCTTTGGGCTAAAAACATCAATTTTTTTTGGAGAGATCTTGCAGCAATTAAAAACAACTCATACCTTAGAATTATAATATTTCTTAACTAATAAAGTTGTTGTCATTTTTGTGAGGTACGGTTAGGCATCTAATTAATTAATTACTTTATTAACTTAACAACCATCAATTCCTCTTACCTGAGGTATTTGATTTAAATTTTTTAGTCTTGTCTATCTATTTTTAATTATTAGTAATGTAGTGATTACAATTTTTCATCTTTACTCGGCCAGGTATGAATTTTGAACATAAACGCAAGGTCATGTTAATCTAATCTAGCGCAGATTTGACATTGAAAATAATTTTTAGAAATTCTTTTAATTATTAAGAGGTAACAATTAATATTGTTAAGCTAATCAAGATCCCTAATCAAATTATTAATTAATCTAATATGATAATACAAGCTTAAGATTGAAATTGATAATACTTATTATAAATTCTTTTTGATTATATAGGTAAGGAAACAGTTAGTATTATTACATTAAACATTGAAATACTTATTAATTTTTCTGTTGTTATAGATGTAATTACCTTTTTTCTTTCTATGTTTATGAATTAGATATTTATAAATGTTACTCAAATTATTTACGTCAGTTTTAAAATGAATGCTTTGTTTATTAGATTGTATGTATAGCATTTCGGAAATTAGTCGTTTAAAAGTATTATTTTCCTTATCACGTATTTTCACGTCAGTGAAATCAAACTGATATAGGTTTGAAGCTGCATGTAAAGTTAAAGCTGTTTTATTTTCATTATTTATAAGGTTATAAGTTTTACAATCGTTTTTTTTTCGATTATTGATTCTATTGATAAGGTATTGTTTCGTTTGTCCTATATAACACTTACTGCAGTTTTTACAACGTATCTGATATACTACTTTAGAATTCTGAAGTTTTGGTGAAATATCTTTTAGATAATAGTGTGTGTGTGTGTGTGTGTGTGTGTTTTTTTTTTTTTGTTATATAAGGCAACTTTATTTGAATTATTCTCTAAGGTGGCTTTCAATTGATAACTTAATTGAGGTATGGTGATTAACTTTTTATATATGCAAATGGCATGTAATTTTTTAATTTTAATCTTAATTTCAACTACTTATGTTAAATTATAGTGCTGTGGTAATTTAACATATAATTGGTAAAGCATTTGCTTCAAGGTCCAGGAAAAACAGCAAAACACCTAGACATACCAAAAGTCAAAATTAAAATCAAAATCAACACGTATCATTATGCCTTTTTTTTAATTATAAGATGCCAAAACGTATTTAAACAGAGATCTTCTTCTTGTCTATTAAAATTATTAGGGTGTTTATATATCTCAATAGCTTCACGTTGTAAACGAACATAATAATGAGTTTGTCTTGACAATGTTTCCATATTGTCAAATTGAATGAATATATCAGCCAAAAACTTTTAAAAACATTTAAAAGGGACTTTTTGGTACACATTTTAAAAATTTCGGGATCTTGAACTTCAACGCCCTTTATATCGAAAACTAGCGATAAGATAGAATTGGGCCTATCAAGACTTTTGATCAGAACATCAAGTACTATTACATATCAAAAATTCAGACAATTTGACGATGCTCTCGTTGGCATAAGAAAAGTACGTGGTTCTTTGCTCTGTTGAGTTCTCACGACGGTTTAAAGGTAGTTTGAAAGGAAACCCTTTTCTTGCACCCGCATGATAAACATTTCAGAAGGGAAGGGGTGGCACTCCGTGTATCATTGTTATTTGAATGTGCCCCTGATCTGCCTTCTTCATTGAGTGGCATCTTTTTCCACCCCCAACCACATCTGAACTTGGTGGTAATTCGGTAGGCGTAGAATGTTGCACCATATTCCGTTGCAAGCAAACCGGCGAGGTCAACCTTAGCGGAGGCGGTTGTTTTCTCCTCCATACAGAGCTACTAGGCACTTCGCCCCAGCATCTAAGATGGCTTGCTTGGTTGAAGTAGGTTGGAGGGCATTTCTGGAGGGCGCTCTACGGTTGAATCTTCTCATACCCGAAAAGGGCAGTGGTGGTGTCGCACTCAGTGAAGACGTGGAGAAAATCTATACAATAAAACAAACCACGGATACACTATACTCAGTAAGAGTTTATATTATGGTACCCTAGCTTTGTAGCGAAATGTAACTAAAGCATCAGCAGTGTAACTTTTAAAAATTCACAGAAAATATAAATGCAAAGAGAAAAGTCATGTTATTGGTATGAAACTGTTCATACAAAAAATTGCTGGTTTTGTAAGTAATTGTCAATTTTTTTTCCAAATATAGCATTTTATGGCTAAAAAACTGGTTTCTGGACACCATTTCCCAATAAGACAGCCATAGCACAAGTTTTCTCTTAACGACATTCAGTATGTTATTCCGGAAGTATAATTCAATATACACACCAAGTCTTATACGAATTTTTTTAAGGTAATGGAGAACTATTGTTTTAAAATAATTACTCAAATAACCCTCAAAATGCCGTGAGCAACATAGCAAACTTGTGAAAAATGCAGTTTTCCCATTTTTTTAATTATTAGCGTTGTGAGGAAACTATGGGACGTCGTTTTGTGCTTAAATCAAAGCTAATTACATTCGCTGCAACATCTCCTCCTGTGACTTTACCCGTAAAGTGAGTATTTTCCCCGATTTTGGGGACGAAAGTTGACCAAGTCTTAACATTTAATTTTTTTGGAAAAAATTGCCAATCTTTTGAGGGCTGCATCTTGGTAACTATTGTACCTACAGAGCTGGTTCTGATCTCAAATTTTAGAAAATGTAATCTATTTTAAAAACGTAAATAACACGTTTAATGAAAAACGCATTGTTTAGGAGATATAGTGAAAAAACAAAAAAAAATGCGAAAATTACGCGGTTTTTCGAGTGCAACGAAGTTTGCACAGGCCTTTCGAAGCTGGAAAGTTGGATATACACTACTGGTAGTGGTCCTAACAACATATTAAAAAATCAGAACTAGCCGTTAGTTTGCCATTTTAGCGATTTCTAGTGTACTATTTGACTGGCCTAGAGGTAGTCTCCATGATTGTAAAACGTGCAATTTGCAAAAATCATCGCCAGTGCAATACGCCTTAAATAAAAGAACCCAAGGATATCTCAGCAAATTGCTAAGATATTCCAACTGGGTTTATTTGTTTAAGGCGGTTTACACTAGGAAAGATTTTTGTGAATAAGTATATTAAGTTAAAATTGCCTACAAAAAGATTTTATAACCTTTTTTTAACTAAAAATTGCTTTATAACAAATAAAGCAAGTTATGTATTTGTAAAATTTATTGCCAAATTTAAAGCACTTTGTTTATAAATTTATGTAAAGCATTGACATTGTATATAAAGAATATATATATATATATATATATATATATATATATATATATATATATATATATATATATATATATAATACGATCAACATGTTGTTAGTAACCATTTGCCGCAACACATATGGTAGTACAGTGTTATTATTATTATATTTTGATACTCACCTACAGGGTTTATTATTTTAGATAGAAAAAAACTTTAAATACAAAAGTTGTAGGATTCTGTTTTAGGACTATCAAATTTCCAAATATCTCATAAACTGATGGAAAAATTAGCCCAATGTACATTTTTTGAACGGAACACCCTGTATTAAATTCAATAATTAAATAGATGTTTTTAAGCTGATTTCAAAAATATATAATATGTTAACATTTCGTCCAGTGAATTTTTAAATAATCGAGTTTAAACGTTAAGGAATACAGTAGACTTAAATTATTTGTATCCATAGAAAATTTATGTTTGATATTATGATATTGTTAGTAATTAACACGGCATTAGTAATTAAATTGAACCTTTACTTTTTAATCAAAGTTAGAACTTTAAAATCTTAAAATGGGTTATTTGAAGAAGTGAAATATGAAATAATAAAGTTGTATTACTCTAATAACACTAACATTTCGAGAGTTAGAAATGAATATCACCGAATTTCTCAGAAGGAGAGTCCCATCAGTAAACACCGTGAAAAATAATCTAAAGTAGTATATCAGATACGTTGTAAAAACTGCGGTAAGTGTTATATAGGACAAACGAAACAATACCTTATCAATAGAATCAATAATCAAAAAAACGATTGTAAAACTTATAACTTTATAAATAATGAAAATAAAACAGCTTTAACTTTACATGCAGCTTCAAACCTATATCAGTTTGATTTCGCTGACGTGAAAATACGTGATAAGGAAAATAATACTTTTAAACGACTAATTTCCGAAATGCTATACATACAATCTAATAAACAAAGCATTAATTTTAAAACTGACGTAAATAACTTGAGTAACATTTATAAATATCTAATTCATAAACATAGAAAGAAAAAAGGTAATTACATCTATAACAACAGAAAAATTAATAACTATTTCAATGTTTAATGTAATAATACTAACTGTTTCCTTACCTATATAATCAAAAAGAATTTATAATAAGTATTATCAATTTCAATCTTAAGCTTGTATTATCATATTAGATTAATTAATAATTTGATTAGGGATCTTGATTAGCTTAACAATATTAATTGTTACCTCTTAATAATTAAAAGAATTTCTAAAAATTATTTTCAATGTCAAATCTGCGCTAGATTAGATTAACATGGCCTTGCGTTTATGTTCAAAATTCATACCTGGCCGAGTAAAGATGAAAAATTGTAATCACTACATTACTAATAATTAAAAATAGATAGACAAGACTAAAAAATTTAAATCAAATACCTCAGGTAAGAGGAATTGATGGTTGTTAAGTTAATAAAGTAATTAATTAATTAGATGCCTAACCGTACCTCACAAAATGACAACAACTTTATTAGTTAAGAAATATTATAATTCTAAGGTATGAGTTGTTTTAATTGCTGCAAGATCTCTCCAAAAAATTGATGTTTTAGCCCAAAGAAGCGTAAATAATTACAAGAAACGTTGCTTGAAAGTTATATTTTTTTACTTGTCCTGTCCAGTAATCCCAGATTAGGACAATAATAGTAATTTTATATCCCTGAAAAAGAACACACATCCAAAAATAACTTCTAATGTGCAATATTGACGAACTTTATCAGAAGTTTAAAGGTGGACTTAACACAATCTTTTACTCTAAGACCCAATGTATTCTCACCGGCGATTGTGGAAGACATGGTGTGTGTTTGTGTTTACCATCAAAATGTCAAGCTAATGTTGAATGGAGGAGACATTACTAATCGTACCGCTGGAACTGCCATGAAACTTTCATCATATAAAGATTGCCTTCACAATAGGATGTGTCCTAATCCAACATTGACATGTCATTTACCGACTTCAAAGACGTCGCCAACGGGAATGTTGTAAATCGTGTCCTGGCTTGAATGCGATTAGTGATCATTTGAAAACGATATTTAATGACAATCAAGTGACAAACGTGCAGTTTGAAAAATGGGATGGCACAGACCGCGTCATGATGTCTACTCAACGTCTTCCATCTGATGATTTCGTGGATAGTTTGTGTGACGCTTTGTATAAATTGAAACCCCATGCCCACATTGCAGAAGAATAAGCACTTTATTTTAAAAGAGTTAAGGAGAACATCGCAGAAGGTAAAATCAGAGTACAATGCGATTTCGCAGAAAATGTTTCTTTGATTTAATTATGCGATAGTAATTTATATTACAAGAGCGGAAAACGTCTTATATCATGACCAGCAAGTGAAAGGAAGAAGAGCAACGTTTCATTCCGTCCCCGAAGAGGAGAGCGGGCTGCTATCTATATATATATATATATATATATATATATATATATATATATATATGTGAGGCTGGTTTGATGGAAGTGTGACTTTTCAAAAGTTGACAACCCTAACATGACGATATTAAGTTGCATACTTCAGCCATCTTTTAGAAGCCCGCCGCCAAAATTGCGTGAAAATCCGTCAGTTACTTTATGTTGGACAATCAATCAAACCAGACACGTTTTGTATTTAATTAAAAATGGATAAAAAGGAATTTCTTGTTTTAATAAGACACTATTTTTTACGCGGAAAAACATCAAACAAACAGAAGAGAAACTACGCAAATATTACGGCGAATCTGCTCCGTGCCATGAAATGCTTTGTTGCTTTTAAAAGTGGCCATATGAGCACGGAGGATGCGGAACGTCCAGGACCGTCGAATACGGTTACCCCTCAAAAAACCATCGATAAAGTCAATTCTATAATAAAAAGTGATCGTCGAGTTAAAGTGCGAGAGATAGCTAATGAACTGCGTATTTCAACGGAACGAGTGCATAATATCTTGCATCAATATGTAAGTATGAAAAAGTTAAGTGCAAGATGGGTGCCGCGTTTGTTAACAGAAGCACAAATGCATACACGTGTTTCGATTTCAAGTGACTGTCTGGTTAAGTTGAAGTGTAATCCAAGCGAATTATTTCGTCGATACGTTATCGTGGATGGAACATGGATTCACCATTAAACACCTGATACGAAAATCCAGTCGAAACACTGGACTTCTGCGGATGAACGTGCCCCTAAAAAGGCAAAAACCGTTTTTTCTGCCAACAAAGTTATGGCCACGGTCCTTTGGGACTCTCAAGGGGTAATCCTTGTTGATTACGTGCAGAAGGGTAGAACTATCACTGGCGAGTATTATTCCAACTTATTAACACGCTTTGGTGCGGAATTAAGAAAAAACGACCACATTTAAACAAAAAGAAAGTTATTTTCCATCATGATAATACGCCCTCTAATTCGTCCGTTATTGCATCCAATAAATTAATTGAATTGGTGCCCCATCCTCCATATTTGCAATATCTGGCTCCAAGCGATTTTTTCTTGCGCCCAAACTTGAAGAAGTGGTTCGGAGGACAGAGATTTCATACAAATGAAGAAGTAATGGAAGCAACATATTTTGCAGAGTTTCCAAAAAATTATTTTTCTGAAGGTTTAATAAGGAATAAGTGTATAGAATTAAAAGGAAATTATGTAGAAAAACAAAATATATTTTTGCCTTAAAACAAGTTTTTTATTGAAAAGTCACTCTTCCGTCAAACCTCCCTCGTGTGTGTATATATATATATATATATATATATATATATATATATATATATATATATATATATATATATATATATATATATAGATAACTTACATAAGGTTTTGTAACACAACGTTTAAAATCAATTAAAATCTTTGTAAATCAATACAAATCTTAAATGCAAATGAATCTTTTTGAATTCAAAATAAATTATTCGAAATCAGTTCCAAAGAAATCAAATACATATATATATATATATATATATATATATATATATACATACAGAGGGCCAAAAGTACCGCATAAATTCAATTAAAAATTAGGTATTTGTTTTTTGGAAAAACGCTCGTACAGACCCATTCATTTAAATAGGTTACACAAATCCTAGCATTATGAGATGGCGCGCCATCGTGTTGAAAATACATATTGGGAGTTTGGGCAAGATTTAAATTATCCATAAAATCATTAACTATTGTTTCCCAAAAATTCAAATAAACTTGAGATGTAAGGGGTTCCTTAAAAATATTGGCCCCACAATTCACGACCCTAAAACACCTAGCCATACATTAACACGGAAGCGTTCTTGAAAAGATCTTTCCCTGAACAGATGTTGATTTTCATTCGCCCAATATCTCACATTTTTCCTGTTCAACATTCCCATATTCGTGAAGCGAATCAGAAAACAATATCGTGCTAGTAAAGTTGTTATTATGGTTATAATTCCCCATATATCATCGACAATATTGAATTCGCTTAGTAAAGTCGTTAACACCCAAGCGTTGTTGGATTTGGTATTTGTAGGGTTTATATTGATTTCATTTTTAATTTTAGAAATGTTGGGATCAACATTCACACATGCCAGAACGTTTATCTCAGCTTCTTCACTAATAATGAATTTTTCTTCATTTTCATTTTGGGAAACCGTTTTCAAATGTCGTACCAGCCACGGCAAATAGGCGTAGCAGGGTTGGTTTCTGTCGGGCTGTCGTTCTGCATAGTGTTTGAGCCTGCTTTATATTTTGCAAGCACTCACCATAAACAAATTACAAAGAATGTTTATGAAAATGTAAACTTTCACCATTAACACTCATAATAAAATACTTATCTTTTTTGGGGTTTTTTAATGGTGTACTTTAAATTATACAATCTAAACGTTTCGATAACACTTACAGTTATCTTCATCA
Organism: Vesta saturnalis; assembly: GCA_036346205.1. Lineage (NCBI taxonomy): Eukaryota > Metazoa > Arthropoda > Insecta > Coleoptera > Lampyridae > Vesta > Vesta saturnalis. The sequence continues at coordinate 12,836,839 of JARFJB010002176.1, forward strand.
GTAGTAATGTTTCTTAAAAATTGTTAAAGATGTAGTAAACAATTTTGTCAAATTTGAAAAATTAAAACATACACCATTAAAAAACCCCAAAAAAGATAAGTATTTTATTATAAAGAATGTTTAGTTTACACAAAAAAAAATAAAAAATAAAGCAGGATAATTTACAACAATTTGAAACAATCTGCCAAACTCACAGATGATAAAAGTTACCTGTCAAAATTAAATTGTTTTTAAAAACCATAGCAACCTGTGACATGGCTAATATGATTTGCTTATTCTAATAACACCCAGAGACACGTATTTTATTAACTTCATGGGCCCAATAGGTATAACAAAAAAATAATATCCGTTGTTTGAAAATAAAAAATAAGGCTATAAATGGATAGAGGCTAAAAAAGTAGGATTCGGTAGTGAAAGTCTTAAAGTCAAATTTACCTATAGCTAAATTGACGTAACTGACGACAATATTCAAAAAAATGTGCTGTTTCATTGTATTAAACAAAAAATAGGGGGTGTTATTAAAAAAAAGGCGCCCCTTTTGGCCTCTTCAAGGTATGTTACTGTACATAGAATTAAAGTATTTCAAAAGACGACAAATTTAAAATGCCTTTTGACCCTTTCGACCGTTTCTTCGAGCATAACGTGTTTTGAAATATTTCATGTGTTCAAAACCTTTTTCTACACTTATATATATATATATATATATATATATATATATATATATATATATATATATATATATATATATATATATATATATATATATATATATATATATATATATATATATATATATATGCAGTGAAACTCGGTTAAAACGAAATCTCTGGGACTCCTAATTTTTGCTCATTATATCCGTTAAACGTTATATCCGAGAAACTCTAAAAATTAAAAAGGATACATTTTTAAAAATATTGTTTATTACGCATAAAAATACATTATTTTGCATTAAAAAGCGGAATATTTCTTAAGCATTAGGAGAGTTATTAAAAATTTCATTTATTTTTAGCCGACGTTTTGGTTTAAATTTAACATCATTGAGACTACCTCTTAAAACACTTGTAGATTTAAATATTTGCTCACCACTACCGTTTTCTTCAAAAAACGGCGTCAATAATACCAATGCGTCGCCTGCTTTAGCGAGTGTAACAAGTATGGGTTTATCACACTCATTACTGTCTACATCACTTTCAGCTTCTCGTTCTGTAATTTCTTGTATGATTTCTTCGTCAGTTTTCAAACCCGAAGTAATCACATCGGCATCAATATCTATGTAATCATCTAAGGACGCGCAATTTTGAAAATTATTGATGTCTCTACTTTCTAACCAAGTAGATAAAGGAAGATCGTCTTCTTCTTCGAAACTTTCATTTACAGCAGAAACAAAACCAGCTTTTTTGTAACAGTTCTGAATTGTTGTGGGGGTCACATTATTCCACGCATCACTCATTAGGCGAATTGCATCTAATACGCTTATTTTAAGATCCTCTTTATTTTCTATTCGATCGATTAACTGTAAGGGCCGGTTGTATAAACACTTTGAACTGTAGTTTATTGTTGAACAGCAGTTCAAAGTAAAAAAGTTGTTGTATAAACAGTATTTCACACTGATCTAAGTTCAATTCCGAAGTTCAAGTGAACGCCCAATTTCGGCCGTTCAATCAGTCGAACTATAGATCAAGTGATTTTCTAACCTCACATGCACAATTTTTATTTTGGTAAAAATGACTGAATTTGGTGAAGTTATAACTGATGATGAAGACTTTTTGGGTCTTGTGAATGCTGTAATGCTGCCTAGAATGCCACGGACATTTTACCAAATGGACAGACAATGAATTTTTGCAAAGATTTCGCTTAACAAAAAACACAGTTGCTTACATTAGTGAATCTATTTCTCCCGCAATCTCTTCGAAAAGCAAAAGGTAAAATTAGTTTGGTATTATTCATTATAACATATTAGTATACATATATATTTCTTGTTTTAAAGGAATCATGCTTTATCAGCTTCAGAAATGGTACTCCTAACTTTAAGGTTTCTTGCAACAGGATGCATTTTGCAAGCAGCTGGAGATTTTTCTGGTGTAGACAAATCTACAGCTAGCAGAGTTATTAATAAAGTGGCCCGGGCAATTGCACATATGCATGAAACCTATATATCACTACCCAATGAAGAAATAAGTATTGTTCGACAGGGATTTTTCAACATTGGTAGATTCCCAAGATGCATTGGGGCTTTGGATTGTACCCATGTAAGAATTCAATCTCCTGGTGGAGAAGAACCAGAAAATTTTAGAAACCGAAAGGGTATTTTTCTTTCAATGTACAAGCAATATGTGATTTACAATTAAAATTTGGGATATTTGTGTAGATGGCGGGTCTGCTCATGATGCAAATATATTTAGGAACTCTACAGTGCAGCTCGATTTGAAAATGGAGAATTTGGTGAAAATTTATTGGTGGGTGATAGTGGTTATGGTAACAAACCATATCTGATTACACCTCTTTCTAATCCAACAACTCCTGTACAGCATTTATTTAACGAAGCACAAATCAGAACGAGAAACCCGATAGAAAGATGTTTTGGTGTATTAAAACGGCGATTCCCAATATTAGCATTAGGAATTAAATTAAATGTGCAAAAAGTGGAAGCAATAGTTGTTTCATGTGCAGTGCTTCATAACATGGCATGCATTATGAGAGATAATCTTCCTTTGTAAATGAAGAAATTGAAGGGCCCTTGAATTAGGAAATATCCATACCTCTGGTACAACCAGGTGTTGAGAATATAGCCCTAAATAATATTGTACGGCAAGCTTTAATAACGAGTATTTTCAGCCTTTATTAGAAAATATAGTACATGAATAGAATGCAAAATTGCAATAAAAACTGTTTTAACTACTGTTTTTATTAGACACCCACTATAAAAGCATTTTTTAAATTTGCATTTCCACATATAAAATTAACATGTTTTAAAATTGGTGAAATCAATTAAAAGCGAAACTTTTCCTAAAGTATTTATTTTTATATTATTTAACAGGTACCATTTATTAGCAGCTGTTTTTTTAGTAGAAGGATTTCCAGCTCTAGTTCAGCTTTCTTCGCTTGAATAAGGATTCGTTCATTACTCTCCTTTGTGTCCAGAGCCATTTGATGGTTGTGGGGTTCTTTTATCAGTTCCATTTTCAAAAGATGTTCTTTTTCCAGATATTCTGTCTGATTAAAGGCTACTTCAGCTTTATTTGTAGCCCACGAGACAATTTTATTTGACAAAATGTTTGTCATTTCTATAGATAAATATAAGCAAAGATACTTTAAAAATAATATGTCTAATCATTACAAAATTTACCTTTATTACCAGATGCTTTATTGAGAATGGTTTTTAATGGCTTCGATTTTGGAGTGCGAAGCTTTTCTGGGGTCATTTTGGTCCAGTCGGTAGGTAAAACAGCTAAAGAATTATAAAATGTCACATAAACATATTGCTGTTAAATTAATAATATAAGTAGAAATACTGTTTACTTATACCTGACAATGAACCATCTTGCACATTGGAATCTTCGACGTCCTCCTCCATTGACGCTATTATTACATCTTCCTCTAGCAGCTCTACAAAAAATATTAGTGCGTATTATAATTAAAATCAGTCTTTTACCTAAAACAGAAATATTATGAGTTCCCGAGTAGTTTCCATCTGTACGTTGTTACATTCTGAAACAAATTCAACTTTTACAATTGAGTTACTATTAATTTTACTTAAAACTTACTACTGTCTCCAAAATTCTGAATCAAAACCTGTCATCTGTGTACCTATAATTTCTTTGACTTGTTTATCGACATCGTCAACTATGTTGGTTTACAGGTCCTCCTCCAGTTCCTCTGATGTACATTTTTCATCTGTTTAGACCTCTTTTTTGATTATCATATTTGCCACGTAGAACTTTTGCATCTCTGAAAGGCTCCGCAAATGCTATTAAATTCATTTGCTAGCCGATCCCAAGCTTTCTGCTTTAAAGCATTGTTCGTTTTATCAGTTTTCTACATTCAATTATGCCTTTATGTTTTAATACAAGGCTCATTAATATGCCAACCTCCTTTTACTGAAATTAACAGTTCTTTTTTATTAGAGGAATCCATAATGCGTATAAAATATTCCACTACCAAAGAAGAATCTACAAATAAATTCAAAATGTTGAACACCTTATCCCATAAAATAACAATTTGTACTTACCTACAAACTAGAGATGTTTTAGTTTTATTTACCAAGTAGAAAATACACTTTTATAATGAAACTTTCATTCAAGCAAGAGCGGCAAAAACAAACCTCTTTTAAGGTTATTTTAAATGTCAAATTGTCAAACATCGGAAAAAAACAGAAGTAACTAAATATTTGTAGGTGCCAACCTAAACTAATTCCAGATCAGCTGAACTTAAGTTCAGTTTACATTGAACAACAGAATTACGAATGAACGCAGTTCACATGTTGATCGGCGTTCTGTTGAACCTAAGATCAGAACTGTTTTATACAACTGGCCCCAACACTAATAAGCGACGGTAGAAATTTTTAAAACTCCTGATAATCCCTTGGTCCATGAGTTGAAGGATAGACGTTGTGTTTGGTGGTAAAAAAATAAGGGTGATGTTAGGTAAATTTTGCAATTCAGGATGCGCTGGGCAATTATCAACCAATAATAAAATCTTTCAATTGTTACGTCGTAATTTATCATCCCATTTTCTAATTTCCTCTTCAAAAATTGTAGATGTCATCCAAGCTTTCTTGTTAGAGGTGTAGTCAACTGGTAGGCACTTAACATTTTTAAAACAGCGAGGATTTCGTGATTTTCCGATTACCAACAATTTTTTTTTACTTCCCGTCATATTGGCGCAAATTAAAACAGTGAGACGATTTTTCAACATTTTTCCTCCAATCATCTTTAAATTTTCGTCGTAATTCCGGCAAAACACTTTTTAACCACTCACCTGTAACGTTAGTGTCCACTGATTTCACTTCACCATTTATTTTTCCATACACAATGTTATTGCGGTTTTTAAAGCGATCAATCCACCCATTATTACACTTAAAGTATGTATAATTTAATTGTTCCGCAAACTTCTCAGCCTGTACTTTTAAAATGGGCCCATTAATGGGTAAACCGACACTTCTTTGGTTTTTAAACCACACAATCAGCGCTTGATCAATATCATCTCTAGTACACTTTTTTAATTTTTTCACGTCAGTTAAATTGTTTCCGAATGCTGCAAGTGTAGTTTTTCTGTTTTTCCACAACGTTGACACGGTAGATGATGGCAAACCATATTTTTTGCACGTGGCGGATTTTTTTGCACCATTTTCTAGTTAGCGAATTATCTCAACTTTCTCGGGAATTGAAAGTGTTTTGTGTTTCTCGAATTTTTTTTTCAATTCGGCTTACAGTAGATTGTGATATTCGACAGTCAGGATATTTAGCATTGAATAGTTCACAAACTTCTTTTTGAGCCCTAGTTCGATCGCCGCATCCTTTGAGTTTCACTTAACTTGGCCATTTTTTTTTTCACTTTAGCAATATGTATAACTATTGTAAGAATAAACAGAGATTACAACAGAGCACAAAGATACTAACTGTTTGACAAAATGTTACTATTCAAACCAAATTTAATGTCAATTTAAAAGTATTACATAAATGTCATCCGCAAATGTTTCAGTAACAGTTGATTATCGACATGGGTATATTACATAAAATATGTTTCTACATTAATAGTTCTATTGTTATTTCTATTTTATGTAATTTTTTCGAACACTGTTGAATTTATATATGAGTATGTTACATGAAATATATTCAGAGTTTCTCAGAGAACTCAAAAACGTCATAATATACTTGGGGTTCCATAAAAAAAATGAAAAATTAAATTTACATACGTACATACATACAGAGAGGGCCAAAAGTACCGCATAAATTCAATTAAAAATTAGGTGTTTGTTTTTTGGAAAAACGCTCGCACACGTCGATTTTAATTTTTCGCAGAGATTTTTTGATGCTAAGTTCATGTATACAGGGTGGCCCAAAAACAATTTATGACCAACTTCATGTTTTCAAATGGAAACACCTATTTTTTATTTCATTTTTGGATTCTGCTTTAAATTTTAAGTAAGTCTTATGTACCATGTCCTATACCTAAACTTAACAGTTATCGAGAAATACACATAAGAGAGGGTCAAAAGTCCCGCATAAATTGATTAAAAACTGAAGGAAATATTTTTCATGAAGAAACGGTCGAAAGGGTCAAAAGGCATTTTAAATTTGTCGTCTTTTGAAATACTTTAATTCTATGTACAGTAACGTACCTTGAAGAGGACAAAAGGGGCGCCTTTTTTTTAATAACACCCACTATTTTTTGTTTAATATAATGAAACAGCACATTTTTTTGAATATTGTAGTACACATATTTTAATATGTTACATAAACAAAGTTTCAAGAAAAATGCAAATACAGTGTTAATTGTGAGATTGATTTATTTTAATATTACCTAAAAGGCATTGAAACAATTGATTTAATGTCAGTTACGTCAATTTTGCTGTAGGTAAATTTGACTTTAAGACTTTCACTACCGAATCCTACTTTTTTATCCTCTATCCATTTATAGCCTTATTTTTTATTTTCAAACAACGGATATTATTTTTTTGTTATACCTATTGGGCCCATGAAGTTAATAAAATACGTAAGTCTCTGGGTGTTATTAGAATAAGCAAATCATAATAGCCATGTCACAGGTTGCTTAGGTTTTTAAATACAATTTAATTTTGACAGGTAACTTTTATCATCTGTGAGTTTGGCAGATTGTTGCAAATTGTAGTAAATTATCCTGCTTTATTTATTTATTTATTTTTTTTGTGTAAACTGAACATTCTTTGTAATTTGTTTATGGTGAGTGCTTGCAAAATATAAGGCAGGCTCAAACACTATGCAGAACGACAACCCGACAGAAACCAACCATGCTACGCCTATTTTCCGTGGCTGGTACGACATTCGAAAACTGTTTCCCAAAATGAAAATGAAGAAAAATTCATTATTAGTGAAGAAGCAGAGATAAACGTTCTGGCATGTGTGAATGTTGATCCCAACATTTCTAAAATTAAAAATGAAATCAGAGTTAACAGAGAAAGTGCAAGAACAAATTTAAAGAAACAATATAAACCCTACAAATACCAAATCCACCAACGCTTGGGTGTTAACGACTTTACTAAGCGAATTCAATATTGTCGATGATATATGGGGAATTATAACCATAATAACAACTTTACTAGCATGATATTGTTTTCTGTTTCGCTTCACGAATATGGGAATGTTGAACAGGAAAAATGTGAGATATTGGGCGAATGAAAATCAACATCTGTTCAGGGAAGGATCTTTTCAAGAACGCTTCCATGTTAATGTATGGCTAGGTGTTTTATGGTCGTGAATTGTGGGGCCAATATTTTTAAGGAACCCCTTACACATCTCAAGTTTATTTGAATTTTTGGGAAACAACAGTTAATGATTTTATGGATAATTTAAATCTTGCCCAAACTCCCAATATGTATTTTCAACACGATGGCGCGCCATCTTTAATGCTAGGATTTGTGTAACCTATTTAAATGACAGATTTGAGGGCCTATGGAGAGGGATGAATGGGTCTGTAAGGTGGTCAGCTCGTTCCCCAGATTTGACAACCCTAGATTTTTTCTTCTGTAAATTGTAGAAAAGTTTGAGACCTATATTCAAGAAGAAAGTGGTGTTTTTGAAAATGTTAATTATGATTAGGTTTTGTTTAAAATACATTTTATTATTATTTATACCTATTAATCTTATATACTTACCCACCTATGTAATAAAGTAAAATAACAAAATAAAAAATCAGAGATTGAAATACAAATTGAATAATTTGTTTTCACCTTAGCATACTTCGTTTCTTTTGTAAAATTCAAATGAATCAAAATATGGAAAACATTGAACAATCTGCTCAAATTTACAGGTCATAAATAAGTTACCTGTTAAAATTAAATTGTTTTTAAAAACCATAGCAACCGGTGGCATGGCTAATATGGTTTGATTAGTCTAATAATACCCAGAGACTATTAAATTAATAGATCCAATAGGTATAACAAAAAAATATTTGTTGTTTGAAAATAAAAAATGAGGATATAAATGGATAGAGGATAAAAAAGTAGGATTGGGTAGTGAAAGCTATACCGCTTTCACACAAAAATCGATGAAAAATTGAAAATCGTCATATTGAAAATATCGATTTTTGAAAATTGTTAACTTCAGTTTTTTTATTGTGTCATCCTAGAGTGCCTTGATTTAAGTACAAATTGCACCATTTGTTTTGGTCATAGCTCACTTCGTTTTTTTTTGAAAAATTCAAGTAGTTGTCCAAAAAGTTCCATAAGTCAAGTTTAGGTATATAACAAGCGGCATCAAAAATGTGCAGATTTTCTCATAGAATTCAAATATGCAAAATTATACTAGGGTTGCCATTCGAAATAGCAAAATTTTGATCGTTTCCGGCGAAACGATTGTCATTTTTTTTTTCTTAAAATGCGCATTACTCAATCCAACCGTCGACCAAAATTTTAAATTTTTATCTAAAGCAGTTTTAAAAGGCGAGTCTCGGTAGTACTTCCGGTATATTTGGACCTTATTTGCATGTATCTCATTCGATCGTAACGTTTTTTTGCTTTAGAATAATCTGCAGTATTAATTAATTTAATTAATGCTATTACGAGATAAGTATTCATAAAATAAATTCCTTCTAACTCAGGAATGCAAATTGTTATTTTACCTTGTTTTTATGTGAGCAAATGTTTAAAAAAACAATAACTACAAAAGACAAAAGGAAATCGAGAGTTTGCTGTTGAGGTATAAGAAATTCATAGTTTTGCACGCAATTCCAGTATCGTCAACTATATTAAATTTCTAATGAAAACTTGTATAATGGATCACTTCTTGTGCCTGTCAGTAGTTGGTTGTATTATGTCACGCTTCATTATCTCTTACTAAAATCTACAGACATTTTAATTTTTACATTATATTTGATATATAAGTAGTATAGCTACCGCACTTCTGGATCACTTTTCTACTATACTTTTCTACGAGTGTTTTTGCTCAAGGTCAACTCACGTACGTCCATGCACATGGTTTATCAAGGTCATCATCTTCAAGGTCACCTCGGTCACGTGCTAGGTAAGCCTGCCTCTTCAAGGTCACTAGAAAAGTTACTACATTGTTGATTGTCCTGAAGGTCATTGCCCTCAAGCAAGTCTATGCATGTTTTGAGGCCGCGCCCTATTCTGAGAACAAAGGGTTTAAAGTCTATGTTTTCAAGGTCAGAGAAAAAGACGATCTATTGTTTTGGCTGAGTCATTCTAGAAATCAAAAAGGCGATGCATTGTACAAAGTCTATGCTTTCAAGGTCACATGAATGAACAAAGACTATCTATTGTTCCATTATTCTAAAAATAGATTGTTATCTCAATTCTAGGAAATCAATAACAAAGACGATGCATTGTTCAAAGTCTATGCTTACAATTTTCAAGGTAAAGGAACAAAAGCGATTCATTCTTCTGGTCGAGTTATAAAAATAAATTGTTATCTCAATTCTAGGAAATCAAGAATGAAGGCGATGTATTATCAACGCTTCAAAGTCTATGCTTACAATTTTCAAGGTAAAAGAATAAAAGCGATTCATTCTTCTGGTCGAGTTATAAAAATAAATTGTTATCTCAATTCTAGGAAATCAAGAATGAAGGCGATGTATTCTTCAAAGTCTATGCTTACAATTTTCAAGGTAAAAGAACATTCTTCTGGTCGAGTTATAAAAAATAAATTGTTATCTCAATTCTGAGAAATAAGTCTGTGCTTATAATTTTCAAGGTAAATGAATAAAGACGATTCATTGTTCAGTTAGAAATAGATTGCTAAATACATCTCTTTCAAGAACAAAGGCAATCCATTGTCAGCGCTTTAAATTTTATGCTTATAAGGTCACACCTCTGCAAAGACGATCCATTCATCTCAATTCTAGGAAATCAAGAGCCCTGAGGTGCATGTTTCAAAGCCACGCCCCCTAAACAGGTGGCCATTCCCCTAAACAGGTAGCCGTTTCCTAAAAACAGGTAGCCGTTTCCTAAAAACAGGTACCGTTTCCTAAAACAGGTAGCCGTTTCCTGTAAACAGGTAGCCGTTTCCTAAAACAGGGGTCCGTTTCCCAAAACATATAGCTGTTTCGCAACCGTTTCCCCGAAAAGGCGGTCTATTGTTCAGGTCGAGATTCCACATCTCAATTCCAGGAAATCAAAACAAAGACGACGCTTCAAAGTCTATGCTTACAATTTTCAAGGTCATGAGAGAACAAAGACATTCCATTGTTCAGGTTGAAAATAGATTGTTAAATACACTTCAATTCTAGAAATCAAGAACAAAGACGATGCATTATTCACAAAGTCTATGCTTACAATTTTCAAGGTCACATGAGAGAACAAAGACGATCTATTGTTATGGGGATGAGTCATAGCTTCTAAAATTCTGAAATCAAGAACAAAGACGATGCATTGTCGACGGTTCAAAGTCTATGCTTACAAATTTCAAGGTCACACCTTTGAGAAATAAACAAACACGATCCATTGTTCTGGTTGATTTATAAAATACATTCTAAATACATCTCTTTCAAGAACAAAGGTGATCCATTGTCAACGCTTCAAAGTCTATGCTTACAATTTTCAAGGTGAGAGAACAAAGACGATTCATTGCTGAGTCGAAGCTTATGAAAAGGTGAGCCGAACTTATCCGACCTTACCGATCTTATCTCTATATAAGTAGATAAAGAACAGTCCAACGTCAGTCGATACATTACAATCGTCACAACAACAAATTACCTAAAGTAAAAAGCAACTATTATTAATCACCAGTGTGTGCATCATATTTTTACAATCCTAACTAAAAGTTTTATTGTAAACCGAAGAGCAATTTGTTAAAGTAAAGAGTAACTATTATTACTCACCAATTTGTGCATCATATTTTTACAATCGTGACTATAACCGTTGTGAAGAGCATTGTTACGTGTGTGCTTCATATTGCTAGCTATGAGTATGCCAAGTAGTAGTGAGATGGTTAATTTAACAAAGCGCATTGTTCCCTTATTGAAAACAAAAAAGGAATTTGCCAGGCACATCCATATTGTTAACTCCAATATCAAGCTATTGCAAGATATAATTAAACATAAAATTTATTGTGAGACCAATGAAAGCTTGCTTAAGCTTGAAAGCAATTTAGCATTGCTCAAGTGCTATCTGGTTAGATTGAGACGGTTAAAGAACGCTTCAGGAAAGTTGGTAGTGGAATTGTCAATAAAAAGGTATGCATAAATTACGTTGGTACCCCTAGACTCATGTTTCAATGGTAGGCTGCTTACAGGAATTATAATCAATATGTCAAACATTAAGGACCCTTTGATTTTTACTAAACACATATAATAGTTTTGCACGTAAGGTGAAATTAATGTTAAGGCAATCTATGCTAAAGGTAAATGTGGTCTTAGGCTGTAATTTCATGCAACCCCAAAATCATACTATTGAGTTGAAGACTTTTGCCACAAAAATTGCGTTATTGATATTTCAACCAATGTACGTGTCTGGTACAATGAAAACGTGTATGATAAGTTACGGATAAAATTAGAGGAGTTTTCCGAAAGGATTCCGGTTGGGCAGTACATGAAGTCTTACATTTAAAAGTAAATATTAATAGCTATATCCCATTTAAGGCGGTTATTCAACCTATGTTAAAGTTCCTCGCTTCATAGCAGTAAAACACGCTGTTGTTAATGTTAAAAATAACGATGAGTTTTGCTTCCTGTGGGCCGTTGTTTCGGCATTATATCCTGCTTCACAAAACTCAAACCGAACTTCTAGCTATCCTCATTTTAGAGATGTTTTGAAGTATGATTCAATTCACTTCCCATTCAGCTGGATGATGTAAAAAATTTGAGAAACTAAACAACCTCGCAATTAATTTGTACTGTATAAATGATAAAAAGTTGACCCTTGTATTGAGTAATCAGCAAAGCGATAAAGAACCCATAAATCTTTTAATACTTTCTGCCGCGGATGATACTGTATACCATTTCACATGGATTAAAAATATGTCAGCTTTATTTTCAAAACAGATATCAAAGCATGGTTGTAAGAAAGTAATTTGTAACCGATGTTTGAATCATTTTTGGTCTGACGTTGCTTTAGAAAACATTTAACATATTGCAGTCAACTTAATCAATGCTCTACTAGGCTGCCTACCGAGGCGGAAATGAATTTACAGTTCAAAATTTTGCATTCCAAGAAAAGGTGCCATTTGTCATTTATGCCGATTTAGAAAGTATTTTAGAGAAGTGTGCAAATGGTATCGAAGGTAATACTCTATTTCACTCTAAACACACACCTTTCAGCATTGCCTACTATTTGAAGTGTTCATATGATGATTCTTTATCTCGATTTAGTCTTTATAGAGGAAAGGATTGCATTCAATGGTTTGTTAACGAGCTTCAAAATATTGCACATTGGGCTACCGAAATAATCAATCAAATTATTCCAATGGGTACTTTAAGTCTCAGTCAGGTTGAGCAATTTGAAAGCACCACGATTTGTCACATTTGTCGGAAACCATTTACTAATTCTGATATAAAAGTTAGAGACCATAATCATCTTACGGGAGCATTTCGGGGGGCAGCGCACCAGGCATGTAACCTAAACTATACAGACTCCCACATTCTGCCAGTTGTGTTCCATAATTTATCAGGTTATGATTCTCATTTCATCATTAGAGAATTGGCTAGTGTTCCCGGTTTGATTTCACTACTACCCATAAACAAAGAAAGATATATCTCTTTCACGAAGGTAATGGAAGGCACCAAAATTAAGTTTAGATTTATTGACTCTTTCAGATTTATGAGCAGTAGTATCGAAAAGTTGTCAGACTATTTGGAGGATAGTAAAAAAATTATTTCCCGCACTAGTTGCAACAATGAGGAGGAATTTTCTCTAGTAGTTCGCAAAGGTGTGTTTCCTTATGAGTATATTGATACGTGGGAGAAATTAAACGAGACCACGCTCCCTCCTAAAGAAGCATTTTTCAGTCATCTTAATAATGAGGGAATCAGTGATGAGAGTTTTGCGCATGCGGTTAACGTTTGGAACAAATTTAGTATTAAATCGTTAGGGGAGTACTCAGATTTGTATTTAAAAACAGACGTTCTACTTTTAGCAGATATTTTCGAAAACTTTAGGCAAACTTGTTTAAGTACTTACGACCTTGATCCTCTACACTATTATACAGCTCCCGGTTTAGCATTCGATGCTATGCTTAAAATTACACAAGTAAAGTTAGAATTATTTACAGACATTGATATGCTAATGTTTATTGAAAGAGGATTAGAGGTGGTGTAGCTCAATGTTCAAATCGGTATGCTAAAGCTAACAATAAGTACATGGGGGAAAAATTTGATCCCACCTCCGAAAGTGTGTATTTAATGTACTACGACGTGAATAATTTATATGGAGCCGCCATGTCAGAATTTCTACCATTTGGCGATTTTTCTTTTGTTGATGAAGCTAATTTTGAAAGTTTAGATTTAATAAACCATCCTGATGATTCGGAAATTGGTTATATAGTCGAGTGTGATTTAGACTATCCTATAGAATTACATGAGAGTCACAGTGATCTACCGCTGGCACCCGAACATATGGTTCCACCACGCCTGATTCCAAAATGAAAAAATTACTGCTTACCCTGTATCCAAAACGTAATTATGTAATTCATTACAGAAATTTAAAAGTATATTTAAAATATGGATTGAAGTTGGTAAAAGTACACCGTATATTACGTTTTAAACAGTCCCCGTGGTTAAAAAATACATAGATTTAAATACAGCCATGCGTCAGCAATCTCAAAATGAATTCGATAAAAATTTCTATAAATTAATGATTAATAGTGTTTTCGGGAAGCTGATGGAAAATGTACGTAAGCATAAGGACATACGGCTAGTAACGAAATGGGAGGGTCGCTATGGTGCTCGTCTTACATATCAAAACCAAATTTTCATAGTTGTACAATATTTGACAATGATATGCTTATCATTGAAATGAATAAGCTTGAAGTATATTTCAATAAACCTATATATGCAGGATTCAGTGTTTTAGACGTTTCAAAACTTTTTATATAATTTTCATTACGGTTACACGCTACCCAAGTTCCATAATAGTGCTAAGCTCTTGTACACGGATACGGATAGTCTCATATACGCCTTTTCGGTTCCCGATATCTATGAATGTATTAAAGAGGACATTGATAAATTCGATACATCTGATTATAGTCCCGACAACATCTTTGGACTCCCATTAGTAAATAAAAGGTCCCCGGCTTAATGAAAGATGAAAATCATGGCAAAATTATGGTTGAATTTGTAGGACTTCGTGCAAAAATGTATGCTTACGCGGTTGATGAAAAGGTTGTAAAAAAATCAAAGGGTTCTACCCACGCAAGTGTGAGGCAGATCACTATTAATGATTATAAACAGGTTTTGTTTGATGGCGGCGTAATAAGGCGCTATCAACACCTCATAAGATCAAAGAAACATGATGTATTTACCATTAAACAAAATAAAGTCATACTCAATCCTTATGATGATAAACGCTAGTAAATTTTGATTTCACTGATACTAGACCCTGGGGTACTTCAGTAAACAATGAGCAGGAAGAGCTGCAGTGCAGTAGTGATCAAATCTACAAAAAGTACCTGAAGCGTTCTTTGACCTCTCCTGAAAACTATACATTTATATTGAATATATTGCAAAATATTGTTATTCCCGATGAGTGTTTTAACTGGTGTAAACTCAAAATGTGCAAATGCAGTAATTATTAAGACATTATTTGATAGAAAAATTAGCTTAGACAATACCATTAAAAGTTTTATGAACTTGTGTACAGATAAAGGTTCGTTAACCTCTAATGATGTAAATAGGATTTTAGATGGCATGAATTTACTTGGTGACATACCCTTAAATGTACATATACAAGTTATTATGGGGTGATTCATTGTGTACAAATGCTAGCGTACAAAATATTGTTTATAAAGACACTTCCTCTAAGTGAATGTATAGAGACAGCAGCATATTATGCTAATTACAAGTGCCTCACTATTTTAATTGAAGTATTGTTAGAACAAAACATTACATATAAGTTTCAACCGTGGGAAAATGAGGAACACCACAAAATTTAGCTGGATTTTGGAAAACATTGAGAAAGGTGATTCCTGCTTGGGATGGAGATGTCGACCAGATTCGGGGATATGGCCGTCTAGTAATTTAAACGATTATAGAAATACTTTAGGTTTATAAGATGATGTAATATTTAAATAAATACAATTATAATTTTTTATGTGGTTTTAATTCATCTAAAAGTTACAATCCCTACAGCTATATTATAAAACTAAATCGTCTTTATTGATCCATGATCTTTCATCCAATCCCCACCACTTTACGAATAACTTGTTATTCTTGGAGCGAAGCACTTTTTCCACAAGGTACACATCCGGATGCTTTGTTTTCTGTAATTCATGTTCATAAAAGCCTCCCAGACAGGTGATCCTTTCATGTCCTCCAACATGTAGGTGGTTGGGTTAGTAATGCAAACTTTCACAATCTTGAATAGTTCACTTGACCAATTGGGGTGTATCCTTTGGAAAATACTTTTAAACTTACTGATTCGTACTATGTCACCCACACAATAACGATTCCTATCAACTATTTTTATGTGAGTGTAAGCATCTAGCTTTGTATGATTACCGACATCTTTGGGCTTCATTCCTATAGTTCTATGCTTACGATTGTTATAATCCATCGTTACGGTATCAATTGTATCAATCCATTTATATTTACCCTGTAGGCTGAATGACTTGTATAGGGCAGACTTAACGGTCCTGATCACTCGTTCCGCAATTGCTGCCTTCTTTGTACTATAGGTGGAGTAATGGTTGACCCCATAACGCTGCATTAGTTTAGTGAAATGGTCATTGTAGAATTCTTTTCCTGCATCTGTCTGCAAATTGGAAGGGTTCCGGCCCGTTTTGAAGATTGCCTGCATGGCCTTGGCAACTTCCAAGCCCGTTTTTGTTTTTAATCCTTTGGTCCACAAGTATTTCGAAAAACAGTCAATAACTACTAAAATATACTTGTAGCCCTTATTTTGTTTGGCATATGTGTTAAATTCGGCCAAATCTGCTTGCCAGAGGTCATCATATCCCTTAATTATTGTGCGCCTTCGTTTAAAATTTTTCTTGCGGGTTTGTGCAATTCATTGACGAGTTGTAATTTGGACATGATTCTTTAAGTTGATGTAGTTTTTCCTCCAACACTAGATAAGCGTTAAAGTTCCCTTTAACAGCTTTCTGAATTGCTTGCAGACAAAAATCAAGGTATCCTTTACTTATAGCATCACCATCTTCTTCCGGATCCGCCAACTGGGTCAAACGGTTTCCATCCAAATTCAACCTTGTCGATAAATAGTATTGCTTGGTGATGACATCTTGAGGATCTATGGGGTTGGCAACATTGCTGAGTCTCTTATTCTCGATATCGAATTGATTATCATCAATAAGTTGAAACTGAGGGGTTAATTTCTTAAATTGATACTGGGCATGTGACCGTCCAAATTTATCAAGAGGCATTTTAGTTATGATATGTCGACATCAATGCAGTCTGATTTATATTGTTCAGAAAACTAGTGTTTGGTCTTTCAATGTATCCATCTTCATACATTCCTCTACAATTGATATTATATCGTTTACGACACCGGTGTTTCCAGCCAATTTTCTGCCCACAATACTTCTAGATCACGAATTAGTTCATGTACATCATTCCAATACTTATATTCAATCGGCCTGTTTGTTAATTCCTTAAAAACATAGCTCCACCTCCCTGAGTTGAAGGTGATGACAGCAAGGGTTTATTATTTGTGTATACTTTTGCTGCGGCTTCCTCGAATCTGTCCACTTACATCATAATCTCGCCTTGCAACATTCGTAGCTGCTAAAATACGTTTATAATTCTTTCTATCCTTTGAATTTACTAGATTTAAATCGGGTTCATTCATAATAAGCAGATCATATAAACCTGGAGTCCCTTTATACGTGACACCATTAATGATCATATCCTTTCCTTTAATTGTGATGGGGTATTACCAATTGCCCATTTGTCTGTTTTGGCGTCGTAGTGGACTCCATAAGTGTGATCAATAGCACCTTCAAGATCCCTCATAATACGTTCAACATATATACGAGGTAATTCGTGGTACTGCTCGAGAAATTCTTCAGAGATGGGTTCATTACAGGAATCATCTGCGATACTAAGAGGTTCTTCTTCCTCGGCAGTAATCTCTCCTACGACAGATGTTTCTAGGAAAGGTGGTGTACGAGGAGGATTTATTTGAAACAACGGAAGCTGAGCTAGGGGCTTGTCTTCGTTGCTAATGAGTGTGCTGGGCTAGTAGTAGCATGTTTTCTCGAAATATGAACAAAGGCGAGTTTTTGGGTTTAACGGACTCCTTTGTTTCTTATCAGGATGCATTTTATTCGCTATTTCAGTTAGGGGTTCTATTAGAGGTTTATAAGTACTTTCAAACGTTCTTTCATTATCAATGCGGGCAGTTTTAAGACTGTTGTATTTCTGCTGTATTATTTTACGAGCCTGAATAATTTTTCGCTTTAATATCATCTCCTTATTATCCATTGTAGCAAAAGGCTGTTAATACCTAAACGGATGTGTAACTACTAAACCACTAAAATCAGGCTAAGGTATTATATATTCATCAAACCTTTTCCTATAGCGACCATTATTGACTTCAGCATCCTTATTTATGACTATGAACCCAAACGGATCTATCCAACACTTTGAACACATATCCCTAAACAATGTCATGCTTATGGTGGAGCTTACATGATCCTCATACACATGTTTTAGGTTTAATTCATCTTGCTCAAATAATATAATTAGATTCGCATTGTCACGAATTAATTGCTTTGGAATTTTACTGTAAGTTTGACCCAAATAGAAACAATCAATATCGTTATGTCTACCCATAGAAAAATATGCCCTTATGTTATTTTGCTTTTCACAGGCGATATCATCAAAGATAAAGATAGAATTTGCTTTTGCACAATTCGGCTCAATCACATCTTGATTATCACTGAACGTAAAGTAACCTATATCCTTTATCGGAAGTAAGGATTTCCTGTAAAAGTTTGTACTTGTTTTGATTTAATGATTTGGAGTATACGTATACATGTTTAAATTTCAAACCGTTTTTCTCAGTAAGCAAACTAATCATTGCGTTTGTTTTGCCGCAGTTGGAGGGGCCACATATAATGCCACGTATACTATTAGGAAGTAAATCGCCATGTTTTGAAGTGCCAGACTTGTCATCAAAGTCATGATTTTGAATTGGAAGTTTTGTTTCTGCGCAACTACTTTCATCTTTGATGGATGAAATGAAACTAAACGAATAATTACAACATTTTTATTTATATAATACAGATTATAATTTTTCACTTCTCCGGTGAGTGGGTTGTACTGCACAATAGCATCGTGGAGAATAAGACCATAGGCAACGATTCCATTATCGAAAGGTGTTAGTGTTTCCATTTCCAATTTGATGTCTACTGTTGAGTTTTTAAGGATTCATTCTGTTTAGAACAGTCCATTACAAATACTGGACATGACTTGAATTCGGTGTAGTTGAATAACGCATCTGTATTATCTTCATCATAGTAGTCACATCGGAAGTTCAAAAATTGCGATAGGCAGGTATGTATTGGTTAGCACTGAAGTTCAAATGCATTGCTTCATAGGGATAATACTTAGAATTCAGATGTACTTTAAGGTTTCTGATGTTAATGTGATCAAAATTTCAGGCTCTTGCAGACTTTGTGTACCTTTTACCTTGTTGGAATGCAACAATTATCCAGCGCAGTTTTTCCAGTTGCGTTGACGTTTTTATTGACCGTATATCTGAGGTTGCTTGTTTTAAAGTAGGTAATTCATATTATTCCCATTGACAAAAAGAAACAGTAATAATAGAATTGTTATTCATTCCTTCAACCAAGTTCAGTTTCGCGGCATCACTAAGGGTTGAGTGTGGTACTTTCCATAGAATTTTATTTAGGTTATTTCCGCATCAACGTCACCATAGTAGCAGTTTATATCGCTTCTAGATCGAATTAAAATCAACTCTTGACGCATATTCACGATCACTTGACGATAATCCTCCATTATTCCAAATATGTGGTTCAATGGTATGCATACTGTAAAGGATTTTTCGCCATTTCCCTCATCGAATTCTACTTGTAATGGTTCATCATTCTTTGGTGACCACCCCAAATGGCTTAATGCTTTGCTCTTGCTTGTCGTATAAGAAATATATCCTTTAAGTGTAGATGTTATGCCGGGATTTCGGCAAACGTCCACTCTTTGACCGCCTAACTCATAACGAATCTCTTCGAAAAGGAAGTTGGGGAAATTATTGGTTAAGTTACATGATTTTCCTTCATCTTCTTTCTTCAGCTTACCTTCTATGTACAGAAAACTATCATAAGTAGCTGTAATTAGATCCTGACTTTGAATTAAATGCGTATTTCTTCGGAAGGTCCATACTTAGAAGAGCCATACGGAAGATAGGTGTGAATATCTGATTTAATTATAGCATCATCAAAATGTACGTTTTGAAAGATGTTTAATGATTCAGTCATTGTGTAGATGCAATGAGGGTTGATGAGTAATTGAAGATTTACTAAAGGGATGATGTCTTTTATATGAATTTCAAACTTTTAAAATTAATTGTTATTAATTATGCCTTTTACTTTAAATTTTTCAAGAATGCACTATAAACGCTTTCATTGTTATACAAAGAAAATCCTTGTTCACATTAAATATTGCATTTTTTAAATTACATACTTTTGAATGCAAACCTATTGTTATTTATAGCGAAACTTTTTTCCACATAACACATTTTCATTAATTATTATATTACTAATTATACGATGTAGTTTTGGCAAGTTTTAAAGTGATTAAAAATAATTTTTAAGAATGCAGATGCATTGTGTGTTTTATACAAAGAAAGTCTTTATTAGCTTGAATATTACATTTTTTTCTTTTTTTTTTTTTTATACATTCCTACAAATTTTTTTAAGAATGCAAATGCTATTATTAACAAAGAAAACCTATTGTTCAATAAAACATTACATATTTTAGATAAATGCATTCAGCTTCAGATGTGTGTAAGCGGGACATATCATTGTGGAAAGAGATAGACATTAAAGTAAACTTCATTCAACAAATTTAATATTTCTTAGAGATACATTAATTCTATTAAAATGTACGCTTTGAAACACGTTTAACTGGTTTGCTCACTCAGAACTTTCAATCCAATTGATGTTAAAAGTATTTCTCGCAGATGTTAACTGCAATGAGGGTTGATTGGGTCTTTTGTATGGAATTGTCCTGTGATTAATTCGCAGACCCATGTTCTTTTAGTTCTAAGCGTACCGTGAATGGTTCACTTTCACCAAAGTCTATTAACTCACCCTTTTGATTTGTCAATTTGATTGTTATATTACTGATTATGTCTGTGTTTATTTCTAAATACTGAGTGTTGGTTGGAACTTTATCCAAACGATAGCCCGAGGGCACGGAAACGTCAATTTCGTATATTACCTTTGCAGGTTTACCGTTTCGATAAGATCCCTTTATAATGTTGCACTCCACATGCAGATTAGTGTGTTTAATTATTTGGATGTCTAACGCAGATGTGTGGAGAACGTTCGCTTTAGTACTCTAGGCTCAAACCCGAGCATGCGGCCAATGCTACTCTCTTTAGTAAAATCGATCTCAAATGAACTGTTTATCTCACACTTAAGCGTATTGTTGTTTGCCCTAATGAAAATTTTTCTGTGGGTATCTTTGATTTCAAGTAAGCACTAATTTCATCTAACTCATAGGCACCGTGTGGAATATTAATCACTCGCAAATGAGATGAATTTGTTCTAAAATAAAATCTATCGTTGCCCGTATAAATGTTTCTAATGCTGTTGCAACCGTAAAATCCCACCAATCCAACAACGTATTTCTTCTCCAAATCTAGCTCTATCGGTGGGTAGAAGTTGCAGCTAGCTATGTTACCAACACCTTCTAAACTGAATGTTATTGACATAACTGAGAAAATTTAAGGTTATGTCAATTATTTATATAGAAATTATAGGCATAGGTGCCCGCAAATAATGCTATTAAATTCCTGATCTTGATTGTAATTATAATAGATTTTACATCCCCGAAAGTAGTTAATCGCTTCAACTGGTGGTCGAAGATTACCGAAACTATCGTAATACCATACCTTTTCACCACGCTTTTGTAGCAAACCCAATGTGTACCCGGTCCACTCTGACTATCTAAGTTGATGATTCCAGATTCATTTTCTGTGGTAATTTAGGCAGGCTATCTCTCATAAAAATAAGTATGGTACACCTTTTGTTATTTCTTTAAATCAATATCTGTTAACGCTCTTTCGGGTAATCTACTCAGTTTTTGGAAACGGTTTTAAGTATAATGCACCTCCAGATTTGTATGGTTTTAGATAGAATGCGCCACCAGCGATCGATTCCATCATACGATTATGGCGCGATGTCTCCTCTTGCAATTTTTTGGCATTTTTGCATCATTGACTGCTTTGGCAATTACCGATGCACCGCCAGCTAAAGCACCGATTGCTGATAATCCTGCGAATAACGGAATAAGAAATGGCAAAACACCTCCTTGTTTAGGTAAGGGAATTACTCTAGGAACTTTAATGTTTTCTTTCCAACCTTTTTACTAACGTTTTGCCGTTGACAGTGCTGACTTTATTGTGTGGTGAAATCTCCGTTAGCCTTCATTTCTTTAGCTATTGTTTTCCGTACATGCAATAAACTTTCACCATTCTTCTTCTTCTTGGACCGACACCCCATCCCAAATTTTCTCTTTGCCTTCATTGGTACCGACTGCTAAAGCTGCAGCTCGTTCACCTAATGTTGCGTCTGCTGATTTAAAGCGTTCCCAAGCTTTTCTTCTAAAATTTTATTTGCTCTATGTCGACTTTCTAAATCTTGGTAGTCTCTATAACTGATATCATGCAGTTTGCACTGCGCATCTAATTGATTAATACCGGGGTCACCGCGTGTTAGTCGTTTCTCTAATTTTGTACCGGGACCACAATACTGGTAACCGGTAAATGCAATTCCACCGGAAGTTTATTGATTAGCGTATTCACTAAACCACCTGCACTCTTCCGCTTCTTACCTATCATTGTTCACCTTGAGGGATAGGGTAGGGTATTTATACCTAAAATCGTGTAAAAACTTTATTTTTAGTAAATGCTATACATTAGATAAGCAGGGCGATAGTACAATATTTCCATTAAACATACAGTGTTATGTGAATTAATATTATACTTGGCATTTATAACATCATCAATGTCTTTATAAATGTCATCATCACCGAATTCCTTCTCACGAAAACGACGGTAGTCAACCACTTGTCGTATGAATTTCTCATAGAAACACACCAGATTGTAAGATTCAAGAAATTCCAATCTATAGCTTATTATATCCTTCAAATCGAATAGTTCCTCTATGTTATGGGCATTGAATGTACACGAACAACAGTTGTAGTTTTCTATCATAACAGTTTTCAAAATTCTCTCATATCCTTTAAGCAATTCCCAATTGCAATAAATACCGAGATTACTAGATAGAGATTCGTAATCTTGCTCATGTATTATATCCTCCTCGTTTACATGTGACCAATCAATTTCTTGGGATCGGAGAAATTGTATTTCTACATATGAATACCATCTTAGAAGTTCATTCCATTCCTTCACGTCTAATACCACGTTGTTTCCACATCTCATACGCACTACTGGTGCAAGGTTAAGGTGTGTACTGTATCCAATTTCAATATGCGTATCGTTCGATAGTTTATAGGAAGCACAATCAATTAAGTATTCATTAGCTGCCTGTTTGTACACCTCAGCCCTATGTGAAATGATGATGACCAGTCGGAATAACCTTCATCTTGTTTCTCTTCATTTTGCTACTACTACTACCATCACTATTTTGACAGCATGAACAACAAAATGTTAAATTATTATTCATATTGTTATTACATGAAGTATCCAGGAGCGATTTTATCGCTTTTTCATGACTTTACTTGTCCACAACTGCACTATGACTAAACACTACGAAATGAGCATGTTTACATATGGTTGGAGTAATATGATCCAGCAAAAGTATGTTAAGTACATCAAACTCCCTATAATATGTGTATTTACTTAAATCAATTTTTATCTGTATATTGTGGTAGTCTTATAAAAAAAAAAACGTTTTACTTGTTAGATGACCTAATCAGTCTGAACAATGCATCGTCTTTGAATGAATGAATCGCTTTTGTTCTTTTACCTTGAAAATTGTAAGCATAGACTTTGAACCGTCGACAATACATCGTCTTTGTTCTTGATTTCTCAGAATTTTAGAAGCTATGACTCATCCCCATAACAATAGATCGTCTTTGTTCTCTCATGTGACCTTGAAAATTGTAAGGATAGACTTTGTGAATAATGCATCGTCTTTGTTCTTGATTTCCTAGAATTGAAGTGTATTTAACAATCTATTTTCAACCTGAACAATGGAATGTCTTTGTTCTCTCGTATGACCTTGAAAATTGTAAGCATAGACTTTGAAGCGTCGTCTTTGTTCTTGATTTCTAGAATTGAGATTACAATTTACTTTTATAACTCGACCAGAAGAATGAATCGCTTTTGTTCTTTTATCTTGAAAATTGTAAGCATAGACTTTGAACCGTCGACAATGCATCGTCTTTGTTCTTGATTTCTCAGAATTTTAGAAGCTATGACTCATCCCCATAACAATAGATCGTCTTTGTTCTCTCATGTGACCTTGAAAATTGTAAGCATAGACTTGTGAATAATGCATCGTCTTTGTTCTTGATTTCCTAGAATTGAAGTGTATTTAACAATCTATTTTCAACCTGATCAATGGAATGTCTTTGTTCTCTCATGACCTTGAAAATTGTAAGCATAGACTTTGAAGCGTCGTCTTTGTTCTTGATTTCCTAGAATTGAGATTACAATTTACTTTTATAACTCGACCAGAAGAATGAATCGCTTTTGTTCTTTTATCTTGAAAATTGTAAGCATAGACTTTGAACCGTCGACAATGCATCGTCTTTGTTCTTGATTTCTCAAATTTTAGAACTATGACTCATCCCATAACAATAGATCGTCTTTGTTCTCTCATGTGACCTTGAAAATTGTAAGCATAGACTTTGTGAATAATGCATCGTCTTTGTTCTTGATTTCCTAGAATTGAAGTGTATTTAACAATCTATTTTCAACCTGAACAATGGAATGTCTTTGTTCTCTCGTATGACCTTGAAAATTGTAAGCATAGACTTTGAAGCGTCGTCTTTGTTTTGATTTCCTGGAATTGAGATTACAATTTACTTTTATAACTCGACCAGAAGAATGAATCGCTTTTGTTCTTTTACCTTGAAAATTGTAAGCATAGACTTTGAACCGTCGACAATGCATCGTCTTTGTTCTTGATTTCTCAGAATTTTAGAAGCTATGACTCATCCCCATAACAATAGATCGTCTTTGTTCTCTCATGTGACCTTGAAAATTGTAAGCATAGACTTTGTGAATAATGCATCGTCTTTGTTCTTGATTTCCTAGAATTGAAGTGTATTTAACAATCTATTTTCAACCTGAACAATGGAATGTCTTTGTTCTCTATGACCTTGAAAATTGTAAGCATAGACTTTGAAGCGTCGTCTTTGTTTTGATTTCCTGGAATTGAGATGTGGAATCTCGACCTGAACAATAGACCGCCTTTTTCGGAAACAGTTGCGAAACAGCTACCTGTTTTGGGAAACGGACCCCTGTTTTAGAAACAGCTACCTGTTTACAGGAAACGGCTACCTGTTTTTAGGAAACGGGTACCTGTTTTTAGGAAACGGCTACCTGTTTTTAGGAAACGGCTACCTGTTTAGGGGAATGGCCACCTGTTTAGGGGGCGTGGCTTTGAAACATGCACCTCAGGGCTCTTGATTTCCTAAATTGAGATGAATGGATCGTCTTTGCAGAGGTGTGACCTTATAAGCATAAAATTTAAAGCGCTGACAATGGATTGCCTTTGTTCTTGAAAGAGATGTATTTAGCAATCTATTTCTAACTGAACAATGAATCGTCTTTATTCATTTACCTTGAAAATTATAAGCACAGACTTATTTCTCAGAATTGAGATAACAATTTATTTTTTATAACTCGACCAGAAGAATGTTCTTTTACCTTGAAAATTGTAAGCATAGACTTTGAAGAATACATCGCCTTCATTCTTGATTTCCTAGAATTGAGATAACAATTTATTTTTTAACTCGACCAGAAGAATGAATTGCTTTTGTTCTTTTACCTTGAAAATTGTAAGCATAGACTTTGAAGCGTTGATAATACATCGCCTTCATTCTTGATTTCCTAGAATTGAGATAACAATTTATTTTTATAACTCGACCAGAAGAATGAATCGCTTTTGTTCTTTTACCTTGAAAATTGTAAGCATAGACTTTGAACAATGCATCGTCTTTGTTATTGATTTCCTAGAATTGAGATAACAATCTATTTTTAGAATAATGGAACAATAGATAGTCTTTGTTCATTCATGTGACCTTGAAAGCATAGACTTTGTACAATGCATCGCCTTTTGATTTCCTAGAATGACTCAGCCAAAACAATAGATCGTCTTTTTCTCTGACCTTGAAAACATAGACTTTAAACCCTTTGTTCCTCAGAATAGGGCGCGGCCTCAAAACATGCATAGACTTGCTTGAGGGCAATGACCTTCAGGACAATCAACAATGTAGTAACTTTTCTAGTGACCTTGAAGGCAGGCTTACCTAGCACGTGACCGAGGTGACCTTGAAGATGATGACCTTGATAAACCATGTGCATGGACGTGTACGTGAGTTGACCTTGAGCAAAAACACTCGTAGAAAAGTATAGTAGAAAAGTGATCCAGAAGTGCGGTAGCTATACTACCAAAATTTTAAATTTTATCTAAAGCAGTTTTAAAAGGCGAGTCTCGGTAGTACTTCCGGTATATTTGGACCTTATTTGCATGTATCTCATTCGATCGTAACGTTTTTTTGCTTTAGAATAATCTGCAGTATTAATTAATTTAATTAATGCTATTACGAGATAAGTATTCATAAAATAAATTCCTTCTAACTCAGGAATGCAAATTGTTATTTTACCTTGTTTTTATGTGAGCAAATGTTTAAAAAAACAATAACTACAAAAGACAAAAGGAAATCGAGAGTTTGCTGTTGAGGTATAAGAAATTCATAGTTTTGCACGCAATTCCAGTATCGTCAACTATATTAAATTTCTAATGAAAACTTGTATAATGGATCACTTCTTGTGCCTGTCAGTAGTTGGTTGTATTATGTCACGCTTCATTATCTCTTACTAAAATCTACAGACATTTTAATTTTTACATTATATTTGATATATAATATTAAGTAAAATGAATTTGAGTATAGGGTTTGAGATCGTAACTGATAATTTTAAAATTTCATTAATGTGGAAGATAAGTGTTTTAAATGACCAACTTATTAACAATGATGAAAGAATCCTAATGTATACGCTAAAATTAATAAAATGCGAAACGTGCTTTTTGAATTTGAATGTAACAAATGTGTTTAGATAAGGGGAAGTTATGAATGGAAAAGGATAAAAGTAGCAACTTTAAATAAAGTTTGTGGGCTGGAATAAACTTTATTCAAAGTTGGTACTTCTATCCTTTTCTATTGATAACTTTTTATCTAAACACATTTGTTACATTCAAATTCAAAAAGCTAAAGCCCGTAGATTAACAGAGTACCGCAATTAACGCCACTTTACCTCCATATATCCGGCGGCATATTTGAAAATATCACAATAATTAATTAGTCTTTAACCATCCAGAAAGTTGCACACAAGCTTTAAGGAAAAATGAAAGAGATATATTATTTTACATTTTTAATAAGGACTCGCATGCTACGAATATTGTCTGAACAACTCATTTTCCTGACTTCTTTCATCACTGTGACTCTTTAAGGTTAAGAAAAACCTGGTTCTTCAATACAGTGTGACAATATCGTGTATACTATTGGGATGACAAAAGTCTGCATTAAATTTAACACTAGAACTGCCGCGGCGGTCGATGCGGTCAATATGACCGCATGCCTTCTTTAAAATGTTTTTTTCTCCGTTGTGCTTGGAGTTACGGTGTTGAGGTATTATGACTTTTTCTAGATTTTTATGTACTTTTAGAATTCATACATTCATAATCAGTTTCAGGTTGTATATAACAAAAATAATTACAACGTTCAGATAAAACAATGTATTTTACTATTATTGTAGTAATTTTTAGGAGTTTACTGCAAGTCAGAACTTGTTTAGTCGTGTCCGAAATCTTCGCTATTTTTACCTACGTGCCCGAGATATGAAAAATGCAAGTTATAACTTGTTTCTATAGAGATCTATATATTCAAGTACTTTGAGATTTCAAATTAGTTGCAAGTGAACGTTCTTGTGAGATACGTCTGTACTTATTACGGGGTTAATTTCGTAGTAAAAAAATTTGGTCTTCTCGCGGTTTTACACAACAACAGGCTTTAGATTATCTTGCGGAGTTGGAAAACTTATCTGAATGCGAATCCGAAAAAGCAAATAACCACTCCGAAGATGGTGAAAGTGATGAAGCTGTTCCTGTTGATGACAAAAGTAGTGAACAAAGTGAAGAATCTGATGTCAGCGTAAATAATGTCACTTCTGATCCTTGTACATCTAATGAAATTAGTGATGACATTGAACACCATCCAAAACGAAAAAATTACATGCATTTACCTGTGGGGAGTAAACAATCGTCCAAATCTAATGATATATGGGAAGTTGTGGAATCAAGTGGACCTTAGGTTGGCCGTATAGTTCAAAGAAATGTTATACGAAATACTCCTGGACCAACTCCTTATGCAAAAAGAAATGTGTTTGCTAACTCTGTGCTAAGTGCATTTCGATTGTTTATAGATAACACAACGCTAAAACACATTCAGAAATGTACTGAAATTGAAGCTAAACGACAACTAGGAGATGATGAAAATTGTCTCTTCAAGAACTTGACGCTTTTCTTGTAACATTGCTAGCTCGTGGTGCTTACGGCGCAAGAATATTACAGCTTGACAGTTTGTGGTCTGTTACTTGAGGACCGCAATTTTTTCGTGAGACCAACAAGAAAAGAACGTCTAGTTAGTGATAAGTTTGCTTTGGCGTCCGAAATATGGGATAAATAATAAACTCTAAAGCTTGCTGTAACTGTTTCCTACTAAATGCAGATTTACACAATATATGGCGAATAAACCTGATTAATTTGGTGTAAAATTTTGGCTAGCTGTTGATACGAATTCTAAATATCTCCTGAATGGTTTTCCTTATTTAGGAAAAGATGATATGCGTCGTAACAACCAACCCCTTCCAGAATATGTTCTTTTAAAATTAATGGAACCTTTCCGAAATATCGGTAGAAATGTTACTACCGACAACTTTTTTACCAGCCAAAAGTTAGCAACAACGTTGGCAAAAAAGAACACAACAATAGTAGGAATAATGAACCGAGCAAGAAGGCAATTACCAATTTGTATAAAAAACAAGAGGGCAGAGTTATATTCTACCACAGTCAATTTATCAGGGTAAAGTTAATAAAAATGTCATATTGC
The DNA here is from genome assembly GCA_036346205.1 of Vesta saturnalis. Taxonomy (NCBI): domain Eukaryota; kingdom Metazoa; phylum Arthropoda; class Insecta; order Coleoptera; family Lampyridae; genus Vesta; species Vesta saturnalis. The sequence continues at coordinate 12,865,768 of JARFJB010002176.1, forward strand.
TAAGTACGCTACATTCAACTGAGGCTATAGATGATGGCAAAAAGAAGAAACCTGAGACAGTGTTGTATTACAGTGAAACAAAGTTTGGGATAGATGTATTGGAACAAATGGCTAGAAAATATTCTATGAAAGCTGGTTCACGTAGATGGCCAGTTCATGTGTTTTACAATGTTTTAGGTCTTGCCACAATCAACGCCTGGATAGTTTATAAAGACGTCGTAGGCACTAAAATAAAAAGAAGAGACTTTATTTTCAGTCTAGCTGAGGAACTAAGAAAAGAGTATTTCGATTCGAAACAAGATTCTGGTGCAAGTACCAGCACATCTGATGCAACGAAACCTAAAAAACGTTATCAGTGCCAAATTAAAAAATGTGACAAAATTAAAACTGCTGACGTTTGTTTAATGTGTAACAAATACGTTTGTGGAAATTGTGGAAGTGTAACAAAGACCGTTATGTGTTTGAACAGTAGAGCGTATATAGCATGTGAAACTGTACCAAATTCTAAATGTATTATAATCAATTTGATTTTTATTTAATTAAAATGAATATTTACCTAAAATGTGTTTTTTTTTTATGTTTCTTTCTCAATTATGTGTAAAATATATAAAGAATACATCGCAAAATTACCTTTCTTGTCCAGTGGTCAAAATGACCGGCCACGGCAGTTTTAGGTATTTACAGTTGCCGGCGGTGCTAGTGTTAACGGTAAATAAAAATGTTTTTGTAATTACCTCTTAATTTACCTTATTCTCTAATAATTCTAACCTATATTTCCTAAAGAATGTTTCACTACTAAGAATATAACTAAAACGCTTTGGGAATAATAACACATTCTCCTTATACTCTTTTAATTGGGTCAGTTTAATGATTTCATTATTTAGAGTGAGTGGTGGCACTGTTAGAGCTTTAATACGTTTCACACCTGTTTTTCTTTTTAATCAAAATAGCACACTCCCCAATAAATAATATAATGACTGTTTAACAGCTTCGTCCAGATTGGTGTTATGTTCATCTGCTTCCATTTCTGAGAACAATAAAATTTCCATTTCATCCTGTTGATCTTCAGTGTGATGTTGATCGTTCCAATAAGTGATTAAGTGTGTTCTACTGTCAGTGAAATAATTACCGCGAACAACTTGACACTCATATTGTGATAAGGTTATTAACTGCAAGGCAACTTTAAAATCACGTGCTCCTTGAACTGATGTTAAACTGCGGATCACTGAAAATAAATTTTCAAGGGCATCTCGAGTTAGTCTCTTTGATAATACAAAACGAAAGGCATGGGTTTGTAAATACTCTTCCTGTATATTCAACAAAATTTGGGTTTCCAACAAAACCCCAGTCTGAAATGATTTCCAGTCTCCTTTATCAACAGTTGTATTATACATAATGTCGATGAACTGTTTAAAACAATTTATGGTTTCTCCATACACTTCAGCATTATTATAAGACAATCCTAGTTTACTAGATTGTGATATTAAGAATCTGAACCACTTATATATTAGTTTACAAATCCATGCTATTGTTTCATATCTGGTGGGAAGAGTTCCTTTAATGGCAGCAGCAGTATCATGATGAAAAATATCGTATGTTGTGTTTTCAAAATGACCCGGTTGAAACATGTATTCCTTTAGCTATTCCTTTAGCCGATATGCCATTTTTATCTCCTCTTGAGAATCAAGTTCAAACACACACTTTATTGCCGCAATTTCTATGTACTTTGAGGGCAATTTGAGGGACGTATTTTTGACCTTGAGATTGACCTCAAACCCGGCCTTGGAGTTGACCTTGTAAATTTTTTGCATTCTAATAAGAGGCCCTAATGCTAACTTGTAAGACAGCTATAAGAATTTGTGGCCTCCTTGACTGGAAATAGTATTATAATAAGGGGGCTCTATTACTAACTTGTAATACAGGTATGGGAACTTGTATTAGGGCCCTGTCATGACCCCCTGTTGCGAAATTTGAATTTGTTTGTGGCGCCATATAGTGGCGTATGGACTAATGAACATTTTCTGTAATAATAATAATAATAAAGGTGGTGTCATCTAGCGGTATATTTCCAGGACTAATAAGGGCTTGTTTGTGGCGCCATCTAGTGGTATATTTTTTAAACTAGTGAATGTTTTCTGTAATAGAGGTTGATCGTGATCGTCTCTCTCGCCTCTCTCTCGGCTCTTTCTCAAACAAACAAACCAATTAATCAAATCAAATCAGTTAAGCAAATCAATCTCAAACAAATCACGCTCGATCAAATCAAACAGTCAGATCAATCTCAATCAATAAACCAAACCAATATCAATCAATCAAATCATAACTTACATCTTGCGAAAACCAACTTACTGTTCAAACATACTGATTTTAGTTTCATACAGCTTGCTTGCTAAACTAACGACAATTCAAAAATACCAAGTTGATTTAATTTACATCATGCAAAACCAGCTCTCAATTCAAAAAATTACAGCCCGATTTAACTTACAGCGTGCAAAAAAACAGTTTTCAAAAAATGACATCAAATTAGCTTGTAACAGTATCGCCATGTTCTGCATACAATGATAAAAATATGTTTTACATTTAAACTAGTAAAAATACCTATACAAAACAAATAACCAAACTCGGTCTCAGACCACTATATTATTTTACATGTAAGGAATTTCTTAACGGAAATAACCTCTCACATAAACGGCTCTAGATTTATAAGCATGACTGAGCATCCTAAGTCGTTATTGAAAATGTTCAACTACCTTAAATACTTATACAACGCAATGTAATGTAATAACAAATAACTAAACTTGAAATTGGATCCGAATAGCAAAACCTAATTACCTCGCTTACACACTTTTGCAATTTCCCATCATTGTTGTTAGTGCGACCTTGCTTGTTTGCTTATATGATTTTTTTTATTTATTTACACGCACTTTAAAAAAAATGATTTATCCTTGAGATTATGAAAGTCAACATTCATTCAACAGTATTTTATGTTGTACATACACACAGAAAACACCACTTTGAGATTATTAAGGTTAGCCTTCAACAGTTACATACACAAAAAATTACTTTAAAACTAAATGAGTAATTAAGTAAGTAATTAGGTATTATCATATACATCAAAATTTATAACATTGTTAATGCACGATTTTTAAAACACGTGTTGGCTTTTAGTAAATATTTAAAAGAAAATAATAGAATCATTTGGTATTAAAAGGTAAATAAAGCGGCATTCATTCATTGTCAATTTTCGATGTTTACATTTTAGAAAACAATTACGTAAAGACATAACAGTCCTTGAAATTACATAAAAGACAGACAAGTCGATTTTTATTTCCAAAAAGTAATGTGCAAGTCTAGGATGTTGATTTGAAATTAGTTTCTGACAACCTTATTGGATTTAATACAAAAACAAGATACAAGTGTAGGATGTTGATTTGATTTGAAAGCAGCTTTGACCAACCTTATTTGAATTAAAAACAAGTTGAAAGTCTAGGATGTTGATTTGAAATTTGAATTCCTCAAAGCAAGAAACTTTCGATTATTTTCAGACACCACCTTCATCTCGTTGCCCAGACCGAAAATAAGCCTCAAAGATAAACTTATTGTGTTCATCCGAAAACATGACACTAGCGATTATAACCTAAAAATTATTCACATTTTACTTTTATTCTAAACAGAGCTCTGTATTTATTTACTTACCAGATAAATCAATCCAGTATGTGCTGTTTTTGTGTCGAAAAAGACAGATTTTACGTGAATTACAGGAACAATAAAAAGACAAATAAAACGACAAGAACAGAAGGAAGCAAATTATGACAGTTTATACATACGTACTTACGCACGCTCGTGGCCCCAGCGGATGAAAGTTTTGATAAACAAATTACACATTCCAGTGTTAGAACACATTTTTGATGACAATATGGCCATAGCGGACTTACAAACCCTACAATCAATCTGGATCACGCTGTGTCTATATATATATGTGTATATATATATATATATATATATATATATATATATATATATATATATATATATATATATATACACGAGTATCCTAGTAGCTTCTTACAAAAAAGAAAAATGCTTAACCATATGTCCGCCGCACTATAGTTGTTTTAGCAGGGATCGGTGGCGTGAATATAATATCGCAGTTACTCGCCTCTCAACTTATTACAATATTGCGCTTTCTTCGTCAGCGGGCAAGATTAAATTTTTTATTGATTGCGACGAAGTTACGTAATTAATAGATTTCATTTGATAGTGATTATTTAGTATAAATTCATTCCTAGAATTTAGTTCAGTCGAAACGCAAAAATATGCAATTTTTAAAAAGTTAGCATATACTGATAAAATTTCCATTCTTAACAAAATTTGAAAATTGATTTGTAATTACTAACCTGTTCCTATAGAATGGATGCATTATTGGTTAAAATTTCATATATTTTCAGTTAAAAATAATGAAGTTACATAAATAAAATATGTGCCAAAAAACAGTCTGTTTTTTTAATTTTTTTATAAATAACTGCCGAAGAGATTCACCTACAATTTTCTTATTTAATGACCGATGGTAGATGTGTACAAGGTACATTCATGGCAAATATCAAAACAATCGAATGCAAAATAAAAAAATTACAACATTCTCAACTCAGGTGTCTTGCTTTTTGAAACCCATAGTAATTTCAAAAACCCATTTCTATTGAAAATCTGTACGAACTAATCTCGATTGACAAGTAGTGTCTAATAAATACATAAAAAATAGTTAATAATAATAAAAGTTAGATGCTTTGCAAAAAGTTTGTTTATGAACAAAATAGTTGTTTTTTAGAAATTGAAACTGCAGAGGTAATTTTCCAAACAAATACAACTGGTTTCACTTCTCATCTTTACATAGACCTGATAAAGAAATGCAGTATTTAAAATGATACAATAATTCTGAATGTTATAAAGGTTCCGTTATGTGACAAATTGTAGCGTATTTTTTCTTATTTATTTGATTATGGATTTACTTATTGATTAAAAATAATTGTTGACAGAGGAAAATATTTTTATTTAGTATTGCCTCGGTATGAACTCTCTTTCTTCGGGGTGAGATGGGTGAAATTGCTACAAATGTTCTTCAAGTATATGTACTTTTAAGTTTGTTGGTATAAAATTGATAACATAGATTGAGATTAATACATTTAATAACATTTCATTTAATATTTAATTAACAAACATCTTAATGTTTACTTAATTAAATGCTAGTAGCGACTTAAATTCGATCATGCAAATGAAGTTGTTACATATCTCTTAATGACTAAACAAAACAGGTAAAAGATGCAGATTATCAATTTTACAGTAGTTGATAAATGCGCTATTGATCAAAACACGTTGTGGCGATTTCCTTCACAAATTGATAGCCCTTGCTCTGGTCCCACTGAAAAATGTGCTGTGATTTTGATTAAAACAATCACGTCTAATTTGGAAACGAACCACAGTCAAGGTAACGCAAACGCGAACTGGTGTTTATCTCCATAAGTAGTCGGTTATTACCGACAATATCACAGTGCTAGTGATTCAATCAAAGGCAATAGAGTTCGCGCGTTAACTCTGCAGCTTTATCTGCTTTCTATCACGGTCGAAAGTAATCACTTCACCAACACAAAATGTTCAAGAATGAAAAATACCGCACCTACTGCCTTAACTGCAATCTATTGTCGCTGTGGCTGCGTGCTGTTTCTATTAAAGTACGATTGATAATCTCTAGACGTACGTAGCTTAGACTGCACGATTAACATTCTAACACGTGCGTCTCGTTATACGGTCGAATTCACACCCTTGCTCTTCCATCCCTTTACGTGGTACCCTTGCATACTTTTCTGTGACAATTTTAAATTATAACTATACAGGATGATTCAATATTACAATTCTAAAATTATCTTATTCTACTCATATAGCGTACTTTAATATATATACAGGGTGCTTACAATTAAAATATATTCAAAAACTTACATAAATGATCAATTACAAATTTTAGTTAAAAGTACTATGACGTATTAATACACCATGGTTTTACCTAAAAATGTTTCCATTGAAAAATTTTTATTTTTTACTCATAAAATATAAAATTATGATTTTATTGGATTTAAATTATTTTAGCAAGAAAATAATGTAATAATTTTTGTACTCATCACATTTTTCAATAATGTTATTTTTGCATTTGTTGTGTTTTTGATTGGTGTAGACAATGTCATAGTACTTTTCACCAAAATTTGTCTTTCTTAAAATATTGAAATTATCTACGAAACCAATTATTTCTAAAGCAAGAAATTAAAAATATGACGTAACTGTTGTATGTCATTTGCCATTTGTGACATCTAGTGGTGATTTTTAGAAAGTATACAATGGTATAAAAATAATTTAAAGAAAATGTATTTGCTTTTTTGTTCGCTTCACCACCGTACACTAAATTTAACCAATATTTTTTTTAGGATTACCAATCGTAGTGACTGTAACATTAGCGTTGGGCGTAATGAGGATGGCAAAACGTAATGCAATAGTTAAAAAATTACCAACTGTGGAAACTCTTGGTTGTGTTAACGTAATTTGTTCAGATAAAACAGGCACTATTACTCGTAATGAAATGGCCGTTACTGTAATAATTACATCTGATGGTTACTTAGCAGAATTAACAGGAGCTGGATATAATGATCATGGTCAAGTGTTACTACACAAGTGTGATTATCCAGATCGAGCACGTGAGAGTGTATACAATCTGCTAGAGGTATTATCATTTTGTAATATTTCTTTCTTATACAAATGTTTACTGTAGATAGGTGCAGTATGCAATAATGCTGTGATATCAAATGAAGTTTTGCTGGGCCAACCAACAGAAGGTGCTTTATTAGCAGCTTCTATGAAAAATGGCATGTATAATGTACCGGATAGATATGTAAGATTGCAAGAGTATCCCTTTAGTTCTGAACAAAAAATGATGGCAGTGAAATGTGTACCAAAATATAGCGATGCTAAACAAGATATATTTTTTGTTAAAGGCGCTATTGAGAAAATATTACCAAAATGTACTAAATACGCTTATAATGGAACACTTCAAGCTCTCACAAATAAGAAAGAACAAGAGTATATGGCAGAAGCACACGAAATTGGTAGAAAAGGTTTAAGAGTTGTTGCCATGGCAAAAGGTCCCACTTTACAGGAGTTAGTCTTTCTTGGAATTGTAGGAATTTGTGATCCTCCAAGGCCGTTTGTTAGGGAATCAATTACCACACTACTGCAATCAGGTGTTCAAGTCAAAATGGTTACAGGAGATGCCATGGAGACTGCTGTTGCCATCGGTGTGTATTTATTCAAATTAAATTAAAGTTAATCAATTTATTTGCAGCGCAAATGATTGGCTTGGATACATTACACTCTCAAGTGCTCTCAGGTGAACAAATGGATGTATTCACAGAACCCCAGTTGGATGCAGCAATTCCTCATGTAACAGTATTTTATAGAGTCTCTCCAAAACATAAATTAGCAATAGTTAAATCTTTACAAAGAACAGGCCATATTGTAGGTATGACTGGTGATGGGGTCAATGATGGAGTAGCTTTAAAAAAGGCAGATATAGGAATAGCAATGGGTCGTAATGGAACTGATGTATGTAAGGAAGCTGCAGATATGATTTTAGTCGACGATGATTTTCACACTATTATGTAAATCATCAATCAAGTTTTTTTTTCATTTCTAATTATAAGTTTGTAGTTCGGCAATTGAAGAAGGTAAAGGAATTTATTATAATATTCGAAATTTTGTTAGGTTTCAATTGTCAACATCAATAGCAGCATTATCACTAATTGCATTAGCAACCTTAATTGGTATTCCTAATCCTTTAAATGCTATGCAGGTATATTGCATTATCAACTTGTTTTCTTCATTTTAAATGTTATTTTATAGATCCTTTGGATTAACATTATTATGGATGGACCACCAGCTCAAAGTTTAGGAGTAGAACCTGTAGCAAAAGATGTTGTTAGACAAAAACCTAGAAATGTTAAAGAACCAATTATAACAAGAGCTCTTATTATAAACGTACTGTTATCAGCATTAGTAATAATAGGTGGTACACTATGGGTTTTTAAAAAAGAAGTAAGTATCTAGGGTAATACATTTATTATAGCAAAAATGTATGTTTCATCTTTATATAAATGTTGTGACACACATTCATATTTATAAGGTAAACCATTTGTGAAAGTGTTAAGAGTTTGTTTATGCAATGCATAGAATAACCTTTTTTTTAATTATAACACTAGTTTTTATGCAAAATACTAAATAGAAAGTACCATATTAAGTAGCTTCACTAGTAGTCTAAAGGTTTGGTTATCATCTTAAAATTTTGTAAAATTCATAATTGAAGGGGTGAGTGGATAAAGGTGTTTTGTGACAAAATTGTCATTCTAAGATATAAGCGCTTAAAGTTTTATTTGTTAGCATTTTTTTGTTTTTCTTGTTCCTGTTATGAATGTTGGGCACATGTAAAGACCTGCTTTAGTTTTACTTAGTAAACTTGAGTTGTCTATTTAAATGGTAAAACGACATTCTATTGGCGTTTATATGTGTACATAGCACCTTTATCCATTTTGAATTTAACTACTAGTACCAATCGAAATAATAACAGGTGTCAAGTACTATCACCTTTATTTTTATTTACAAAAGAAACAGAAGTACAGAACCAAAAAAAAATTTAAACAAATAATATTCAAATGCATACAGTGGTATATAGTTTTGAAACTTAAGTGGTTTTCGGCGTTTAGTAGTCAATTTTAGATTGTTTTTGGCAGTATTATTAGTACCACGTATGTCTTCGTAAAACCATTTATATTCGTCATCTATGTATTGTAGTTGAGTACGTAAATTAGACAGCTTTTCTGAAGACAGCTTCCCTGTTTTACCCACTATGCATTCCAACAAGACCTCTTCAAAGTTAGTTACCGGTTTATTTTTATTAATTTCCACGTTCAGAAATGGCATATATTTCACATATTCTCGGAAATTTACTTTTTCATTTACAATATTTTTTTCTTATTAACTAAATGTAGTTGTATGGATAGATCTTCGGTCTTTTTAAAATGGTTTGTCATATTTGTAACTACTGATTTACTGTTGACACCTTTTATGATATCCCTATATTGATCGGAAATTTGTACTTTTTTGTGTCTTCTAAGGACCTTCTCCGCACAATCAAAATCTCTATATGAATGCAAATATGAATGTGTCACTTCAGGGAATTTGTGATCAATTATTTGGAACCAACCTTTTGCAATGTCGTTCTGATAAAATGAAATATTAAAGTTTTTATACTGTCCATCGCATGAATCTGACCAGATAACCAGATGTTTAACATTCGTAGTAATTTCCTTTAGAATGAATATTGATGAATGCATTCAAGTAACTCACTATTTCAGAACTTCCCCTATTAGCCTCGTCTTCAGTCCAGGTAAAAAAGAAGGCTTTGTTACCAGAACTTATTACAGTGTGAACTCCAAAACTATAAAACCACATTTATCTCATGTAGAAACATTTAGTTAGAGGTTGGTAGGCACAGTAAGGGCATAGTTTATTGCAAATCCAAAGTAAGACAGCGAACTTCAGCGTTTGTCATTGCAATCTCCTTATTGATGTTCAAAAGCGGCTCTATAATTTTCGACGTGCTCTTCTGAACCTTGCCCAAAATCACATGTGCTGCAAGTATCACTCTTTGGATGGCCGAATGATAAACTCAAATTCCGAGAAAAAATAGTGCTTCTTTATGAAACATTTTTGAGGCAGCTTTTCTACTTTGCAATATTTCAAATAAAGTTTATGCATTATGCTTATATTTAATAACGAGGACAAATACGTCTTATGTGGGTTGTTATTCCTCGAATAGTGCGACGGTTCTGCTGGGAATTTCTTTATATGGTTAATTATGCATTTTAAGACTTCAAACTCGATTTTATGTGACCTATTTGTATGATGTCCTCGCTGATCAGATGTTGGAGCCGATTGCCCTGATTTAAATTTTTTCTGAATAAGCTCAATTTTCTTATTACTGAACTGATAGAAAGAGCACATAGCCTTTTTGCAAATTTTAAAAACTTTTCTGTTGAATGTAATAGAGTACGCAAACGAGAATTTTTTGGGTTTCATCACATTTGCTCTGTGACGGGCAACTTCTTTAATGGTAATGCTTTAAAAAGTAGCGCATTTTTTGTGTTCGTGTCCATTTTATAGTATTTATCAAAAATAGCTTTCCTTGCACCAAATTTTGAATTACATTTCAAAATGCATTTTTTGTGGCAAAGCGTAACCATATTAGGAAGTTTTGCAGGCATTATTTTACCTGTTTGAAAAGTATAGGATTCACCTTTTTGTCTGCAAATTGCTACTATATTTCTCTTACACTGTTTCGAGTTTTTTTCTTTCTTCCGGCATGTTTTCTCCTTTACTTCAAAAATGTTCTTTTTAGATTTCCGAATTCGTTCCACGTTAGAAGTTGACTCTCCAACTTCATTAACTTTTACGTCTTCAAAAATTTTCTTCACTCTTTGAACTTTTTCGATGTTCAAATTTGCAATTTGCTCTATATCTTCAGAATTTCCCTCATTCAATTCGTTACTACTATCAGTTGAATAATTGGAGGGGACATATACGTCAATTGATCCATTTGAGAAATCTTGATCACTGGCATCAGTTTCAGCATTATTTTGTGAGAACTAGCTGCCTTCGGGAGTGAATTTAATTTTGGGTGGTTTTCAGCAGATGTTAAATGCATCATGCTAGAAGTAGATGAATCGAGACGGACTTCCTCTGTAAGAAAAACAAGTATTTTAGTAATGGCCAAAAACTATAACAAAACACCGAAATAGTTTTTTATTCACAGATGAATATGTTTTTAATGCATTATGTACGTAAAAATTATTATTAATTTTATTAAATACATAAATAAAAAGTTTACCTCGGGTAGGATTTGAATAATTTAATATTAGTCAAGTTGCTTTGGTATGTGTGAATCCTTGCGATATTGCAGGCTCACATTCCATTAATATAAGTAATTTGATTGAAATCACGTTATATTTAGAATTTACATCAGTTCTACATACATAAAGACAAAATTTGCATCGATTGGGGCTTCAACCTTGGTGGCGCAGTTGGTTAGTGCGGTACTCTAGCAAAGTACAGGCCGTAGGTTCAAATCCTACCCGAGGTAAACTTTTTATTTATGTATTTAATAAAATTAATAATAATTTTTAATTACATAATTACCTTTGAACTTATTCATTCATAACAAAAACTCATTATGTACGTAGTTCACGTTCACAATATCATTGGACTTAATTTTGAATAAGTGTTGAAGAATATTGAAAATATATTTATTGTACATGCATTTTCATTTAGTTTTTCTTGCTGTTTCACGAACTGAAGTATTTATTCAACTCTTGAGAAATTCGATGGATTGTTTTTGAACATTATTTTCTTTCTTAATCGTTAAAACACCAAATAATTGGTCTAACTTAGAAGAGCAAAATATACCATCAATATCATAACCTGACAAAAAGGCGCTATGTTAACCTTTCTACTATCCTAACTTAAGCGTCACATGTATTGTCTGTGGGTATACGCATACCCTGTAAATTAAACACTAGGATTTTGTCTATTTTAAAGTAAGTAATACACAATCTTGCCATAATGTAAGTTATTTTCATAAAAAAAAATAAATTTTTAACAAAAGAAACATATATATATATATATATATATATATATATATATATATATATATATATATATATATATATATACATATATATTCTTTAACAAGGTAGGTGTTACAGTTTGGAATGCGTTAAGTACCAACCTTCGGAGTTCAGTTGCTGTTCCAAAGATATATTTATAAACATAATTTTTTATATGTACACCCAAAGACAAAATAGAACGGGGTTATATCAGGGTGTTTCAGAATGAGTGCTTAAAATTTTTAACGTTCTTTAACATGGCTAGCAGCAATGGAATCTGATGTTTCGTTTTGGAGTAACCATAATCAACTTTGTTTTTTTAAATACAGTTTCAAGCACCCATTCTGAAACACCCTGGCCAGCCCGTTCTTCCGGATTTTTTCTTTGAGCGTACATAAAAAATTATGTTTATAAACATATCTTTGGAACAGCAACAGAACTCCGAAGGTTGGTACTTGACGCATTCCATACTGTAACACCTACAATGTTAAAGAATGCTTTGGATTCTACAGTTAGAAGATGCTCTTTATGTTTGGAGAACGAAGGAAGGCTTTTCGAGCACTCATTGTAATTTTTTTGTTTAATTATTGTTATGCGTTATGTTTAAATTTTCTTGTTATCAAATGTTATCTGTCCATTTATGTATTGTTGATTGATTGTAATTAACTGGTTATAAAATTTGCATTCAAAATTGAAAAATTCTGTTCCATTTCATTAATTTGATGAGGAAAGCACAGTTAGCAAAAGCCCATTTATGAATAAAATTCAGTTTAAATCTTATTCGGAGGGATACAGGCTCATACTTAGGATTTTCTCAGATAATCGTAAAATAAGTTTAAAAATCGCAATTAAACCATAAAGTGTGATACATACTTGAATACATAATAAAAAGTTCTTCTAATATTGTATATAAAAAATCAGGTTCGTATTTAAAAAAACAAAGTTGATGATGGTTACTGACAAACGAAATGTCGGAGTTCAATTTGCTGCATGCCGTGTTAAACAACGTTAAAAAGTTTTTATTTAACATCATGATAATCGCTGCTTTTATTTGTGGTAGAGAATATAAGTTCTGCTCCTTCCACAAAGCCATCTTCTGTTCCAGCATGTAGAACTATATAACGTTTGCCTTCCCCACCAAGATTCTTAAAGCATTTTGAACTGGAATCTTGCCATATTCTTTTGTTGCTTCCTTTTGCAAATATCCATGTTTCGTCGAGATAAACGAACTGCTTGTAGATATCTTGTTTCATATAAGTAATGTAACTTCTCAAAAAATTTAATCTCATCGATGCTATTGAAGTTTTTTCGCAAAGAGCTTTTCTATTGTTAGTTTGCTTGAAATGAAATCCAATGTCCAACAAAACGTGATAGAGGCTAGCCCTTTTACACTCGACAATACCTCTTTCTTTAATTTTTGTTAAGAGCGTATCTAATGTAACATGTTCATGGTTAATATACATGTTGTAAATTGTAGTACGGATTTCACTTTTTTGTCGTTGATCCATGTCTTTTGTTTTTAGACTTTTTCGTTGAGGTTCATTTTCCTTGTTTTCTTCTTGATTTTGATGTCGTCGTAAAGCATTAGAAATAGTTTTTGTGTCAATTTTCAAAGCATCGCTAACGCTTGCATGCACTGCTGTTAATGATGATAAGGGCCTGTTCTGTTTTTCTTTATTAAAGTGTTCGACTAAGTTATGGATCAATTCGTCTACAGTAATTGACCTACGAGGCATGTTGATGTGCTACAAATGAAAACATAAATGTTATCTCTTTCTGTAAAACGAATTAATCTTTACCTTAAATGAACACTAGAAAGTAATGTGGTTCTGAAAAGAACCGATCTTTTACAATATTAACTCAAGAAGGAATGAATAAACGAACAAACAAACCAACCGGCGAGCGTACGTAACCTCAATCAACGTATAAGCAAATAAAGGAAAGTTGTTCTGTGGAAAGGTTGGTATCAGTGCTCATATTTTTGTTTTAAAGTACAGACGACGGTCATTTCGTGATTTAATGCATACATGACCTCATCGGGATAAGTTAAACAAATGAGCTTTAAGAACGCTAAATTGTAATTTTCATTTTGGAAAAATGAAGTATTTAATGAAATAACATTCGAAATACCATTTATCGATGGTGCATGAAATTACTTTAAAAAAATCTACGTTTAGTGCATTAATAATATTAGTGTATTAATGACAGTTTGTACAATTTTCCAATTGTGTTTTGAATATAAGCGTTGAGTGATTAATATAAGCAGAGAAACAAATACATGTTAATTTTATGTATCATTTTACCAGCCCTGAAGTAGATGGCATTGAATTTACACTTGGCGCCATCTACCTGCGGTCCAGCTTTTATTTGGAACTAACTGCTATCAAATTACAGATTATATTGCAATGATTCGTTTGAAACGTATGTCGGAGACGTTCTCTAAGACGAAACAACCTGTGAAGTTAATTCCTTTATTAACTAACATAATGAAATATATTATGAATATAACAATGTAATGCACATTGTGTTCAATATTTCTTACATCTTACGGTTTCTTCTTAACGTATGGTCGTGCAACTTATTAGTGAAATAATAGAATAATAATAACGTTTATTACAGAATAAAAATTGTATGAGTTATTTTTATTACGAAAATGGGGCGATCGATTTGTAGATATATTAACTGTACAAATACTCAACATATAAATTCAAATTTGATGTTTTATAAATTTCCGAAAAACAATGAATTACGTGAAAAATGGATTTTAAGTAGCGGAAATATGAAATTATTTGATTTAGAAGAGAAAGACATTTTGAGTAAGGTTTTGTGTAAAAAACATTTTAATAGGCACTTCTTAATCCGAAGTATTAAATCGTCTTCCTTTCGCTTGAGTAAAACAGCAATTCCCGACGCTTATGATAAAAAGGAGGTATGTAGTTCCAGTTATGAATTTACCTTTAATCAATTTAACCCTTAACCACTAGTAAAATTTTAAGCGACTGCTATACTGCAAGAGAATTGCTGTAGATCGAATTTGATTTTTATTGATTTTTTAATCAAACATTTTAAAAATACCTACGCTAAAGCATGAGATATCGGCATTAGTACCTCGTTAAATTAAAGACAGAGAAAGGTTTGTTTTTCTAATTTAATGTATCTATGTATATTTATCTGACTTTGGGAAATACTAATAGAATAAAATTCTAGATCATGACAAAATTAAAATTGGCAGAAGCAACCGATTCAGTGCTTCATATGGAATAAATTCCTTATAAAATAAAGAAATAATTTCCATTAAAAACGCACGGGTTGTAAAATTTGTATTTTTTCTTTTATCAAACTACTTTAGATCACATTCTTCCCTGTCAATTTTTATTAGCATTATCAGCACTATTGAAGAGAAATTATGAATCTTCTTTGCGATATATCTATGAATTCGATTTTAAATTATTTTTATTTGACTATTGTCCGTGTAAATATAAAAATAAAATAATTTGGATCTTATTAAAATAAAAGCTTATTTATACTGGGTATAACAGGATCATGGTACATCCTAATTTTTCTTTTTTTTTTAAAGTTAAAAATTTCAAACTTGGTACATCTCATATTCTTATCAAAAGTTATCTTTTGGAATGTACTGCCTATATTTGTTTCATTTCGGATTTTCTGGAAATGGCATCAATCTTTGATTTTTAAATTGAATGACTTACATATTTTTACATATCCGAATTTCGCGTGATGCCAAACAATTGACATTTGAAATGTTAACATATTTTTTAGATATTTTGTTTTTTAATCTCACACCAACATTTAGCACATTGATTAATTCCTTATTAAACGTACTTTTCAACGATACCTCGGTACCACTATAGTACCAGAGAAAAACCACTTTTAATGTGGCGAGAATCTTTAGGTATAATAAACAATGTTGACTAAAAATTAAACAAGTAATACCGCTGACCAGTGGCGTAGCCAGAATCTTCCTATAAGTGGCGTTTTAGTAGTCAGGGGGGGAGGGGCTGCACCTGAAAAAGTGAAACTTACACAAGCGCGCATCGCGGATATGTAGTAAATTAACGTAATACGGGGTGGGGTTAGGCCCCTCCCTTGATAGCTACGACAATGCTACTGACTTGCTTTTAGATTTTTTCGTGTCGTTACTGATGGCTAGAACAAAATACATGTAGTCACGGCACTCTAGATTAAAAAACAACAAACTGTCAAAAAATATTTTGGAATTTCAAATATTACTTGTTTGGTATGATTGAACTTAGAAAATTACGCGCAATCCGAATATGAAAAAGTATATAGGGTGTTTCATTTAAAAATCAAAAGTTGATGTCACTTCTAGAAAAACACTCACTTGTATTTTAAATTAGAAAACAGATGCGTAGCCTTTTATATAACAGTATTCAATTTAGCATGTAACATACAGTGTGTTCTTAAAGTATGGAACAAATTTATTTTAAGGCAAATGGAAGAGTTTTGTAAAAAATGCTCGGACAAGTCAACTTTAAAATTTAAGAAGGGGATCCACCGGATCGGCCGTCACCTAGGTCAGCGTCACGTCAGCAGCACCAACAACACGTCACAAATCTCGGAAAGATATGGTTCTTGTGTGGAGAAGAGATCACAGAAGAATATCTAAAGCGCCAGGTAAAACTACCGTCAGCTCTTAAGAACCCAGTGCACACAGTTGAAAATTCGTTAATGAAGGCGGCAATTATGGAAGCAGCCGCACGTCGAGGTGATGAGTGGGGCCAGCAGATTGTAGATCACCTTATTTGTCAGGGGGCTGACCTAGTAGCTGCGGATGCTAGATATGACCACCGTTGCCACCAAAATTTGTACTCATTACCGAGATCTTTAGAAAAGAGACCATTAATGCACCCAGCGCCAAGTAATCTGCCACTATTTACTCGTACCTGCAATAAAACAGAGAAGAGTGACAATTCTCGCTTCAAGAACTAATGCAGCAGATTACAGGTGAGTACGTTACAGACGCAAGAACGATCAAAGCTCACCTCAAAAAACGTTTCGGCGACAAAATTGTAATAACAGACGTTGACCTAATTATGACAGTGGTGTGCTTCAGAGATATCGGACAAGCTGGCACCAAACTAGTACGAGGAAAGAGCCTTTCACGTGCATTTAAGATTCCAGAATATTTTTTTTACAAGGACAATTATTTAACCTAAGTCTCTTATTAATAACGTTAGGAGTTAAAGGGCAATTTAAAATAATTGGCTTTGAAATAAAGATACTAAATACTTAATTTCAATAAAATATTTCAGTTCGAAGCACTAGAAAATACTAAGAAAGTATGCATGTGAGAAGTCTACTGCCCAGGCCCGGCCTTCCAAGAAATGTGGTGACTACCCGGTCCGCACGGTCGAGACGGATTTGCAATGACCGAAAATATTATTTATAGTGTGATAGATATTTCGAACTTAATACATTGAATTATTAACTTATATATTTTCAATTTTCCTTAGACACTTCATATACATTTTTAAAATTAATTCACGTTACTGTCATTTTAGATTTACTGTACTCGACATAAAATTTTGAAGTGTACCTATTAAACATCGTTTTGGGTCCTACAAATTGTTGCACTCGGGCCCCAAAATTCTGAAAGGGCGGTCCTGATAATGCCTATTTTTCCAAAACCATAACAGTTAATATTAAATGATAATTAAGCTAATAGTTTAGTTTAATAACGAACATTTTAAGATGGTACGCATCAAAATTGTTTCTTCATTCTTTAAGGGATGAAAACTTGCATCGAAAGTCCAAGTCAAAGGAAGAATGCTAAAGTAGCATCTTCTATTCAATGGTCTCCAATGTCCGTAAAAAAAGCGAGAACATTCGTACATATAAAAGAGCTACCAAAAGTTCTAAAATGTACGAATAAAATGTAGAATCCAGTAGATTATAAAATGTACCTTCCATATCTAGTGAATCTCAATTTCAAACTCCATCAAAAAATATTAGCAATGCCTTCGCCTAGCGAAAACCAAAAAAGAAAACCGAAAAATGTAAAAATTGTGAACTAAATTAAAAACTACGTGCTAAAATTAACCGCAAACATGCAATATTGAAAAGACAATTATTTAATCTGCGTCGTACTTTGAAATCAAAATCAAGTACTATCAATTACATCAACAAAAATATTTCCACGGTGATTAAAATGTTAACAACAAAAAAACATCGCTTTACAAATCAAGAAAAAGAACTAGCACTTGGAGTTTATTACAACAGTCTATCATGCTACCGATATATGCGCAACAAATTAAAATTGCCATTTCCATCAGTGTCATCTCTACGATATTGGCAACGTGGATTTAAACTGAAAACCGGTTTCAACACTCAACTTTTTACATTTCTTCAGTTAAAAGTTGATGGGATGACAAATCCAGAGAATGTGTTCTCATGATGGATGAAATATCTATCAAAAAGTTCTTGGAACATTCCCCCCATTAGATTTAATTGAGGTATTTGAAGATCTCGGCGAAATAGGAAGATCTGGCAACATTGCAACTCGGGCCTTAGTTTTTATGGTGCGGGGACTACTATTTAGTTGAAAGATGCCAGTATCATATTATTTAAGTTCTGGGACTATCAAAGCCGATAAATTGAAAGAACTTATGCTTATCGCAATCAATAAGTTTTTAAGCATAGGTTTAAAAGTAAGAGCTGTTGTTTCCGATCAGCGATCGAATAATAGAAAAGATTTTTCCGATTTAGGCGTTCATAAGAATAAAACAAAATATTTCATTCACGTGCACAAAAACAGCTTCATGGAATGATATAGTCAATATCTATGAAATTGACAAGAAAAGCAAAACCACTAGGGCACTAGTTAAGATCACCCCTGCTCACATACGCCCAAATAATTTTGAAAAAATGAAGGTGAAGTATGCCATGCAGATATTTAGTGCACGAGTAGCAACCGCCATACGGACTGCAGTTCGCACTAAGGAATTAAATTCCAAAACTGCCGAAGACACAGCTGAATTTGTTTCAATAATGAATAACCTAATAGACTTATTGACCACCAAACTACTTTTCTCACCAAACCCATACAAATGTGCGTTATCAGTGTATAAACGTTTTCCCTGTGATGAGTTACAAAAAATGTTGAATTTACTTTTTACTTTAAAAGTGTTTAACGGCAAAAATCGTGAGAAAAAAAAACATTTATTGTTTCAACGGATTAAAGCATACCATAAGAACTACGTTAAGTTTATGGGAAGACTTGGAGAATGAGAACTACAAGTTTTTACTAACTAACCGTTTGAATCAAGATCCCCTGGAAAATCTATTCTCCGTTATTAGAAGCAAGGGCGGCTACAACCCAAACCCAACATGCTCCAAGTTTCGCCAAAATTTGCAGCACAAAATATACATTAGTGTAGCCGCACCAATTGGAACGCCAAATTGTGAATCAGATGATTTGCAAGATTTAATAATTGATGGCGTACTAACGGAAAATGTTGAAATTCAGCAGCATCATTATAGGTAATGCATTCTTCGAACACCGAAGAGTCCAGTAATGGAAGTGAAAGCTCATACCCGCATGTGCTTCATTTTAGTTTAGAGTTATGTTCTATAGTGTACAGTGCTGGATATTGTAAATAGCATACAAAATTATTTCTTTTCTTTATTATGTAATCGTTAGTTTTAATAAAATTATGGGTTATTCGACACATTCGTTCCTTTTTTTTTTGTCGAGTTCGTTGTATAGTAATTAAAATAAGGGCCCATAAATATGTCACTATATTAAACTTAGGGGAAATGCCGGTCTATGAACTAATAGAGACGGTCGTTAACAAAATCGATATACAAATTACTAATATTGACTTGAAGGAATGTTCAGTACGTAATTGAGTTTTCTTGTGAATAGTGCTGTTCTATTTTTGTGCGTTGAAGGTGAGCATATCTAACTTGCATTATTATTGTACAAATAGAGTACTCAATTTTCTTTGCATTGATATTGACACCTACATGCAGTGTCATTATTGGTAATTAATTTGCATGTGGGTAAAACAATAATTGCTGTTCTTAAGGATATGATGTATGATTACATGGCATGTTAAAGGTACCTTAAGTAGTGTTATGTTAATGTTTACTAAGAAGCGTGCGAATGATAGATGTGACGGTTTGTATCTATAATTGTTTGATGCGCGCGATGAGATGATGAGTTGTAATTATGTGTGTTCGTACGGGCAGTTTAAATACTGCCGGTCCCGTAACTATTAGGGATGATTAGAACCAGATCGACGTTAGAAGGCCTCCTGTATCTCGTGGGGTTACGTTCAGGCACAGGGTCAGTATCCATGCCACGTAGCATGTGGCCTTGGTCTGTCGTTGGAAGACCTCTGTATTGCATGGGGGGATACGTACTTGATCTGGATTCCTAATCTTGTTAAGTGCTTGCTGGGCATCTCGACCGACGTCAGAAGGCCTCCTTTATCTCATTGGGGTTACGTTCAGGCACAGGGTCAGTATCCATTCCCTGTAGCATATGGCCCTTGTCTGTCGTTGGAAGACCCTTGCATACCCTTATCTTGAGTAGGGTGGTTTATTGCACAGGAGGATACGTAGACGGTCTTATAGGAGAGCCGTGGGCACCCATCATCTTATGCACGAGGATTACGTAATCTGGGCCTTCCCCAACGTTGGAGGTCCCCCATTAATTCATTGGAGTTACGTATTCGGACTTAAAGCTTATTGCTTCTGTCTGACGTTAGAAGACTCCTGCAGACCCTCTTCCTATGAGGGTGGTTTATTCATTGGGGGAAACGTCTTTGGGGGGTAGAAGGACCTGGCGTCGGAAGATCCTCAGATTCATTAGACAATATTTTCCCGATAGGGAAAATACAGCTATTGCGTTCAATAGCTGATTGGCCTTAGAATTGTACAATAACTGTAAAAGCATGAGTTGACACTGGCACAGTCAGAGATGCTCCTTGTGTTTTCTTTATAATTGCAGTAGCCAAGCCAAGGGCAGTAATGGCACAATCCTGATAGAACCGGACTGAGTTTGGTGAGAGATAATAAAGTTATGCGATTATAGACCGATTTATTGAATTGTGTATATATTAGGTAAGACCCTCCTTCCTCTTACATATAGAAACAAAAGGAGGTTTTTACAATATGCTGTTTATCAAACATTGAAAAACAATAATTGTGATAATTGTAAGACCATCATGTGCAAAGAAGACCATTTTGATGCAGAAGATCTTGCGGAACTCCTACTGATTTTTAGAGATTACGGTAGCAATGAACAAATAGCATATTTAAAACGGCCTTCTAATAAAATGGTGAAAGTAACATCAAATTTCAAAGGTTTTATTAAAAATGGAAATATATAGACAGTTTTAAGGAATAATTATTTCATCATATAAATCTAAAATTAGAAAAAGCTAATTTATGGACAGAACATTACAAAGAACATTTAATTTTATTTGTAAATATATTGATAAAAGCAAAATTATATAGGACATTGAAGTGGGAAAGTGTGTCTTTCATTGAATCACGTAAAACAAGTAGAAAATTAAATATTTTACAAAATGTTTAATCAATTTATCGTAAACATGTAAACATATAGCAACTAATTTTTAAAATAATGTGTAGATGTATATCTACGTTACTCTTTCAATATCCTTATTATTAATATAATACCAAAGAATATGTAATATATTACGTATTCTTTGATACTAACTGTATCATTTCATTTTATAATAACGAATAAGTAATCCATAAAAAATCCGGATGCGGTCTTTCATCTTTGTATATATGTATATTACAGAAAAATTTAATTAAGATTATTTACTTATAAGGTAATATGTTGTAAATAATTGTTTCTAAAATGATTTTCATCAATGAGATTTTCATCGTTTACTTTAAGTTAGAGAATCTTTAAATTATTATTATATACTTCATCGACTCCATTTAATTTCATCTTGTAATAACTAAATAAGTGATCCCTAGAAAATACGATTGTACCATGAACATATGCTTCAGAAAAAAAAAGTTAATTTATTTATAATAGTATATGTCATATCCAGTGTTGGGTAAGATCCATTTATTTAGGATCTAGATACAGATGCAAACACATTTTTAAAAACTGATCTAGATAAAGATCCAAGATCCGTACGTAAAAATGGATCTAGATAAAGATCAAAGATCCTTGAAATGGGATCTAGATCTTTTATAAAGATCCGACATTCCCAAAATTGTTTCGAGATTTTTCTAATTATTAATATTATCTTTAATTGCTAGTATTGCTACTGATGATCATTTTTCATGTAATACAAATATTAGTCCGTAAGGTTAAATTATTAAGAAAAATAATATATAAATAGAATTTTTATAGGTTTTTATTGAAAACCTACATTAATTATTTAACGCACTACAAATACAAATTACAAAATTAGTATTAGGTACACATTTACACCTGCAAGTTGCAATGTTAACTGTTAATATAACTTAACACATAGTTATACAATTAAAAGGATAAGGACATGTATCTAAATTATTATAAGTATACATTACATAATTACATTTTATTATCTAATTTTATTTTATTTTGTTTTAAAATTAATAGCATCTCAAATATATCATCACCTAATCTATTCCTACGAGGAGTTAAAATTAGTCCACCCATACTAAATATCCTTTCAACGAGGGCAGATGAAGGAAGTATAGAATTATATTTTAAAAAGATTTCTTTTATAGCAGGGTATTTAATTTAATTGCTCATAGTTAGTGCTTGTGTCTTTAAAATAATTTGTGCATTCTGAATCAAATGTTGTTTGCGATTGAGTATTTATTTTTAAAAAATCAAAGAATTCGCTTAAGATTGGCGGAACTTCCATTAATTCAGCTTCGTCACTCATTGTTGATCTAACTAACAATTAACAAATGTGCTTTACTTAAAGTCGTATTCTTAAGAACTGAAGACAAGATTGTTGTTTTTCTATACCTCCTTTTGTTCGATTAAATTAGCAACAGGGAATTCCAGTTTCACTTAACTTAAGTACCTACTTTAATGGATGGATGACCCCATTGTCAGTACTCATTAAGTCATTAGATTAGCACTTAGCAGTCATTACCTGCCTTTGTAGCTTTGGGAAACAAAAACAACCGACGGAAATATTAACAAAGAAAATGAATAGTTCTATTATTGGTTATTTCGGAATTTAACATGCCTCAGGCAGTAGGTACTTGTGTAAATGTGTATGTATCTCTGTGGGGTACGGATGTAACGGTCGAACGGAGCATAATGTATTTTTTAAATATATAGCTCTGTTGCCTCAAGCCAGTTAAAAATTTCACAAAATACCCTTAAAATACATTTTAAAATCTTCTAATGGATCTTTGTGTTCAAGTACTAAAGATCTGTTAAAATGTGATCTAGATCCAGATACTAGATCCTAGCAGAGCAAAGTATCTAGATCCAGATTATAGATCCGATTAGTGGATCTAGATCCAGGATCTAGATCACTTTGATCTAGATCCTACCCAACACTGGTCATATCAGTGTATATTGTTAGAAAATCAAAATTAAAGTCACCATTAAAGGTACAAAAGTAAACATAAAATTCAAACACTACACGGGCAATTTTATTCAACTACAAAACAATGAGAGAGCGGCAATATATCACAGCACCGGAAAATCTTACGATTAACTGTTTATCATCCCCTTTATTTCTAAATACCTGTATGCCAAAATTAGGCGATGTTTTTCTTGACCGGTAGCCGCCCTCATTTCCTAGTTAATAACACTATTTCTGACTTGTTTATGGATTTACATACATCTGAAAAATAAGCATTTCGTAGTTAATAACAATATTTTTGACATATTTATGGGATAACACAATTTGACATATTAAAAAAAGGTGATATTTCTAATGCATTAGGAAAATAAAACATCTCATTTCGAACAAAAGTTAATCGTTTTCTGGACACATAAAATTAATTATTCTAGAAGAATAATGTTGCTGCAGATTTATTGCATTTTATAAATCCAC
This sequence comes from Vesta saturnalis, assembly GCA_036346205.1. Taxonomy (NCBI): domain Eukaryota; kingdom Metazoa; phylum Arthropoda; class Insecta; order Coleoptera; family Lampyridae; genus Vesta; species Vesta saturnalis. Next base: position 12,889,559 of record JARFJB010002176.1, read on the forward strand.
AACGCAAATACCATCAAAGTCACGTATTGTTATTCAATAAAACATCTGATTTCTAACAATATACGGAAAAAATATGTTATTAAAAAGTAAATGTAAATAATTATTTCTAAATCGCATTTCCTAGTTTATTTTATGTTGGAATATCTTTACATTATTATTATATTTCGTCAACTCTATATAATACGATTTTGTAACAATAAAATCAAAACAATTGAAAAAATTGCAGATCCATGTCTGTGTAGATAATATAAGCATGTATTTAGTAAAATAAATAATAAGTTTATTTAGTTTAAAGGCGTTTTATCACTCAACGTTAAAGCATTGAGTATAATATATACTCAATGGTTAAAGGTAATATGTAACGTAATGTGATACTTGTTTATAAGTATAAGACGATAACGTACGATAATAAGAAACGTGTGAATGTGTGTATTGAATTTGTTTGTGTATCCACCAGAATGAAAGAGCAATACAATATGCCCTGCATGTTAAAAGAAAGCAGAACTATTTCGATATGTCGGGAACTTATTATTTTAGCTTTGACTTAAACCCTGCCTAGTAACCACTTTTAAACGATAGATAGGCGACACTTACCGACTCTCGAATACATTCGCATGCTCTCATATAGTACCGATACAAAATCATCCTATCTTTTTGTTCCTCTATTTATATTATCACTCAACGATATAAGACACAAGCTTATGAAGGTATGACTTGTTTCAAATTATGTACGCTTTATACATGAAACATTATATTTGAACTTATGACTAGTTATTTTAAAAATAAATCTACCTACTTTTAATACATTCATTATTTTCGTTATTCATTATACATCGTTTCTGTAACTTTCTGTTATGTTAATTGATATAAAACTAACTATAAATATTTATTAAGAAAAACAGTAAATATATTTCATTGCAATGTAACAAGATATTCGTTACACTTAGTAATCAAGTAGTCTGCTGACTTTTAAAACACAAGAAGGTCATAAAATGTAGCAGAAAGTTGTATTGACAATTCTGTGTTTAATAAAGCATCGACTCCCACTACAATCAGAGTATAAACACGAACAGTAATTTCACTCCTTGTCGGCGTCTTTGATATTGCTGTAACTAATATTTTTTTTAAATCTACTGCGCAGGGTGCCAGTGTCATGATAAATTGTCGTTTGTATGTAACAGTGGCGGCGTATATTTTACTGCTCATAGGAGTACTAGTTCTTTCTCGAATAGAGTTTGTATGAGGAAGGTGTTAACACAGTATAATAATATATGCACTGTGGTGTACTGCATACTAAATCTACAAAATGTAATAAATTTAGTACAATTGTATGTACTAACAATCAAAGCCCTATACGTAAATAAAACATTCACGTAAAACTAGCCATTTTTTTTTTGTCACAGTTCAAAGCGCAGGGTGCCACGCGCATTTGGCGCGAAATAAGTGTGAATTGATAAATTTCCTCTAGTGAAATTACTGTTCGTGTTTATACTGTGCTACAATTTAGTGCATAGAATGTATTGAAAGCAGTGAATTTGAATCTCACATTTATGACTAAGAGTCTTCCTCAACTGCATTAAAACGCATAGTGCATTATCATAGACTGCAAAAATTTTCAATCAATAGTTTGGAAATACAGAAATATCATCATTAACCATACATAAAGTGGGGTTAATTTGTTTAACTCAAAAGTAACTCACAAAACCAGTGGCGTCACTAGTTCTATTTGTTTTTGTTTGAATTTTAGCTCTAACTTTTAATGAGGGAATTAAAATAAACCATAAAACCTTGTAATATATATTTATACAGTAAATTAATTGTTATAGGATCGTTCATCAGAACATTAGGTACATGTACAAAATGTTCAATGGTCATAAGAATCTTACTAAGCGGTAGATACGTATTGCTCATATGTCACTCCTTTTATAAGCTATAGGAGTAGAAGAAGTTACTGAAGCTGATTACATTGTATTTAGCTATTTAAGCGGACAAAACAACGTCTTAATAAATCTCAAAAGGTACGTGTTAAAAGGTCAAATTAAAGAACGTTTTTGGACATTGTTAAATCCAAAAGGTACAACAGCAAAACAATTAACGTTAGAAATAACTTTTCAATTACTTAAACTAAAAACCTGAGAAAATGATCGCATTTTTGTGCATCGTTATACACACCAACTGAACTTGGTATTATAAAAGGCTTCAAGTCATCGCAGGGAGACAAAAATATTTTTCGCAAATTTACATTTTTTGGAAAGTCCGCCAAGAGAACTACTGTATTGGATGAAGTAGTTAAAACTAGGCTTCCAAAATCAGCTCCAACATGCTGGAATTTTAATTCTAAATGTATCGAGATCATTTCTGTTCACAAAGAAGATTTGATCAATTGTTTGGAAACAATAATTGAGAGAGAATTTGATGCTAACGCTATCAATCAAGCTGGTGCTTTAATAACTTATTTAAAGGACATTTCTTTCCTCTATCGGTTATATTTTTTTTAATTTAGTTATGCCGCATGTGGATATTTTTTATGGACAGCTCCAAAAGAGAAATGTTGATACTCTTTCTATACAAAATGATGCTTTAATGTTAATATTCAAAAAATAAGAAATGATATCTCAGAGAATAATCATCAAATTTTCATCTTCGAAATTTCTTCTAATAAACAGATAAACAACTTTGATTCGAATTGTAAAATTGCAATAGAAACTTGTGTCCGAAATACGTCATGGATTTAATTTTTGTGATTATTTGGCAATAGCACAATTGTATGATTCAAGTAATTTTTCTGAATTTGCTAAATCATTTCCAATTAATATTTTGAAATTAGTTGAAAAATGCTATCCAACTGTTAATACAATAAAATTAAAATTTGAACTACAGGTAATATATAATCGTAGTGATTTTCGTAAAAGTGCAAATTTAGTTGCAATTATGCAATTATTTATAAATTTTAATCTATTGGATACATTTTCGGAAAGTTATAAATTACTAAAATATTATGCACAATTCCTATGAAAACAGTAGAAATTGAACGATGTTTTTCTACATTAAAAAGAATTTTCTTCGGAATACAATGGGTCAGCAAAGATTGAACACATTGGCTATGCTAAGTATAGAAAAGGCTAATTTCAACAAGCAGTTAATAGACTATTTTGCAGAGGAAAAGAAAAGGCGAATAAACTTAATATTTAAAAATGTATAAAAATTGTAATGAATGTAATATAACAAATAAATTTTGATTAAAGATTTTGATAAACATTGTTTATTGAGTGTTACTATTATTGACTAGATTTTAATACATAAATGTCTTACTACTATTCATAAAATATGACCCTCCAAAAATTTACATTACACGTCCCTGCCTGAAAGCCTTGCACATTGATGCAACATTTTTGTAAAATTAAAGCATTGCAGAAACACATACTACATAATTATTATTTCATAAAAATATTGCACAATAAGCAATGTGGAATCCAACTTAAGACTGTCAATAACTTCTCATTTATGAGGCTAATAGCAAATTGGTGTAAGACTCCATTTTCTATGCAGAATCAGGTGGTATGTCTATTATCTGCCATTTAGGATTCACCCTGTATATTTGAATGTAGTGGTTCAAGATCCCCATTAGAATATGTATGACGGCGGAGGGGGCTCGGGGTAAAAAAACACCATGACTAAACCCCCTCCACTACCTTGGCCCCCTGTAGAATATGGGAAAACAAATTACTATTATTAAGGTGCAAAAAGTTTCTTATAAGTTTATCGCTACATTATGTTCACCACCTTCTTTACTTCTCTATACTTTTTTATCATTATAAGAAATGCAGTATCTTAATGTGTAGACAACAACACCTAATCTGATTTCACCAAACTTTTGTTTTACTGACTATACAATGTCATACACATCTTTAACAAAATCTATTGTAACGAGTGTTTCAAAAAGGACACAACCGTATGTTTGATCATGTGAATTTATTGAATTAAAAAATACTATAACATTAAGTAATTAAATAGTAATTATACAATATTCAAATTACACTTAACAATGAGTGTAGTGTTGCCAACTGACAAGTAGAGAGAAATAAAATTTCTTCAACGTTCTTAAACTCAGGGTTGCGTCCTTTTGAAACACCTGTCAGAATAACATTGTGAATAAAGAACAAAAAAAATTCATAAAAAACTTTATTCTAGATGAGCACAGAAGGTATCACTGCTCGAGATACAACAATGACTTTCACATGTTTTGTATTTTTTGACATGTGGAATGCATTATCATGCCGCTCTCAAACTAAAAGTGTATTCTCAATTGGCTTATTCTCAAACAAAATGTTCCTAGTAGCTGTTACACTGTCAGTGGTTGGACAACTGCTTGTGGTTTACACTCCACCTCTTCAAAGGGTATTTCAAACAGAAGCTCTCACTTGGTGGGGTAAGTTTTACATGCTAACAGTAACAATTTTTTCACAATTAATTTGTTTAGATATGGTATTTTTAACAACTTTAACATCGTCAGTATGGGTACTATCAGAAATTAAGAAATTTATTGAAAGAAGTTTAGAACAACGTGGCCGTGGTTCAAGATCCCCATTAGAATATGTATGACGGCGGAGGGGGCCCGGGGTAAAAAAACACCATGACTAAACCGCCCCCACTACCTTGCCCCTTTTTCTTGGCCCCCTGTAGAATATGTGAAAACAAATTACTATTATTAAGGTGCAAAAAGTTTCTCATAAGGTTATCGCTTCATTATATTTTAATTTAATAAAATAAAAAGACTTTGTGTATATATATTTATTTTATTTATATCATGCGTTATTTTTGCACTATATTTTAATTGTTTGCCATAATGATGCACTTTTACGAGATCTTGTAATTTGTTTTACTCATTTTTTATAGGTTAAAAAAAATATGTTTTAATATGGCAAGGTTTTTTTAAAAGTATTATATTTTTTAGCATAATGCAGCTATATAATTTTTGTTTCTTTGAACGTATACATAATAAGGTTTCCTATTAAACTAAGTAGGTCATGTTATATTGTGAAGTAGATTTTATTAATTGTTTATAAAACGAAAGAGAGGTTTCTTGAATCTCGAAAGTGTATTTATCTTGTTAAGTTATAATAGGCAATTTAAATTATTGAGCTCAATTAGGTTTATGGGTTAAAATTTTTTCTCGCTTGTATAAATGTGTGTCAATTAAAAATCTCTTTATTAAAGTGTGCTTGGAAGTTTTAATTTGATTGATGCAAAATACTAAATGACACTTCAATACATCTAGTAATACTTGTAAGATTGTTTATGTCGTGACTGTGTTTTAAAGACCTTGGATGTTAGTTGCTTAGACCATCAAGATCAACATGATAAATTACTTATTCAAATGTATTGTTAATTACACTTAAAGGGTGGCACATTCAACGTCTTTATTATCATACTCATACTGTATAAAGAACGTTAATTTCCATTTATACGTCTGTAGATAATGGCATGTATTTTATGATGTTCTTTGTAGACATATGTACTGTTTAGATGCCGTTAGCTGTTCTGTTTAAAAAACAAACTTTAATTAAGGACCATAAAGTATATTTAAATGTGAACTTAGTAAAGTACTTTATAGTATTCTGTGATACACTATTTAAATCTTAACTTTGCAGTTTGCACCAATATAGTTTTTGCTTCTAGTGAGCAGTTATGAATCAAGTGTTTATAATATAAAGGCTAATACAATAATTACAGGGAAGTTTTGTGAAGAAAAAGATTATTGGCATTAAATTAATAAGATGCATTTAAAATGGTAGCTAGGAAATGGAAAAGTGTGATAATGAATTAGTATGTTTGATTTTCCAATAGTAAAAGAAAATATTTACGCTTTGTATTTAATATTGAAAAAGAAGTACTCTCACATTTAAGCATGTATCTTAAGCTTCTTTGTAGTATTTTTAAAAAAAATCTGCACTGTTTGATGATACAGCATGTCTTAATAAACTTTATAAACTAATGCATTTATTGATTTGTCATTTATTATGTTTTGTGATTTCTATATACTCACCCTATTAATAACTTCTGTTAAACTAGGTGAATGCTAGTGCATTACAGGACTTTCTTGCAAAACACTAAAAAATATATGGGGTATTTTTATATCTTTGAAATATTCAGCTGTTTTAGAAATATTTAATAAAAACCAAGAAACTGACCCCCTCTCCGAGCCATCTTGGCCAATGTTGACGAAACTTGGACAAGAGTTGTAAAATGAGCTAATACGTCGATTTAGTGATAGTGAAAAAATAGTCGATTGCATAACCCTCTATACCAGCGATGCACATACTGCGGCCCACTGTCGATATTTATGTGGCCCTCCAATGAATTTTAAAAATTGTTCGAAAAACTACAAAAGTATCTCTAAGTACCTACTACTTTCTTGTTCAGGTTTAGTATGTAGGACAGGTATTCTACTCGCCGGTCCAAGCATATTGTTACGAGACTAGAAATTTGTCAAATCAACTAGAAGATTCGCGAAACACGTCAGTATTATCCCCGACGGTTCTCGATGTTTGGTAACTCGTATAAATACGACGCATCGCCCGGTACCGGAGCAGTTAAGTTTTAACTACGGACAAGTGAACGTTATACTGATTGAACTGTAATCTGTGACGAATAAATATTTCGTCATTAGAACTTGGCATCTACCTATGTAACAATATAATATCAATTTTGATATGGATAAACCAGGCCCTAGTAACAAATGTAGTCGTAAGGTTGAAGATGAAAATCGACAGTTTTAAGATATTTGTACCGAAAAATACTTTTTTATTTCATTGCATAACAAAATTGTCTGTTTAATATGCAAGAGTAGTGTTTCTGTTGCGAAGGAATATAATGTGAAAAGGCACTATGAAACCCAGCATCCTACTTTTACCAAATTAACTGGCAAAAATCGAACGCAAAAAATTGTCACTTTACAATGGAAACTAATAGGCCAGCAAGCTATGTTTACAAAACCAATTCAAGATGCTGAAACAGCTACTGAAGTTAGCTTTGAAATATCTCGACTAATAGCGAAAACTTGTCGGCCTTTTAAAGATGGTGAGTTTGTTAAGCAATATTTACATATCGCCGCAAAAAAATGTGTCCGGAAAATTCAAAGAAGTTTGAGAAAATTCAGTTAAATCGGATGACTGTTCAAAGAAGAGTTACCGCATTAGCAGCTAATATAGAACATCAATTAGCTACGAAATCGAAAAGTTTTGACAATTTTTCTATAGCACTTGACGAACCTACAGATATAAGTTCCACTGCTCAACTCTTAATATTTTTACGAGGTGTAACACAAAATTTTGAAGTGAGTGAAGAACTGATTGGTATGGGAGTGACATGCTCAAAGCTCTTCTGGAAAAATGTTCTATAATGGATTTGGATTTAACGAAAATATCTGGAATTACGACTGACAGAGCACCTTCAATGGTTGGAAGTACATCTGGGGTAGTAACTATGTTAAAAGATTATTTACAAACTAAAAACATAGATATGAAGGAATTATTGCAGTTTCATTGCATTATACATCAAGAGGCCCTCTGTTCAAAATTATTGGGATTTGAAAATGTGATGAAAGTTGAGGCATCTACTGTAAATTTTATAAAATCACTAGGTCTCAATCACCGACAATTCAAACAATTTCTCGAGGATATTGAAAGCGAATATGGTGATCTCCTGTTTTACACTGAAGTAAGGTGGCTAAGTCGTGGGTTGACACTAGAGTGGTTTCTTAACTTGATTGAAGAAATCAAAATATTTTTGGCGGAAAAGAAAAAGGACGTCGCTGAACTCGACAACCCTGATTGGCTGTGTGACTTAGCGTTTGTTGTAGAAATCACAAATCACTTGAATGTTTTAAATACGCGACTCCATCTATTGATTCCGCAGTTATACTCTCATGTTTCGTCCTTTCAATGCAAATTGAGTCTTTTCAGGACACAATTCAATTCAGCCAATTATGGCCATTTTCCGAACTACAAAAAAAATTATGGAGAAATTCAATAAAACTGACGTCAATTTCACTTATGTTGAAAAAATTAATATTTTGATACAAGCTTTTCAAGATCGTTTTGTAGATTTCAAAAAAGTTAAACCTCTATTGGACATTTTCAGCAATCCTTTCAACATTTCACGCGAAAATGCGCCGGAATCAATGCAGCTTGAATTGATAGACATGCAAAATGATGATAATTTACGAAACAAGTTTAATGAAGGTAATTTACTCAACTTCTATCGTTGCGTTGATAAAAACGCTTATAAAAAGTTGCGCATAAATGCATTGAAATGTGCAAGCTTATTTGGATCGACATATATTTGTGAACATTTTCAGTGATGAAACTTAACAAAACAAAAAATCGAAACCGTCTGGCAAATGAAAATTTGGAAGTAAATTTACGTGTGGCGACAAGTAATGTGGAGCCAAATATAAAAAAACTTGTTAGTTCAATGCAATGTCATGCATCAAAATAATAAAACATGAAATATTACATTGTACTGATTAGATTACAATACGATTACATAATTACAACAAACATTTTTGAATGTTCTTTTATTTTTATCATTGTTATTCATACTGTTTGAAAATAAAAAGTTTTGAGTCAATAAGTATTGTTTGTAGCGGCCCGTCCTTGGCTTATAATTTTCCCGAGTGGCCCCTGTTCCCTATAAGTCTGTGCATCACTGCTCTATACCTTCATATGTATATGTAGGTTGAAAGTTAAAAATTGATATCTAGCTTATCTTTCAAGATAACTATGGACTATTTCATATCATTTTGAAGCAAATTTCGCTCCCTTTCAAATAAAGTAAGAATATGTGTATGTTATACCAGCAATATGAGGAATGTTTTCAATTTCTGGAAAAACCGGAAGTAGTGTTTTCATCAGGATAATATCATTTCATTAGTGCAAATGAACAAAGTTTATTTCCGAAATACAGTCCGCGTGGCCAAAGAATGCCTGAACGTTGGATGTGCATTCGTCCAACTTCAAGTCTCTTAAGCGTGGCGTCGCCACCAAAAGCGCGTTCCGTTTATTATCATGTATTACACTAATTAATTATTTATTTCTGTTATTAATTTACATACATACTTGTTAATTTAACTTTATTACAATTATCGCAACAAAACGACTGTGAACCATTTTGTGTCCTATGTGAATTTTAAAGCTCATAATACTCAGATTTATTAGGCAAATATGTATAAACAACAAATACTTTCACAATACATACTAAAATAAATAAGTAGTTTTGCGGCACATGTAATGCTAATGGCATGTGCTCATTAAAGAAATCCTAATAGTTGACATTCCTTAGTATCATGAACAACAAATTAGTAAATATTCAAAAATGTTTTATTAGTTAGTTCGTTTCAACTGTGATTTAAAAGCAGTGTAGAAATATGAGTTCTACATTGGGAAAAGTGGCCAATAATAAGTGGTCAAACGTAGGTGATATATAATGTGTACAGTTATTTGAAAACTTACCCGCATATACCTTAGTAGTATTTAATATTATTATAGTAGGTAATTATCGCTTGAGTAACTTTTCCCAAAGTGTATGGAAATATAAAATTGATTACCTAAAAAATATCATAATTTTTTAAATCCTGAATAATACTCTTAAAATACAGCCTATTCTGTTTCTATAATTAAAATCGAACTTATACTTTTTATTTTCATAAACGATTAAACTGTTGTGTTCATTTGTAATTCAAATATAAAATTTATTACTTGTCAACATGGTTATTTTTCATTTTATAAATGTTTAAACTATTACTGTTCAACTGTAATGCAAATAAATAAAATATTTTAAAGTTTCTTGTGGTTTGTGACGAATAATTAAAACGCAACACCGACGCCACTGGTAATGCTTTCAGTCGCTATTGCGTTAACGAGTGCGGCGAATGACGAACATCCATGCGCGACATGGCATTCTTTGTGCGGACTGTGTTAGAAAGTTATAACAATATCAATATTAAATATTTGAAAATTCCTATTTCCTATACCAGTAGCTTTAGAAGAAGCAAGTTGCATTCATAAGAGTGGCTGGTTGCCTAGAAAATGTAAAAAACAAAAAAATGCTTGGAGAGAATTTTGAATAAATCAATTTTGAATAATTGCTTAAGTTTGACCCTTAAATGTAGGCAAATTTATACCACACTTTATTACGTGAAGAAATCTCTTTAAAGAACCTTTATTTAACTACGTATATCTATTTCCAATTCTTTATATCTTAAACGGTATTCGAAATATATATTTCTACAAAAAATGTATGTGACTGTAACTGCGGCCATATTCAATTTTGAGTTTTGAAAATTGCATTTCATGCGAGTTATTGATGACCTGAATTTCAATCTTCTATGCTAAAATTTGCCAAAATAACACTTATTTTCAGCCCCTTGTATACCTATTGCGTTTAAAAGCTTATTTTATCGACACAATTGTCTCATAGGCCTTCATTCCAAAGTGACCACAAGCACACACACAGATGAAAAATTTTGTACAATTTTTTTTTCGGGTTCAGGGAATTCGTGAAACACCAAAATAACGCAACTTATTTTTTTCGACCGCAATACTTTCTTGTTTAGCAAGAAACTAAAAATGCTTACACACTATTAGCATCATAAATAGGTTTATACCGGCGAGAGGAGATGTTTATTAACGAACCGTTATGCGTCCCTCTAATCTTCTCGAGTCTGCAAAAACTGTTACCTTGTGCAGAATTCGTAAATTATATTAAAAATGTGAATTCATGATATAAATTATGTAGTGAGATTTCTAAATATTTAGCAGCCATGGCTTTAAGTATTACTACGATAATGGGTTACTAATAGTTAAATTACGGTCACACACACACACATACCTATTAATGACAGTTGACTTGCACAATTTTCTATCGTCCAGTGACATCTTAAACACTTGAACCCTTTCAGACCTATAGTACACTATAGTATACATACTTTTCAATATATTATTATTCTAAGTATCCTTTTTAAATTATGGGTTTTGAGACCCTGTGGAATTTACAGTGTACAGGTTGTCCCATTTGGTTGTCCTCGCAGGGTATCTCAGTTATTAGCAAAGATACAGAGATGCGGTTTTCGAACGTTGGCTACTTTTTGTGAAACGAAAGATGACACAAACATAATTACTCTAGCTCTTCTCATTTTGAGATACAGGGCGTTTTTGAAAAAGTTGCATTTTGAGACAGCCGTATCTCAGCTATACGATAACTTATAGAAAAAGTGAAAAGTGTTCTTTATATAATTTTTTCCGTAGAATGCAGTGCTGTTTTCAGAATGAGTATACGGGTCAGGTCAAAAGTTATCGGGATCAACTTCATTTTTTTAAATGGGACACCCTGTCTATTTTCTCATAATTAAATTTCTCTTGTTCTAAGCACTTCAAAATATATAACAATTATCACTTATTTTGATAAATAGCGTGGTATTTTGTATTATTAACTGAATTTCTTTGTAGGCTTTGAATTCGTAATCTTCTATTGTTTTTTTTATGGTATTTTTAAATATTTTGATACTTTCGTTTTTGAAATGCCCACCGATTCTTCTATTTTTCTGCAAGACGTATAATTTTCGTTAACAGTGACCTCTGCAAGGACATTTATTTCATTATTTTCTTCGTTTTCTTTTCTATATGTTTTGGCGCGTGGCCTTTCAAACGATCCGTGATTTTCCAAATTTTGTTTTAACCTAATGAATGTTTTTTACACGGTTGCCTTCTTTCCGAAATCTATAATATTCACATTTTATTTAACTCAAATGATGACTAACATTCCAGTAAATATAAATACCTTTCAAAATATATTTCCTTCGCTTGCTCTGCATTAAAATTTGTTTGGTAATAAACCCCAATCATATCTAATTTTCATAGTTCTCGTACCCTAAATTATTCGCCATGGTTTGAAACTTTGTAAAATTCAAAATAACGAAAAGAATATTGAAAACTTTACTAACAATAAGGATCTCAACAATCAACAAATTTGCAAATATTGACAAATGTCAAAAAATGAAGTTGCCATGGTAAAACAATTGCAGTACCAAAGGCCACTAACAAATCCAGTTAATAATTTGAAATACTGCGCTATTTGTATAAAAAATGATGAATGCTATACATATTTGAAATGCTTAGAACAAGGAAAATTTAATTATGAGAAAATAGACAGGGTGTCCCATTTAAAAAAATGAAGTTGATCCCGATAACTTTTGACCTGACCCTGTATACTCATTCTGAAAACAGCACTGCATTCTACGGAAAAAATTATATAAAGAACACTTTTCACTTTTCTATAAGTTATCGTATAGCTGAGATACGGGGCTCTCAAAATGCAACTTTTTCAAAACGCCCTGTATCTCAAAAATGAGAAGAGCTAGAGTAATTATGTTTGTGTCATCTTCGTTTCACAAAAAGTAGCCAACGTTCGCGAAAACCGCATCTCGTATCTTTGCTAATAACTGAGATACCCTCGAGGACAACCAAATGGGACAACCTGTACATGTATTTTGAAAACTGAGATCTGTAGCCACATCTAGTGGGAGTTTACTGAACTTAACTGTCATATGTCCATCATGGCTGATGAGTATACCAATTTGCCATGTAAGTCCAGCTTTCTTTATGCATATATATATATATATATATATATATATATATATATCCGTCCAATGGCGTTATTTAGTACCTCAACAACATGTAGAAATACATAAACTATGAAAATATCTCTAGTACTAGTACATTCGAAGATGACTTAAGAAAGCTCAATTTCACCCAAAATGGTGAACTCATCACGTTATTTTCTTAGCATATTCATTGCTACCAAAACTATTGTTAAAATTTTAAATACACAATTTCCAATAAAATGTAAATGGATGACACTATCTAGAGGTAATTCAGCAAAGTAACAGATATCTGTATGTAAATTATTTTTAAACTAACCAGAACCCTGAACATAACCTAGATGGCGCTAGTATGAACTTTTGAGAAACTAAAAGCAATGTAATCTATACAGGACCTTTCAGTAATTTATAAAGGTAAAACAGTATATGCAAAAAATTCAGATGTTATTTTAATGAAACAGATGACGAGTAAATAGTAAATTGACAAACATAAATTTTCACTCTAAAGGTAATTTTTGGAATAATAAATAAAGAAAAGTATAGTCGATACGAAAAGAATATATATTGAAGAAGTTTTGTGAGAACGCACCTTCTGAGTAGCGATTCCTGCTTGTTCGTATTTGAGGATCGCTCTGCGAGCAGTTGATTCATGTACTAGCACTGCACGAGTGGCGTACCGTTTACTACAATCATCGTTTACTAAAGCAACTAATCTTGCTACTTGTTCAGTAATTTATGTAATTTTAGTCACTCAAACTTTTTTTATTAATTAATTAATGACAACAAATATGGAGACATACAATAAATTCATTGCTGTGGCAACGGCAGTAGTTTTTCAAAGGCAATGTGATCCTCCAATGAAATAAATTTGTAGGGTAAACTTGAGGTTTCAGCAAAAATAGGTAGGGGAAAGTGGGGCATAGTGGAATACGTGGCATAGTGGAATTTAAATTTTATTTTTAAAATAACTGGCGGCATCTAGGTTTATATGTTGTAACTTGGCTCAATTTCATAGTTTGCTACTTGGGAAGGATTCAGTTGTCTGTATTAGTGCACGTGTTTAGTTGATAAAGTAAAATACATTCCTCAATTGCAAATTGTAATATCACAAGGTAAGAAATAAGCCACTTATTTTACTGCTTGTAATTGTAAACTGACATTTTAACGTTTAGTAAATAATGCAACATATTTGTAAACAGTGAGCGTACACAATCTTTAATATTAGTACAATAACTTTTCGTACATTGGATTTTATAATTACTGTAAACATGGGGCATAGTGGAAATTATTGTGGGTAAAGTGGAAAATTTTCCACTTTGCCTAGCGATTTTATTCATTGTGAATTTCTTTACAGTATGGTTCGTGAGTATAAGAGGACATCTAAACAGCATTCTTGGACAGAATATCGATGGCAAATGTCATAAATGACATTAGAAATGGAATATGTGGATATGAGAAAGCTGCTAAAAATATAATGTCCCTGTTGGCACGCTTACAGACGAGTTAAATCGGAAAACAGCAGTTAATGCATCAAAAAGTTCTTAGGTCATTATAGGCCCATTTTTAATATAGAGCAAGAGCATGAATTGGCCAATTATATACTTTTAATGGAAAGTAAACCTTTGGTTTGACTAGAAAAGATCTGAGAGCATTAGCATTTGAATATGCACAAAAATAGAATTCAACAATTTTAATGCTGAAACAGGCCTAGCTCTGATTGGGTCTATGGATTTTTAAAACGAAATCAAAATATTGTCCTACGTTTATGAAAACACCTCAGCAGCAGCTTTTAATAAGCCCAATGTGTCAAAGTTTTCAAATTACTTGGAGAATTGATGACAAGCATAGGTTTACACCGAGTCGTATTTATAACTGCGATGAAACTGGCATATCTACAGTGCATAGTAAGCCATCAAAAGTTTTTCTCTAAAGGAAAGAAACATAGGGTTCTTGCATCGGGTGAGAGAGAGTTCTCGTGACTGCTGAAATCTGTTTCAACGCCTTGGGATCGTATACACCACCATTATTGATATGTCCTCGAGTACGAAGAAATCCATTATTTGAAATAGGACTTCACCGGAGAGCATTGTGGAGTATCACCGTCAGTAGTAATGAGACACTTGCCCCATCCTTTTTTTACGTCACAAGCCCCGCCCCCTTTCACTTTTTTACATGCCCACGTGGGGGACCGGATTTTCCACCCTTATTTTTACACGCTTACGTGTAGGACGTGTTTTTTCACCCTTATTTTTTATATACCTCGTGTGAGACCGGATTTTCCACCCTTATTTTTTACACACTTACGTGTAGGGCGTGTTTTTTCACCCCTATTTTTTGCACATCCACGTGTGAGACCGGATTTTCCACCCTTATTTTTATATATCCTCGTGTGAGACCGCATTTTTACCCCTATTTTTTACATATCCACGTGTGAGACCGTATTTTCAACCCTCTGTATCCCAATGAAGATCTTTTGTAGCTGCTAACGTGAGAACTGTATTTATGGGGATTGTATGTAGGTTAGCGTTGAGCTGAGGCTTAGGTGGTGGTTGAACTGGGGTATGGCTTGGCTTAGGCGGGGCTGGAGCTTAGGGGTGGTCTAAGGATAAGTCTTAGAGTTTGGCCTTGGTGGTGGAGCTAGGGTTGGAGTCAGGTCTTGGTGGTGGAGCTAGGGTTTAGAACTGTATTTAGGTTGGACCTGGGGCAGGACTTGGACTTGGTCTTAGAGTTATTTCTAGTAATTATCTTCAACCTTAATTAAGGTCCTTTTGGTTGTAACCCTGGAGGCTGCACACGCATACAATAATTGCATAATTAATAAGATATTATTATCGCTCCTATTATTTTAAAAATGGTCATATGTTATCGGATGACCTATACGAGAAACGTTTCTAATAAGGAGGTGAGATAGCAGATAGGATTAACCATACGTGGGAAATTTGAATGACAGTAAAATTTAATTATAGAGCACTTATTTTTATTATCGTAATTAAAAATCCTCAGTGAACTATAAAAATTACTGCCATTCTAATGAAACAAAAACATTTTTATTAAGTTAATTACATAACAGTTTGTCTTTTCTTAAACGATTATTAAAAACATAGTTTACCTGCATTGAAATAATATCTATCCGTCCGTTAAAAATGTTGTACGCCTTAATATTTTAAAGAAACTTAATGCTTGTGTTTTATAACTGTAATTAAAAATCTGTAAATAAATAAAAGGATTAACACAACACATACCAGATCTGTAACGTTTTAAGGCACTGAGTGATAGGTCACTGCTTTTGTGTTATTTGTCAACTAAACTTTCTAGTTGTGTAAAACTAGCTATTGATTTTCCATCATTAGAATGTAAAATATACAAACAACCTCATTGTCTTTATTACACTTGCAGCAACATACATTTACCTTTCTCTTAAAATAAATCGGTTTGAAAAATATTCGTATACGGACACACAAATTGTTTTATAAAACCATATTAAGAATTTGGAATGTTTAAAATATGTAGTAAGAAATTACTGCTCACGTTTACTAATTACCGTGTAATTATATAACTTTGTTAAATTTAATAGTCTAAAAACCAATATAATATAAATAATTTCTTTTAAAAACACTAAATTATAAATTTTATAACACGATTTAAAAACACACATGCCGAATTAAAAGAAAAAACAGTAGGTATTACGCAATTCTTAATTAAAAAGTAAGGTACTAAATATATTTTATTTATCAGAATAGAATCGTTGGATAACAGTCGTTAAACAATATTTTAATTATCTCATCATTTACAATTAAACATGTAGTGAAAAACTTATTTACAAAATCAATCATTGATAAACTATTTAATCTAAAATACAGAAACACTAAGACATAAAATCCACACACATCCGAATGATAATCCTGCAGAATTTTTTATTGTATACGAAACATCGGGAATTCTTCTCTAGGAAATGTAAATGATATCCTTGCGGTGCTCGTCCAAAGGAATCAAAATACTCGCCATAACCATTCTCGTCAATGTAGATAGCGGTCCAATGCTGACCTGGCTTGTTTGCAGGATCCGTGTTTACGATAATTGCACACGGTCGAGGTGCGTGTTTCGGTAATTGATTAGAAGCACATACAAGCCGAAACACATTCTTCTTGTGGCTGGTGATCGATTTCAAGCATCTCAACACTTGTACCGCATACATCTTTGGAATTGGTGTGTCCAGTCTTGTAGTAGTAATGCGTTTTCCAGTGCACATAGGATCAGTGATGTTATGACTTAAACAGCTATATGCTTTTGCTTCCTTTTTCAACTGTTTAATCGACGGGCAACCACTCTCCTCCAGGTTTACTATTGGTTTGTTAAGAAACCTTAAAACTGTTGTTTTCACTACCCTTAACGTGAATCTTGTTAAATGGGCGCAACACTCTCAACAGCTCCTCACGGAAATTGTTGTAATGTACATGACCCCACCACCATTTCAAGCCATGATAATTATCTTCCATAAATTTTATCTGTCGTGACATGGATCCTGATATAAAGTAGCCTCGCGGTGGTTTTATCAGCATCAACGATAAACGACCGTGATCTGTAACCACGGCAATTTCTTTCGGTATGAATTCGTTGTTAACACCCTAAACCCTTGCATGTCCAAATATGCGTCCATCTTCTATCGGTTGCTGCTCTACACTGAAGCTTGCAGGTTAGAGCTACCACTTTTAACAGCTAAAATCCACAACGACATTCCGATGTTTATCGATCTCGATCACATTATCGAATTCTGCATACACCAACAGTTAACGGTTACGGTGAGCGCTTCTTCAAACCCGACTTCCAGCCGAAGGGAGCCGTTTCTAACTAAATTCCAGTGCGTGCTAGCGTTTGCAGACAGGTCAGGTGTTAGGTCAAAGGCCATTAAACAGTAGCCGTTGGGATAATCACTTGATATATCGTTACCTTCATTCAAAAATGAATACCCGTACCAGAGAATAAGGTGTGGTACGCTCTTACGTATAAACCATTAGCTGTAAAGTCCGGTTGTAAGGCCTTCGAAGGAATTTGTTGTCCGTCAATATATATGACATGTAGTTAATATTGCAGTGATGAAAATTGAACGGGTTTGAGGGTAGTCACCGTTGAAGGCTTTATTTGCTACAAAGCCTACGATGCATCGTTTAGGTAGCTGACCCAGGAAAACATTATCCAATGATTTTCGCTGTATGCCTGCAGGTATAGTTAACACTTTTACGTCGGTCCTTGTAACAGGATATTTTGCGGCTGTTGTTTCTAAAGCTTTAGCGTGTGCAATTAGAATAGTTGGATTGATTCGCATACGTCTCACCAATAAACTAGCGTCTATAATTCGCGTCTTGTAATTTGAAGCGTGTGCCGCCATTAGACTAAAGGTATCTCTTGATCGTACAAATTTAGTCTTTAACTCAACACCACTTATGAGAAATTTCTCTTGATTAAAAAATGAGTGCACGTGACCAATCATCTCTATCTGTTTACCGGTAGCCGCAAGTGCTTGACGTTTCGAGAAACCGTTATTAGCGTTTCCCAACGTATTCATCTGTCCAGCTGTATCATTGTGCCATAAGGTACATCCTAGATGTGAACTCTTGGCCTCCTTTCCATAATTTAGCAGCGTTTCGATATATGAACGGTAGGCGTAGGTGTTGTTTGGTTGTGACACCATCTTCTGATTTAAGTAAACCTCCACCTGTGAGAAAAGCGAATGCATCCAATTGTTTACCGGTGCTACAACATCAGCGTCTGTAAGAGCTGTATCATCATGTTTTAGAACTTTAGCTGTAATGTACAGCATAGTCTGGCTTAAATCTATATAATCATTTCCATTTCCGGGACTACAAATTCTATTGGGGCGTCATCACTCAGAGCTGATAAGGGCTTGTAAAATATCCATTCACCACTCGATACTTGTCTGCGTCGCTGGTAAAGCGAACAAATCCAATTCGGACTTGACGCATTCACACGATTGAGCATGTAGAAAAGCCATTATCTTGAAAATATATCGTCGTAAGCAGGCTTCTTCTTAGCAGCGGCTCAGTTGAGACTGATTATTATCGGTCAGACGTACTCTTTTATAACCCGAACCCTCCATCATTTTATCGATTTTCTCGTCGGCTTTACGCTTAAGGTTTCTACCTGCCTCGTGAAATCTTTCTTGAAACGAATCCTTAATAGGTCGATCCTCTATGACGTCACCAAGAATATTAGCACCCGTTCTAAGAGCTTCTTTACCAATAGCCTTTGCGCCAGACTTAAATAACGGTATTATACTTCTAAATATACCGCCTAACCAGCTCCCTATCCCATGACCGCGTTGATAGGGCACACCTCTGTAAATAGAGCCGATACCGTTACCGGCCTGATTCATGTAATATTGCTGGTAAGGGCAAACCATTATTGTACTTTCTTAAAGTGTAGCTTCAGGCACGACGTTCCAAACTCAAATGGCATTGCAGCACCCGTATCTGTTTTTATATTAATCTCGATGTTTTCAAATTCACGCGTCATTACCGGTATGTAGTGTGCAGGCGAGAAAACCACATCTTTATGACCCCCATAAGCATAGTTTTCTGAAGTAATATTTATTATACGCATAAGCGGAGATAAAACATCACCCACAATTTGCGGTTCAACGATATCGCAATAAACAAACATCTGAGTTGGTAAGCCTATCCATATGCTAGGGGTGAGGGGTTGTCCATAGCTATGTTCTGATACGGTCGATAACCCAATTGTAAGGCTAAACGTTGTGAGAATCCGAATAGCGACAGCCGAGTTTTTAATTTCGTAGTGACGCGTTTAGTTAGATTATGATACTCGATTGTTAGCAATTTACTTATTAGCGGCATTTAGCTCGCTGATAATTTCTTCTATGCTGGCGTAATTTCCCGAAGCGAATCGTATCACGTACCAGCCTCTTCAATATAAATGATCTTCTCGTTGTCGAGTTGAAAATATTCTGCGGCCTTTTTAATATCGTTTCTAACATGTTCTCGTCGTCAGGTGGCTCTGTTCTATAATAAATTAAATTATCTGTTGCACTTACAGCGGCAAAAGAACATGGGTACTGAATTTCCGATATCCTTACAACCCACGACCCGTTAATCTTATTCGTTTTGGCAGTTGCGTAATAAAACTTGACGTCATATTACCTGGAAAATACGTCATAGAGCTATTACTCAATAAGGTAAGATAAAACTCCATTTTTATATCTCTCAGCTGCGAAGCTAACACCCAGTTATTAAATTTGTCACTGTATCCACGCCACTTGACCAGGTATTGTTTATTTCGCCCACGGCCCTTCTCTGCCAGAATCTTATCGACTTTGAATAGTGTATCTTTATCAACCGTAACAACTTGCAATTCTTCTTCGTAAAAGGTGCCTCAACAGGATCGTTATTAAGATCGATTATTCTATAAACTGGTGGTCTTCTTTTATCACCGTACTAATTGTAAAACTTCCTCGCTCCAATTCGTTTCATATCCCTTCTCAAAGGTGTACTTAGTTCTGGCGATTCTGACATGCTCACCGACTTTATATTTAGGATGGCGTACTGGACCTAAACCTCTCGCGTACAGGTTATTCCACACTTCCAAAATGTTTTTATCGTTTACTGCAGGGGCCATCTTTATACTTGAATGAGGACTATTGTTGTAGGCAGTCACAAGTCTTTC
Source organism: Vesta saturnalis (assembly GCA_036346205.1). Lineage (NCBI taxonomy): Eukaryota > Metazoa > Arthropoda > Insecta > Coleoptera > Lampyridae > Vesta > Vesta saturnalis. The sequence continues at coordinate 12,909,915 of JARFJB010002176.1, forward strand.
GAGTACATCAATATATCTGTAGGAATTTTTGTAAGTGAAATAACGCCACATCTTTGTTTTCAATGTTTTATTAAATCTTTCAACTACAGATGCTTTTACATCAGGGTTATTTGTTACATAGAAATTGATATTTTGTTTCTTGAAAAGTTTTGTACACTGCTCGCCACAAACTCTTTGCCTTTATCCGTCTGTAGATTTTCTGGAGTATTGTCGCAATCCTTAAGAATATCCGCGAATGCTTCAATTACAGATGAGGCTGTCTTCGTTTTAAGTGCTCTGCCCATGCCCTCTTGCTAAATACATCAATTACCGTTAGTATGTAGTTGTATCCGCTATTGTGTTTACTTAAAGTCCGCATATCACAAAGATCCGCTTGCCACAATTCGTAAAGGTTACTCACATATATTTATTTCGTGGAAACTTTTTCTGACCGGTTTATGTACCGTATAAGCTTCCTGTGCCTGCAGCCAGTTTTTACTTCACCATATCTACCCTTTACAGCATTAGTTAAAGGTGTTATACCAGCGAACCCTGCTGGGTGGAGGGATCATAGTATACAGCATCCATGTTATGACGCCACGAATCCCAATCTAGTGAAAGTCCTCTTCTTCTTTGAGAGATTCTTCTTGGTGTTTCCCGCGTTTCACTATCAGCATCGTAATTCTCACCTATAGTTGTGAGGGTCCGTTCAGCACTGGAGTGCAGAAACATCATACCTTTGCGTATCTCCGATAAACGCTCGAGGTATATTTATCTCTTTAATGTACGTCGCAAACTGACGCCAACCGCTCGGATTTGTGGTTTTCGTTTTCTTAACGTCTCGTGAACCAGATCGATAATGTTGATGTGGTATGATCTCGCCTTTTATTGTGACAGTGCCCTTTTATCCCAAAAACCTCGCTGTTCGTATTCAGTATATGTAACAAATTCGCGCCTTTTCTTTATATGAAGGCGGAAGCGTTGATACTATCTCGTCGTCTGTCAGACCTTTGCGTTGCGGTAAATCTCTAATATCATCAGCAGCAGCGTCACCGCTAATTGTTATACTGGTGGGCTGACGTAACTGATTGGAAAAGTGTAGATACCTTTGAAGAACTTGGTTGTACTGCTGCCATTTGTCATGATCGGTCATTTTAGTTTTTAAAACTTTATCCATATCGTTACCCAGCTGCGTTAAAATGTTGTTTTGTGTAACATCTGGTGTCTGTAAGCGCTGTATAAAGTCCATCGGTAGAATAATCATCTTCTTCACAATGTGGTCCATGGTTATTGAAACAGATTACCCAGAATTCCACCGAGTAATGGTCCTAACAGCAGTGGTAGAAATGCACCACCTTTCTGTACAAGAAACTGTTTCTTCTTTTTTATAGATTCGCCTCGCTGTGCCAGGCGTCTTAAAGTGTGCTTATGTTGAGAGAGTCGCTGCTTCTGATCAACTGACAGAGGTACACGACCTTTTAAAATGTTATGTGCACACTCGCAAATACACTCTACCTGCTTACTATCCAAACACTTTCAATAAAGCGTCACGTTGACTTTTACTTAATCTGGCTAATGCATGTAGGATATCAGTGTTCTCGATTAAGACGTCAGCCATCATATATGATGTAATCTTTATGACTGTGAGACTTAAACCCTTTTTCGCTATATATACCTGGCAGATACCCTGAGGCCCGAATATGTTTGTTCTATAACGTAGCACATCCGGTGTATTCTGTTTTAAATCGAACAATAAATACCGTGCGGGCTTGAGGTAGCATCTTGGTACGCGGCTTCTAAAAATTTTGGATTGTCTGGCGAAATCTGTCTTGCTAAATGCTGTATCTGTGCTCTGTCACGTGGGTTCTTAAACAAAATTATGTAATGTGCGTTGAGAGAAATATCGCGCTGTCCACGTCCCTGATGAAATATGTTCTGGTTAAGAAAAACACACTTAGATTTCGATGATGACAACCCTTTGTAAAAATATCAACCACGGAGCCGTTAGTTTCACGCATTAGATCGTCAATTATTATTAAGACAGGTTTTTCCCCGTCAAACTGTTCCATATCAGGTAAACCCTTTTGAAACTCAACAGAGATCTTTGAATAAAGGCTGCCACTCACTGTAAAACCAGATAATTTTTTCAAAACCTGTATCGCAAGCGGTTTCGATATTTTTTAGAAAATCAACGATAAAATACGATTTCCCACATCCCGACGGACCTGCAACTACAGCCGAAAAGGGGTGCTTAAACTGACCTTCCATCTTGAATCGCTAAACGATACTAACAGATACTCCACCAAGGGCTTCGTTTAAATAGACAAATGCCTTGTGGGCAAATAGTTGTGTAAGGAGATAAGCGAGAGAATCGAGAGAATCGAGAGAGAGAGAGAGAGAGAGAGAGAGAGAGAGAGATAGGCGTGCATGATCAACTTTTACAGAAAATACTCGCTAGTTTAAAATACACCACTAGATGGCATCACAAATTCAAAATTAAGGTACATCTCAGGCAGGGGTCAAGACAAGTATTATAAGATTAAGTTAGGGCAATTGCATTAGGGGTGTCATTATAGGGGCAATGTTCCTATATCTGTCTTATAAAATTAGGTTAGGGCGCACATATAATTACAGGAAGGGTAAAGGACCAAAAACAAATCGAAAATGTTCTATACCCATACAAGATAGCATTTAAAAGAACATACACAATTAGCTAACCTCTAGGGTTACAACCAAAAGGACCTTAATTAAGGCTGAAGATAATTGCCAGAAAACAACCCTACCTCTAGATACAGCCCCAGACCCCTAAATACAACCCTTAGCTCCAACCCCACCCCTAAATACAGCTCTAAGCCAGGCCAGGACCAGTCCCCACCTCCTAAATACAGTCCTCACGTTAGCAATCACAAAAAAGTCCTAGCTGTCAAAAGGTCCTTAATACAACCGTAAGGCTCCCCCAAAAGAAATCATAAAAAAAAAAATAAGGGTAATACGGTCCTTCACGTATGCCATTAAAATCAAAAAGCTTTAATTAGGGTCAACCCTCGAGAAGAAAGGGTTGACAATACGGTCTCACACGTGGATGTGCAAAAATAGGGATAGAAAACACGTCCTACACGTAAGCGAGTAAAAATAAGGGTGGAAAATCCGGTCTCACACGTGGATGTGCAAAAATAGGTGAAAACACGCCCTACACGTAAGTGTAAAAATAAGGGTGGAAAATCCGGTCCCCACGTGGGCATGTAAAAAGTGAAAGGGCGGGCTTGTGACGTAAAAAAAAGGAGGCAAGTGTCTCATTACTACTCCGTTCGGATGGATGCAATCCAATATTTTTACCGATATGGTTTAACCATTTTTGAAATATGCCAAACCAAGTGTTGATGACCCTGTGCTTAATTTTAGACGGACATGCAACCCACGCTAAAAATTTATCGTTAGTGGAAATGGCAAGACAAAACAATGTTCACATACTTGTTTTGCGCACTTCTCACCGATTGCAACCCTCGACGTTTCATTTATATAACAGGAGGCAAAAAAATGGCTAAGAAACCATCCTGGTCAAGTTATTACAGTCCGTAATGTTGGTGAACTGTTTGGTGGAGCTTTCAACGGGCTGCAACAGCACAAAATGCGATTAATGGATTTAAAAACACAGGCATATGGCCTTACAATCCTGAAATATTCCCTGAAGAGTTATATAAACCAGCAGAAACAACTGATCAGGATCAAAATGATACTATTTTGCCTGCAGAAAATCAGGAAATGGAACACAGAACATCTTCACCATTAACGTCTTCTACCAATTTGCCTGTTCGGGATAATATCACACCTAAATCCAAAAAAGTTGCCAGTAGAATTCTTTCCGCAAACAAGAAACTGGAAAACAGAGAAAACGTATCACCACAGCCTAGTTGTTCTTTTGTACAAGAGTCATCTGATAATATTTACTATTCTCCAAGCGACATAATGCCAATTCCGAAAGCTTTCCAAAAACAACGAAAACCACATAAACGTGGAAAAACTATGGTATTAACAGCTACTCCAAACCTAGACGAACTAAAGGCATCTCTTAACTCTATTGGTAAAAAGGCCAAAACTGTAAAGCGAAAATGGTTCCAAGTGTTAAGAAAGAAAAACAAACGTAGAAAGCCTGAAAACATTCAAACAACATCTGAATTATCTTCTGAGGAACTTTGCGACGATTTTCATCTTCTGATGAAATTATGTATTGAAAAGTAACATGTCAACACGTTAAACAAAATGATTTTCTACTTGTGGAACTTGAAAATCAAATGGTAAACAAAAGAAAAATTTGTGTCGAAGTTCAGTCTATGGACGAAGAAGGAGTTCAAATTTTTTATGCGCTAATACAGACAAAATTATAATATTTATGTGTTTCCAAGTTCCTGATAACAGCGCCGTCTACATGAAGGAAATTGTTGGTCGCCTTACCAAGCATGAGAAGCTTAGCATAAAAAATAAGATTTTTGTAATGTATTTTTTATTATATTGTCGCGATATTTTCCATTTTGCCCCATACCTGGTAAAGTAGAAAATTTTCAAGATTTTAATAAAGTAATTACTTTTGGTGTTTCTAATTTTGCGTTTATTTACATTACTTATAATAAACAAATATACACTCTAGTGTAGCATTTGGTTTTGATTTCCATTAAACTGTTTTTTCAATTTTTTTATCAATTTTGTCTTAGGCCTTCCACTTTGACTTACTTACTGCAATTCAGACAAATTTAGAAATGAATCGATGAATAAAAACAAAATGCTCGTCAAGGAAGTGTCTTTCATATAGAGCGTAACCACTTTCTATACCATTGCTTGATTAACAAACAGGGTGAGTCAAAATTAAAAAACATGGTTCGAGTTTCTCCACTACGGTGTAGGAGGCTTTCAAAACAATTCCACCCTTTAGTTGTTTTTTTCAAGCCAAAGGAATTACCTATGAACGAATAAAAAAAATAAAAAGCCGCCCCCTGGTTTTAAAAATATAAGATACTAGCCGACCCGCAGACCTTGTCCTGCAACAGATTTCTGTACTTACTAATAAAATGGGAAGTAGAAGTGTAATGGTGGTGACGTAAATGTACAAATTCTGGTGTATGCAGATGACGCAGTCTTATTAAGTGAGATTGCGGATGAACTACAAACTGCCCTGAGTTAGTTTGATATAGTTTGAGAGCATGGACCTAAAGGTAAAGTAAACGAAACAAAGATTGTGGTGTTCACTCGTGAAGGTGAAAAGGAGAGTAGAGTGTTTAACCTGCATAACGAAATTGTAGAACAAGTCGACGAGTTGGTATATCTGGGTAGGATGTTCACTGCAGATGGTACAATGGATGGTGGGATTGGACGACGGGCCAATGCTGGAAGGAAAGTGATTGGAAGTGTGGACGGTAATGAAAAACGAAAGCATGAGCGTAGGTGGGAAATGAGCAATCTATAATGGCGTGTTTGTCCCTGCAGTACTGTATGAAAGTGAGACATGGGTATCTTAAAAAAGCGCTAAAGAAAAATAAATGCCGTGGACATGCAATTGCTGAGAAGCGCATGGCAAGACGAGAAGGGATCAGATAGCTAGATAGATCAGATAGGTATAAGTAGTACACTACGTTGGTTGGTCACATCGAGGGAATCAACAACGAAACATTAACGAAACAAATATATGTGGGTGAAGTTAGAGGTAACGGGTCTGATAGGCCGCGTAGAATGTACGATAAAAGAAGGATAAGGAGTTTTAAAATTTAAACGTGTCAGAGACAATGTATGAATCTTGCGGAAGCTAGGGAAGTATGCAGAGATATAGGAAAGCATGGAGAAATATTGTAAATGAAAAATAAATAAGAGGCAGGGATAGTTTTGCCTACCCGCAGAAATGGCGTGAATTTGTTATAGAACGGTAATGCAATAATTTATGTCGTCCAAATAACATATTCCGAACATAAACTTATTCGGGCCATAAATAATCCTCAAAATATTTGGCCACCAACGCGTTCTATTGGAATGGTCAATATCCATAAATTCAATGGTGACCAAGACCAACCTACGTTCCAAATATGAAGTCGAGCGGTGTGGCCTGTTAGTGGTTACAACAAACGACATTCATGTAAATACGCACCGCAGCACGCACGCAAGAACACACACACACACACTCGCACTCGCACTAGCACTGCGCACGCGACAGCGCGGACACACACCAGTCTTCTGTAATTCAAAAGGAATTAAAATAGCTTTTTACTATTCAATATATTGATTTGCGGTTTTCGCCATCTAGTAGATATGCTTTTGGTGCACAGTTTAAAAATATTTTCAATATATACAGGTGTCCTGTTAAGAGTGCTGCACCAAACTTATGTTTTTTTATCGGAATACCCGGTATATTTTTATTTCTTTAGATTCCTTGTACAAAAATAATGGGAGGTTGTATGAATCATTATAGGTCTATCTCTATCCATTTCAGTGTTATTCACGTTTTATTATGAAAATAGACACATTCGAGAAATCACTGTGAAGAAAGCAATGATATTTAAAGAAAAAGCTCGCAATAAACGTTTCACAATAACTCCTAGTTTCAGATAATACACAACTTTTTTTCTAATGTGCATACAATATACAGGTGAGCTAAAACACAAAAAGTTTAATTATTTCATTTTTTCAAACGAAACACCTATTTTTTTTCACCATTCGATGGCATTTTCGATAAGCTTTCCGTTGATATACGGTTGGTCTGGCAAATTCTGGGTATTTCAAGGTTTGAACAATAAACGTCTGAATTAAGCGGGTTCAGAGTTAATTAATAATAGTTTTGGTAAAATCAAGTAGGCTAGTACCATGGTTAATTGTTTATTCAGTATAATGGCACTTTATGAGAATAGTGGATACAATACCGCACATTTTTATAATAGATATTCGAATAGACCACCATTCTAATCGATACATGTCCTCAATCGCCGTTCGAATGACAGGTTGACCTTATCTAGTAGTTCGACTTGAATTGTACCAAATGATTCGCGTATACGAGCTTGTCTTCTGGTGTTGTTGGTTTTACCACATAAACTTTTACGAACCGATGATCCAAGAACATAATAAATAAATAGATACATTCGTTATTTATCGGTTTATGAGTTGTATGTACTGGTTTTACTAAAAGTTATTTAGTTAGAATTTGAATGTACTCCTAAATGTGATTCATACTAGTTAGTGACATTACCTGACAAAACCTGAAATATCTCGAAAACGGTGCGTCGTACGTGTACTATGGAAACACACTTTGTTCCAAAAACATAAGCATTCGGAAGACGTTATTGGATTTGCAATAAATTCAGTGGCGTAGGAGATTCTTTTGAAAAGGGACGATGGCACACCCATATCTCCGCCACTGATTTTCGTATTTTATCATCATAAGCCCTAAATAATGAGGGACAATTAGTTCATGCTGTGTACCAAAGTTAAAATTATTCAAATCTGCCGTTAAAAATATTCAAAATATTCTATTTATTTTACAAAATTTCAACACTGTATCTCGAAAACGAAGCTCTCCGCTTATGTGTTTATATGAAAAACTGACATTATTTTTACGTTAACTACCCTTTGGTAAAGTCCTGTCGTTATAACTGACCACCCTGTATATACAGGGTGCGGCAAAATCAGTTAACCGAATTACATATTAATCAAAACAAACAATGACGGAATACAAAAATAGTTTATTATTAAAAAACTTGATAAAATGATAAAAACATACAAACAACTACATTTTATGTTCAAAGTGTGAACCACATTCATCAATACATGGCATCGATTATATACGGTAAAACAGGTCTTACTACTGAATTCTGCACGAATAGTTTCAAATTCTTCTTCAATCCTCTCTTTATATGTTGTATATCGCGTATTGGGGCGGTAAAACTTTATCTTTAAGTACTCGCCATAGAGCGAAGTCACACGGCGTCAAATCTGGAAACCGCGCGGGTCACTCAATTCCACCTTCTTCTCTATCCAATCGTCAAACTCGTCATTTAAAAAGCACGAACTTGTAGTAAGTAATGAGGCGGGCGCCGTCCTGTTGAAAATATTGAATGTCTTATTTTCAAGTTCTCCTTTTAAATCGATGAGAAGTTCCAAGTCATTCTCAGCATTTACTGTCCCATCAAAGAAATACGGGCCGACAAGACCACCGGCATAAATTCCAGCCCATACTGTTATACCAGGAACATTTAAGTCTTCTGTAATGTTTGTATGAGGGTTATCAGATGCCCAGTACACGCAATTGTGACGGTTAATTCGCCCGTTCAATTTAAATTGCGCTTCGTCCGACCAGCGAACAGATCGGTAAAATTTGCGTCGTCTTCCGCACATCTGCTAAACCACTCGCCAAATTCTAGCCTGCGATCAGGATCGTGTTCATTTAAGGCGTGTAACAATCGTGGACGATAACAACGCATAGTTATTTTCTTTAACATACGACGTACACTGCGGTCGGATGTTTCACGAAATGCACCACGTGCAAATTTGGTAGGTGCTTCGATGAACGCTTGAGCAACGGTTTGCATATTTTCTTCTATGCTTACGGTGATGGGGCGGCTAATTCGAGGTGCATCTAAACCCGACCCGGTCTCTGAAAATTTTTATCTAGTTTATACACCATTTGTCTCGTAGGAATAGGTCCGCAAACTATTCAAAATCGTTTTGTAGTAGACATTGTAACGTAGGTACCCTGTCAAGAGACACACCGTTATATATATATATATATATATATATATATATATATATATATATATATATATATATATATATATATATATATATATATATATATATATATATATATATATATATATATATATATATATATATATATATATATATATATAAAGCTGCATATTTGCAATTGAGACATTTTACTGACTAGTTCATGTGTATTATTTTTCTGAAATCGGATGTTCTACAATTATCTAGTAGTGCGCTTCACCACTGCTCTGGTTACTGAAGCAACGAAACAATTAATCAAGTTTTAATCCTAAAAATAATTTACTTGAATAGTGTTGCAATGTCAAACTTGTTACTATATTCTCAAAATGTCACCATGGCAAAAAATGTTCTAACTAAATTCCTCGGACATTGATAAATTTTATAATTTTATCATAACTTTCTCAAACACGTTGCTTTTGGGTAACAGCACGACGCCGAAAGACGGAACTGTCATAAACTTATTTCTCATAACTATCGATCCCCATTTATTTATAATAAAATGGTTTAAGTTCTTATGTTTTAATATCATTAATTTTAGCGGAAACTATCTATTAGAAAGAAATCTACAAATAGATATTTAATATTTTTAAAACTAATAATAAATTATGCTTATTTTTGCACAGGAATAACGTTTTCCCAATTTATTTTGAAATTCAACATCGACTCAACAAAGTAATTAATTTTTTTATTTCATACTAATGCATTATAAACAAATAAACACTTAGTTACCGTAACTGTAACATGTTCATAACTCCTTGGGAGTTATACTAGGCAGTTATAGATCTATAACTCACTAATGTATTTTGACAATTATTTGAACTTGTCAGTTGATATATGCATGGTAACTATGCCTACTTAATTTTAAACAACGTTCGTTTAATTTTAATAACCAACAAAATTTCGTTTTCATATTTCATTTATAATGTATTAGTATGGAGTTAATTTATTTATCTATCACGGAGTTATTTATAGACAACCTGGCAACTTAAAATCCTCGAGACTAACGTCCTCGGGATTGCAATCAGTTGCCCTCGGTATTAATATCCTCATAACTCCTTAATATATAGATAACTATAATAATAATTTTTTAGGGTAATTATGCAATCTACATTTTGATACGTTCATAACGAAAATAGACAACATTGTAAAAACAATAAAAATCCATGTCAAACAAACGTTTAAACCTTCATCTCAGATAGATTTTAATACACATACGAGGGTAGATCGAAATGTTTCTAGAATGAATCACAAGATTCTTCCTGCAACAGCTGTCCAATTTTCAAACGGATTTCATGTAAACACATGCCGTTACTATCGATACAAGTAAATAATTTGTGCATACGTTAAAATAAGCCGATTTGACTAAATTTACCTTAGTCCAAAAGTTGATACTAACGGAGTTACAGGGTGTCAAAGTCGAAAATAAATCACATTTCCTTTAATATATTTCGACTACTTCCAGCTAATTTCATGAATTTTCTTATACGGTGTTTTTTGGGAAAAGAAATTCAAATTTGTTTTCAACTTCCCTGTGTCTTGTAGGGGAACTGGTGACGATTTTGAATCCTTTAAACCGTTACAACTTTTTGTTTCACCCTGTATGTTATTTTGGACTAAAAATCTCTTTCCCTGTCTTTTCTAGTTAAGAAAAGTATACCTTATTAAACTCACTAGGTCAACGGTTTCGAGGAAAACTATATATATATATATATATATATATATATATATATATAGTCTGTTTTCGCAAAAATGTTCACTTATAATATACCAAGGGATCGTTTTTGTCGGTAAAATTTTCTAGAAAAGTATTTGATGTGGTAACAGCACGAACCGGAGATGAAGGGTTTTGTTGAGGGATGTTACCCAATAGCAACAATCTTACACAAAATTTGACCTGTAAAAAGCGGTCATGAGGTGTATTCGATAAGACTATCTCCGAAATAAAGTTTGTGAGGTGATAGAATATTATATATATATATATATATATATATATATATATATTATATATATATATATATATATATATATATATATATATATATATATATATATATATATATATATATATATATATATATATATATAGTCGAAAAATAAATCACATTTCCTTTAATATCTTTCGACTACTTCCAGCTAATTTCATGAATTTTCTTATACGGGTTTTTGGGAAAAGAAATTTAAATTTGTTTTCAACTTCCTGTGTCTTGTAGAGGAACTGGTGACGATTTTGAACCCTTTAAACCGTTACAACTTTTTGTTTCACCCTGTATGTTATTTTGGACTAAAAATCTCTTTCCTGTCTTTTCTAGTTAAGAAAGGTGTACCTTATTAAACTCACTAGGGTCAACGGTTTCGAGGAAAACTATATATATATATATATATATATATATATATATATATATATATATATATATATATATATATATATATATAGTCTGTTTTCAAAATGTTCACTTATAATATACCAAGGATCGTTTTTGTCGGTAAAATTTTCTAGAAAAGTATTTGATGTGGTAACAGCACGAACCGGAGATGAAGGGTTTTGTTGAGGGATGTTACCAATAGCAACAATCTTACAAAATTTGACCTGTAAAAGCGGTCATGAGGTGTATTCGATAAGACTATCTCCGAAATAAAGTTTGTGAGGTGATAATATTATATATATATATATATATATATATATATATATATATATATATATATATATATTGTAATGCACCCAGTTCAGTCTGTCGACTGCACAACTCGAATGCAAATACAAAGTTAATACGCGAACTTATTTAAGCCAAATGATCGTCATGAAAAAGCAGGTAGGACCATTTACGTTGTGTAAAAGAGTTGTTACAGGATATGTAAGTTGCGGTAACTAAGGAGGATAAGGTAACACAATAAAACACAGTATATAGATTTGTAAGCAAGTGCAATGTAGTTTTGCTATCTTTTTTGCGGATTGAGGAACAGACCTACAAAAAAAAAACCTCACCGCCTTTTACAACAATAATAACAACATAAATAAGGTATCAGTATTAATTATAAATACCTAGATCAATAAGTATTTAGGCTCTACTGTTTTTGCAAGATTAAATTGCTAATACCCTACTCTAATCTTAATAAATTAATGTAGTAATAATTTAATTCAGGTCTGTTTCATAACTGGTGACCACATACAGTTAGCTAACTGCAGTATAAGAAAAACATCACAACATGTTAAGAGTCTGTATTTACAATTAACGCACCAAAAGGTAACGTATTTCATAACAGACACGCATACAGTCTTATAACGAGAACATGCTTTGGTGTTGCCACAGTTATCTCCCCTAGGTCATCATTTTGCCAGTTTTACCCGAGAGGCGTTTTACGCTTTCACTACATTTACAAAGGACATCCATCTTAAAATATGCTACATTATATGTGTGAAATGGCAAAATAAAATATATTAAAAATGAAATCAAAACACCTCTCTACATTAAATAACAAGAGATATAATTAATTTACCTTTTCATTTAGATAATAATATTATAAACATTTTCTGAAAAAAAAATACAGTTAGTGAATATGTAACATTACCTTTTTATTCTATTCTATTTTGCAGACCAAATATTTTTTTCTTTTTTAAAATCTCAAAATCAACAACCCTCTATTATTTGTCCTAATAACTTAATTTCAAGCACACTTTATTTTTATTATCAAAATACACAACAGCTACCCATATTTACTATACTCCGTTTACAGAACAGAAGTAGTGGACCTCCTTCCCAAAAATTTCCGCAACTTTGTTATTGGTCGCATTTTTAAAACCCGGAACACAATCAATTACTTGCTTTTAACTGTTATAGTTGGTGTACCTAATAGAACCGACGTTTCTAATTTGTCATTGCGTTTTGGTATTTGAATGAGTGTGATGGTATTTACATCGTCGTTACTTGCTTCAATTTGTTGTAATTCTGATTTATACGAACAAAATAGTTTAACTGTTTTGTGTTCTCTGTTTTTTAGAATAAAGTAAAATGTGTTCTGCAACCGTATCTTATTCTAAACGTAGTATATAACCCAATCGTCCTTATAAAAGGACGCCCTATTGTGACCTAATCCAACACATCAAATATTTTTAAATTATGTTTGTGTTAGTTTATTTTATATAATTAATAACAATTTGAAAAAAAATAGCATGTGACGAATCTTTGTCTACCTTTAATTTCCAAAGTTTGTTTTACTGTAATGATTTGCAGTCTCTTGTACCTTCTTTAATACGTTCTTACATCGTATTTTTATAAGTAATAAATAATTTGAAACTTCTGCTGTGTGTTAAAGTGCCAATACTAAAAATACGACGCTTTGTAATTTAGTCTTAACAAAGCGACATTTCAATTTAAGGTTTTTAAATTTCCCGGTTTTTATAATTTTGTTGGTGTAAAAGTGGTCCTGCTTACATTGGTCAAAATTTAGTGGGAGGAACTTAACTATTCCTGTTGGATAAACAGATTTTAGATGCTTTCAATTCAACCCGCCTTCTAATTTATAAAATAAAGTAGGTACAGATGCACCAGTTGTGGGTACATTACAATATATATATATATATATATATATATATATATATATATATATATATATATATATATATATACAGGGTGTCCAGTTTAAGATGAAATGCATGGGGATATTGGAAACCGTTAGAGATACGAAGATGGTTAAATGGAGAAAAAGTTGCGTCATTATATGCCCAAGAAGTAACCATGGTTACATGTCAAAAATCCTTCCATTTACTAGACACAGGGTGATAACTGAAAATATGCGTTTTCTAAAATCGCTATATCTTGTTTCTTGCAAGAGATACATCCACGATTTTTGCAGGATGGGGGTAACAGGTATCGAGGATTTCAAAAATGATTTTGAAAAAAATCTAGGCCTACTAGATTTTGAGATAATGCACGCAACTTTCGATTTTCTTATGGACGCCATATTGGATTTTTGCATTTTTGAATTCTTCATAAAAAATGCTTTTCAACCATATATCATATGTTTATAATCTGCCAATGAGAAAGTGTCTAATTACACTATTAAATTTATATCAAAGCAACGTTGACATATTATGTTTTTTAATTAAATTATTATTAATCTACAAATTAAACTAACTATTGAGAACAATATTATTGATTATTAACATAAATCATAATAATAAAAGTGACAAAAACAACAAAAATAAAATTTAATATTATACTGAATTTTACTATTAATTAATCAAATGCTCGAATAAACCTCCATTATCTTGCAATAATTGAATAGATTCTCCTGCAAACACCATCTGCATCGGTTAGCACTGCATCACAAGAGTTCCTTATCATCTCGCATTTTGAATTCTTCATAAAAATGCTTTTCAACCATATATCAGATGTTTATAATCTGCCAATGAGAAAGTGTCAAATTACACAATTAAATTTATATCAAACTAGGCCTTTGCCAATCAACCATCTATTCAATTATTGCAAGATAATGGAGGTTTATTCGAGCATTTGATTAATTAATAGTAAAATTCAGTATAATATTAAATTTTATTTTTGTTGTTTTTGTCACTTTTATTATTATGATTTATGTTAATAATCAATAATATTGTTCTCAATAGTTAGTTTAATTTGTAGATTAATTTTCATTTAATTAAAATACATAATATGTCAAGGTTGTAATTTGACACTTTCTCATTGGCAGATTATAAACATATGATATATGGTTGAAAAGCATTTTTATGAAGAATTCAAAATGCAAAAATCCAATATGGCGTCTATAAGAAAATCGAAAGTTGCGTGCATTATCTCAAAATCTAGTAGGCCTAGATTTTTTCAAAATCATTTTGAAATCCTCGCTACCTGTTACCCCATCCTGCAAAAATCGTGGATGTATCTCTTGCAAGAAACAAGATATAGCGATTTTAGAAAACGCATATTTTCAGTTATCACCCTGTGTCTAGTAAATGGAAGGATTTTTGACATGTAACCATGGTTACTTCTTGGGCATATAATGACGCAACTTTTTCCATTTAACCATCTTCGTATTGTAAAGAACCAGCGTCCTTTACGTATGCTTTTAGAATAAATTATTTGCGGACCATCCTATGTAAGATTTCAAAAGTTTACGCGATATTGCACAACGAATAATTTATTCATCACCGCTGACGTGTATTTCTAAGAAACCGTAAGTTTTTGCACGTCAGAACGATTACAACCAATCGCATAACGGCATCTCCCGCACGGTAGCCGCGAAGCCGCCCACAGATGCACCTTTATAAACCCGCGACGCGCGTGAAAAGAAGGAAGATGAATCAAAGTCGATTCAAGTCAAGCCGATATCCAGCAGCCGCCAGCGTACCTGTGAGAAAGCACCGACCTGTTATTCACCGTCGAAGAGTCCATTGCGATCGGGTGATAACGCGCACCACCTCGCACCGGGCAACCTAAAGTTTAATCCTGTACTGCTATTGATAGACACGTAAGTTGTAAAGTTATACAATCTGACAATTTACAATCAAACACTACAGACCGTAAATAACTCCGGGCTGAGTCTCCAGGAGTTATACAAAGTTCACTAACACCTAGAAAGTCACGCAGGGTAGATCCCGACGTAACTCGCAAATACAAAGTACACTAACACCTAGAGTGCCACGAAGGGTAGATCCCGTCGTCACTGCGAATACAGTACACTAACACCTAGAGTATCACGCAGGGTAACCCCGACGTAATACTTGAGGGTGAAGGGTTGTTACAGGGCTGTAAAGACCTACGACCTTTCTCTTAGTATATCCAGTAAAGACAGGCCGTCGCCTACGTCTTCTGAGCATTACTGAAATCCCGCTCGAAACTCACACACACAATACCTACAGACAACCACGATAACCGTACACGGTGTCTTTAATCGCAGGAGAGTACACCCGAAACCTGGTGTATAAATTTGTAGTCCATATAACCATCGTAAACCCCTGGTGCGAGATTGTTTGTAAGTAAGTTAGATAGTACGTAAATTATTCTATATTTACGTAAATCTATTAGAGTAGTTTTAATATCAAGTATTTTGTTCCCTTGATTGATTATAGATAATTAGACTTAGTATAGAGATCCGTAATTAATTTTGTTAGATAAATAATCTAATTGCCTAATCAAACCGGTTATAATTAAAGAAAGACAGTCCTGAGATCTCGTTTGCATACGCGCATTTCGCGTGTATTATTTCGGAAGTAGGACATACTCGCTTCAGCGCTCCAGAGTTACTAAAGTATAAGCACGATATTGATTTTCAATCGCAACGACTCGAGTTCATTGCGCTGGCGCCTCCGACCAACAACGGTATCAAGGATAACGCTCTCGCTACTGTAAATACAGGACCGTAACCTAAATTTTACCTCTTAGGTAAGGAGTAGATTAAAAGAATATCTCTGTTCACAGAAGCGACTACGCACACAGTGACAGGCCGCCCACCAGGAGAACGAGCGCCAGGACCAGGAACAAGAAGTCCCAATAGATTTTGTTAATTACTTTTGTTTATTGTTGAGTTTATTTAATATACATTTTAAAAACGCTTTAAGGTATTTATTTAAGGTGACAGTGTTAAGCCCATCCAGTACTTAATATGAACCACACCCCGTTTATAAAATAAACACGATTGAGCAAAGCCGAGGCAAAATAAAACCGCGTTGGTTACCAAACCAGAAGGGCGCAATACATATTGCACCTACAAAAAGGCATATTATAGTATTCTAACGGTTTCCAATATCCCCATACATTTCATCTTAAACTGGACACTCTGTATATATACATATATATATGTATATATATATATATATATATATATATATATATATATATATATATAGGTGGTCACCAACAAGGGGACGGTTTTTTGTATCTAGGCAATACGTTTTTCAAATTTGTTTTTCAGGGGGTTATGTATATCAGTAGTGGCCACATTTTAAAATTATTTTCGTACATACTGGGTGTTCCAGAAAAGCGTGGCTTATCAAACTTATGTGTTTTTTAATGGAACACCCTGTATTTTCGTTCAATTTTGGATAGCACTGTAAAAATAAGGTGCACTTTAATAAATGATCCCTATAGGTAAATATTACAGTGTTTAATCAATTAAATTAGAATGACAAAATTCTAGTTGTAAATATTAAAGTTGTTATCCTTTGAATTTTCAGTTTAAAATAATTACATTCAAAGCACATTATCTTGGTAATTTTAAATGTAACACCCTGTATTTTATTAATCTACATTGTTCAAAAAAACATTCTCTATCATTTGGTATATGGGTTTCCTCTATCTAAATATTACAATTTTTTTGTTATTCAACGTTATCTTAAATTTAATGTAAAATCCCGTATAATACAACAAAAATTTAAAATGTAATCTTGTAGGTTGCTTTCTCTCTTTTCTTAAATTTAATGTTAATCCCTTATAACAAAAAATTTAAACTAATCTAGTAGGTTGCTGTCTTTTTAGACATAATATAATTAAAAGTTGTTTTCTAAGTCTAACTTATTGTGCACCATAATTTTATTTATTGTTAAATGTTAAAATAATAGTTTAAAATGAATTACGGATTTCAAGAAAGAATTGATACGATGATTCTAGATTGTATGCTCAAAACTACCGACCGAGAACATCCAAGAAAAGATGTTTGAAAGGCTGTTGAATAGATTTCGTGCTACTGGGTCAGTTGCATATCAGAAGGTCTCAATAAATTTTGATAATGATGTAAATATAAACAGCGTAACGTAACTTTTAATAAAGATTTTGCATTTAATTGATTGAATCATTAATTCCCAAATCCAAATATAAGTTTACATATTGCGTAATATAAAAAGGTTAAAGAAAACAAATACATTTAAATATTATATTATATATATATATATATATATATATATATATATATATATATATATATATATTTAAATAAGACAATTTTCTTTAAAACTTGTGTAAATAAACGTAAAAATTAATTCAACGTTTCGGGAACGTCCTTTGTTCCCTTTGTCAAGAATTTATTTGACAATTACAGAAATTGAAATAAGGTAACTATTTTAACAAGTACAAAATATGAAACAAGGTAACTAATTTAATTTTAATCTGGACGAGTGTGTTTGACTTCGGGTAGTTGGTCTAGTATGTGATGTAGAAGGTGCAGAAGTGGGGACGCCTGGAATAGTTGCAGCATAAGTGTTTGAAATTGCTGGAAGATTTGGAGTTGGTTGAAATGTAGAATCAACTTGTTTAATGATATTCTTCCAAATTTGTGGCATTCTAGAAGTGTCATCTCGTTTATTGAGGGCGTTTGGTCTTCTATCAATTTCAACTGCTTCTCTAATAATTCTTGCTTGTAAGGTATATAGAGGTGCAATTAAACGGATATTGTTGGTATTAATTTGGTGTCCTGTATCTAAATGATGTGTAGCTAAAGACGATGAAGGATTGTGCTGTTTAATTGCTAGTTGGTGTTCATCGGCTCTCACATATAATATTCTGTTAGTTTGTCCTATATAAGTTCTTCGACAGTTGTTGCACGGTATCTCATACCCATGGCTTTCATTAGGAACTTTGTCTTTGGGGTTTCTTAAAAGTTGGGACAAAGTTGAATGTGGTTTGAATACCGGTCTGAAGTCGTTTTTGGGAAATTTCTTTGCTATTCTGTCTGTAATTCCCTTTATATAAGGTAGAATAACAGGAATCTTTCGTTCATTGTTTGACAAGTTATTATTTCTTGGTCTTCTTATTTCGTTGGTAATTTTCAATATTTCTTGATTTTTGTATCCATTTTGAACTAGTATTTTATTAATAGTCTTCATCTCTTCCGTTCTAGAATTTTGGTCAGATAAGTGGTAAGAGCGGTATATCAAGGATTTCATAACGCTACGTAATGACCAGGATGGTGATGCGAGAGAGTTCAAGTATCTATTCGTATGTGTTGGTTTTCGATAAACTTTGTGTGTAAATTTACCATTAGGAAGTCTTGTTATTAGGGTGTCCAAAAAAGGGAGTGAATTATTTTCTTCAACTTCCATAGTAAATTTAATGTTGTCGTGAATGTTGTTAATATGTCCTAGAAAATGGTTCAAGTTTCCTTTTCCATGGGGCCAAACTACAAATGTGTCGTCAACATAACGAAACCAACATTTAGGTTTTAAATCTGCAGAATTTAAAGCAATGGTTTCAAAATGTTCCATATATACATTCGCAAAAGCTGGAGAGAGTGGCGAGCCCATAGGTGTTCCTTGAATTTGCTTGTAGAATTGTCCTTTGTATGTAAAATAGGTTGAGTGCATGCAGTGGTTTATCAATTTGAGTATGTCTTGGTTTATTGAGTGTTTTCTTCTAGAATTTTCATCGTGTCTTCAATAGGTATTTTGGTGAAAAGTGACGTTATGTCGAAGCTAACTAAAATGTCATTTGGAGCCAAGGGTACAATTTTGAGTTTGTGTAGAAAATCATAAGAGTTTTGATGTAGGATACAGCATTTTCACAAATCGGTTGAATAACTTTGGCTAGATAACGAGCAAGGTCATGAGTCGGAGAATTGAATGCACTGACTATAGGGCGTAATGGCCAGTTTTCCTTATGTATTTTGGGAGTCCGTATATTTTGGGGATTCTTGAACTCTTTCTCTTGGAATTAGTCTCTGTTTTGTTTCTTTGTCTAATTTTGTAGAATTAATGATAGATTTTGTTGTTTTTCTATGTAAGTGGTAGGATTGCACTGATTTTTCTTATATTCTGAAGAAGTTAGCAGTTCAGACATCTTATGGTGATAGTCTTGAGAGTTGACAATGACAGTAGCGTTTCCTTTGTCAGCAGGTAGTATTAATATTTGGTCGTCATTTTCATTTGGTTTAACATTTGGAGGTCTTGTTTGGTGATATTTTGTTTGGGAAGTTTGCAGTTCTGAAGAATGTGCTACGTTGAGTCTAATTTCGTCAGCTACCGTAGATTCTGTATCTTTTAAGGCGTATTCTACGTTGGTGATGATGTTTTCTACGGAATCCGTTTAGGAGTGATGGCAAAATTAAACCCTTTACCTAAAACATTTAGAATATTATTATCAAGTTCTTTGTCACTTAAATTGTGTACTGTCCTTAATGGTTCTACATTATTTGCCTGCGATGTATGAGACAGACGTTCAAATTTTTGTTTCTGTCGGTTAGTTTTTATTATCAAGGACGATTCTACAGTAATTTCAATGAGACGATCCACCGTATCGAATATGAAAGGGTGTATTTTGATAGCATGTAAAGTTTGGAATGTGTCATAAAGGATACGGTTGAGATAGTCAAGTTTAGCCCTTTCATTGGCAATCGCTTTTCTTAAAAGGGCAAGGCTTGTTTTGAATAAAATCTTATAAGAACCATTAATGTCTGGTCTTGGTTTCAATTTAAATCCCTTTGGGTATTATTTTATTGTCACGACAACGCTTTAAAAAGTTAAATTAGTAAGTGTTTCACATTTTTGATACGTAGCTTTCTGTAAATCTTGATGGTGTTCAAATTTTCTTCTCCGTATAGGAATATTATGTTTCTATTTAGATTTCACAAGTATTCATGTTTAAATAAGACAATTTTTCTTTAAAACTTGTGTAAATAAACGTAAAAATTAATTCAACGTTTCGGGAACGTCCTTTTTTCCCTTTGTCAAGAATTTATTTGACAATTACAGAAATTGAAATAAGGTAACTATTTTTAACAAGTACAAAATATGAAACAAGGTAACTAATTTAATTTTAATCTGGACGAGTGTGTTTGACTTCGGGTAGTTGGTCTAGTATGTGATGTAGAAGGTGCAGAACTGCTAACTTCTTCAGAATATAAGAAAAATCAGTGCAATCCTACCACTTACATAGAAAAACAACAAAATCTATCATTAATTCTACAAAATTAGACAAAGAAACAAAACAGAGACTAATTCCAAGAGAAAAGAGTTCAAGAATCCCCAAAATATACGGACTCCCAAAAATACATAAGGAAAACTGGCCATTACGCCCTATCGTCAGTGCATTCAATTCTCCGACTCATGACCTTGCTCGTTATCTAGCCAAAGTTATTCAACCGATTTGTGAAAATGCTGTATCCTACATCAAAAACTCTTATGATTTTCTACACAAACTCAAAATTGTACCCTTGGCTCCAAATGACATTTTAGTTAGCTTCGACATAACGTCACTTTTCACCAAAATACCTATTGAAGACACGATGAAAATTCTAGAAGAAAAACACTCAATAAACCAAGACATACTCAAATTGATAAACCACTGCATGCACTCAACCTATTTTACATACAAAGGACAATTCTACAAGCAAATTCAAGGAACACCTATGGGCTCGCCACTCTCTCCAGCTTTTGCGAATGTATATATGGAACATTTTGAAACCATTGCTTTAAATTCTGCAGATTTAAAACCTAAATGTTGGTTTCGTTATGTTGACGACACATTTGTAGTTTGGCCCCATGGAAAAGGAAACTTGAACCATTTTCTAGGACATATTAACAACATTCACGACAACATTAAATTTACTATGGAAGTTGAAGAAAATAATTCACTCCTTTTTGGACACCCTAATAACAAGACTTCCTAATGGTAAATTTACACACAAAGTTTATCGAAAACCAACACATACGAATAGATACTTGAACTCTCTCTCGCATCACCATCCTGGTCAATTACGTAGCGTTATGAAATCCTTGATATACCGCTCTTACCACTTATCTGACCAAAATTCTAGAACGGAAGAGATGAAGACTATTAATAAAATACTAGTTCAAAATGGATACAAAGATCAAGAAATATTGAAAATTACCAACGAAATAAGAAGACCAAGAAATAATAGCTTGTCAAACAATGAACGAAAGATTCCTGTTATTCTACCTTATATAAAGGGAATTACAGACAGAATAGCAAAGAAATTTCCCAAAACGACTTCAGACCGGTATTCAAACCACATTCAACTTTGTCCCAACTTTTAAGAAACCCCAAAGACAAAGTTCCTAATGAAAGCCAAGGAGTGTATGAGATACCGTGCAACAACTGTCGAAGAACTTATATAGGACAAACTAACAGAATATTATATGCGAGAGCCGATGAACACCAACTAGCAATTAAACAGCACAATCCTTCATCGTCTTTAGCTACACATCATTTAGATACAGGACACCAAATTAATACCAACAATATCCGTTTAATTGCACCTCTATATACCTTACAAGCAAGAATTATTAGAGAAGCAGTTGAAATTGAAAGAAGACCAAACGCCCTCAATAAACGAGATGACACTTCTAGAATGCCACAAATTTGGAAGAATATCATTAAACAAGTTGATTCTACATTTCAACCAACTCCAAATCTTCCAGAATTTCAAACACTTATGCTGCAACTATTCCAGGCGTCCCCACTTCTGCACCTTCTACATCACATACTAGACCAACTACCCGAAGTCAAACACACTCGTCCAGATTAAAATTAAATTAGTTACCTTGTTTCATATTTTGTACTTGTTAAAAATAGTTACCTTATTTCAATTTCTATAATTGTCAAATAAATTCTTGACAAAGGGAACAAAGGACGTTCCCGAAACGTTGAATTAATTTTACGTTTATTTACACAAGTTTTAAAGAAAAATTGTCTTATTTAAACATGAATACTTGTGGAAATCTAAATAGAAAATATATATATATATATATATATATATATATATATATATATATATATATATATGTCCACGACGAACAACATCGATCGATAGGAAAAATCTGAAAATTTGGCTAGTCGATGGGGGACATCCATCTAAAATATTCTCAAGATTACAGAACTTCTCCGGAAGTGAATATTAGCTTACTTATTTTAAATGGGACACCTTGTATATAATTGCATGTTTGGATTTTACGTCCAATTCTAGGCATACTGTATGTTTAATGTCATATACCTAACTCTAGCCGTTTTTGAGACATTCTTTAAAAATTTCAATAAAAAATGACAGTTGCATCGCCCAATAAAAACTATTGTAAACAAAGGACTGTTTTAGTTCACTAACAACGCGCAATCACGTATTTATATACAGGGTGGTTGAAAAACAATAATGAATTTGGCACTAAAAAAAATAGAAGAAAATTCACTTCAAATTAGAATCCATACTTTTTGCATCGGATTTGGGTTTAGCACCAGCAATAACTATGATTTTCAATTAAAATACGTAAATCTAACCCATTTCCATTTATTGGAGAAAAAGCGTTTTCACTTGCCAATGTTCGGTTGCGTTGTTGAACTTTTTATTTTTAATCTTAACTGGTAATGCTTTTGCCAACCAGTCATCATGGAAACTATGGAGATATGCCAATGACATTAGTTATGACAACTGAAAATATGCCGCCACGACTCGCATATTCAAACGAAGATTATTTAAATTTGTTTATTATTTACCGAGAATGTGATAAAGTGTTGAATAGAACATGTGTGACGTTTGCTGCTATTCAGAAAAAAGAATCCATCACCTAAAGCCGTGAAGTAAATTTATCAAAAAGTTCCATTAATAGTATTCTGAAAAAGCACAAGTTTCATACTTTCGCATTTTCCCTAGTGCAACATTTAAAAGACGATTTTCCGAGAAGAGTACTTTTTAGTGAATTTATAGGTACTTACTAACCACTATGGAAACGAACGATTTTTCAATAACATAATTTACAGCGATCAAACTAAAAATGGTAAGCTTAATCGACATAATTCGCACTAGTGGAGTGACGCAAACCCTCATGCTCTTAGGGAACGATACTTCCAAAAAAACTTGAGTTTTAATGTTTATTGCGCAGTAAGAAACGATCAAATTGTTATGATACGTTTCTATGACGAAAATTTGAACGGTAAGTTCTATCAAAATGTAAATGTTCAGAAATGAATATGCCATATGTTCGCACAGATGAACGATATTTAACAATACTTGGAAACTGAGTATCTGGATAATTCACCTCTGGCCGATACAACTTATGTGCTATACCAACATGATGTTGCACCGCCTTACAATGGCCATGTTATGAACACTTTCCTACTGCATACATTTGAAGACCATTGGATAGCTAATAACGGACCATTTCAATGGCCATCGCGTTCACCAGACTTGTCCGTTTTAGATTTTTTGTATGGGGTGCCATTAAGGGAGAAGTATACAACACTCCTTTAACAACGAGGAAAAACTGTATGGAGAGAGTACAAAACGCATTTCGCTCTTTGAGTCCAAATTCAGTAAGAGTGGCAACCCACGAGCAACTGATCCGAAGGTGAGTAAAGTGTCACGAAGTTCAAGGGCGCAATTTAGAACATTTAATGAAATGATTTTTACTTCCTTGCTAAACGAAAGTATTGCGGTCGAAAAAAAAAAAATAAGCTGCGTTATTATGATGTTTTACGACTCCCTGAACCCGAAAAAAATTTCTGTGTGTGGTCACAGTCACAGTCACTCGCCAACCGAAACTATACGGACGATTTTGATGAAATTTGGAATGAAGAATCAAGGCACAATTATGTCGACAAAACAAGCTTTTAAACGCGGTAGGTATACAGGGGGTGATAGTAAGGGTGTTATTTTGGGGTCAACTTTTCAAATTTTAACATAGAAGATTGAAATTCAGGTCATCAATAACTCGCATGAAATGCATTTTTTGCAGTTTTTTAAAACTTTCAAAATTGAATATGGCCCCAGTTACAGTCACATATGCATTTTTTTTTTGTAGAAATATATATTTCCGATATCGTTCAAGATATAAAAGAATTGGAAATAGATATGCGTAGTTACATAAAGGTTCTTTAAAGAGATTTCTTTAGGTAATAAATTATGGTATAAATATGCCTCCATTTAAGGGGTCAATCTTAAGCAATTATTCGAAGTTGATTTATTCAAAATTCTCTCCAAGCATTTTTTTTTTATATATTTTCTAGGCATCCAGCCACTCTTATGAATACAACTAACCTGCTTCTTCTAAAGCTACTAGTATAGGAGACATGAATTTAACAAAATTTAATGTAATATTGTTAGTGGAGTTTATCGGACTATTTCCACATTTTGAGCGCGACGTTCCGGAAGCGGACTCTGCTTCCGTCATCAGCATTAGTCCTGAGAAGGACTGTTTTGCATTGAGTCAATTCATGTTATATATATTTTCCCAAGACTTTCACTACTCTCAGATTCGAACTTGGTACCTTTCACTTACTAGTCTGACATCTTTACCGCTGAGCCACTGAGTAATCCAATATATATTTTTCAGAACGAAAACCAGAATTTTCATTTTTTTGCAATACTTCAAAAATATAAGTTAGAATTAGAGTTAATTGAATGGTTTTAAATCTGCCGTTAATTTCTTGTGTTTTCTGATGTACCTTTTTTACAATATTTTTAACAAAAAAAAGACTTATTTACGACCAACATTTTAAATCTGTAGTTAAGTACTTTATATATCACCCACAATTACGTACACTAACGATTAATAATTAAATTTATTTTTATTATTGCAGATCACTCAATAAATTTTGATAATGATGTAAATATAAACAGTGTAACGTAACTTTTAATAAAGATTTTGCATTTAATTGATTGAATCATTAATTCCCAAATATAAGTTTACATATTTCGTAATATAAATAAGGTTCATATATATATATATATATATATATATATATATATATATATATATATATATATATAAAACTTTTGTGGTTGCGCAGAAGTTTATTGGCTTAATTTGCATTATTGGAATCTATGGGTTTCATTTCTAACTAGCTTGACTTATTGTAGAAATGAAACCCATATGGATTCCAATAATGCGCGAAGAGCTTAAGCGCAATACACCTGCGCAAGAAGTTACCGCGAAACATGCGCAATAAACTTCTGCGCAATCACGAAACAGTTTAATATATATAAGTTCTAAAAAATATATATTGGGTTGCTCAGTGACTCAGCGGTAAAGGTGTCAGATTAGTAAGTGAAAGGTACCAAGATCGAATCCGAGTGTAGTCAAGTGCTTGGGAAAAAAATTATATATAACATATGAATTCGACTCAAGTGCGAAAACAGTCGTTCTCAGGACTAAGCCTTATGACGGAAGCAGAGTCCGCTTTCGAAACGTCGTGCTCAAAAAGCAGAAACTGTGGAAATAGGCCGATAAACTCCACTAATAGGAAACTACAGTTATAAAACACTTATAAATACAGAATTGATATTGTTATAACATTCGAACTTGGCATTTTGGAAATAAACTTTGTTCATTTGCGCTAATGAAATGATATAAGTCTGATGAACACACTACTTCGTTTTTCCGGAAATTGAAAACATTCCATATATGCTAGTATAACATACACATATTCTTACTTCATTTGAAAGGGAGCGAAATTTGCTTTAAAATGATATGAAACAGTCCATAGTTATCTTGAAAGATAAGCGAGATATCTATTTTTAACTTTCAACCTACATATACATATGTAGGTATAGAAGGTTATGTAATCGATTTTTTTCATTATCGCTAAATCGACTTATTAGCTCATTTTACAACTTTTGGCAAGATCTTCCATGATGTCTGGATGTTTCGGAATGGGGAGATTAGGGTCAGTTTTTGGTTTTCATTAAATATTTCTAAAACAGCTGAATATTTCAAAGATATAAAAATAACGCACATATGTTTTAGTATTTTGCAAGAAATTCCTGTAATAAACTAGCATTCACCTAGTTTTTTTAATTCCTAGTTTTTATTAAGTTCACATTGTAAACGACATTTTCATTTTTAGCTTTAGCAATTTTTGTTTTAACGGAACCGGTATTTTTAAAATTCTCAACAATGTTTGCTTCACGGTTTTCGGTGATGGCTTTTTTTTTCTGGATAACGATCAGCATTACCAGCTAAGATTAAAAATAAAAAGTTCAACAACGCAACCGAATATGGGCAAGTGAAAATGCTTTTTCACCAATAAAATGAAAAGGGTTAGACTTAGGTTAGGTAAATTGGAAACTATAGTTATTTCTGGTGCTAAACCCAAATCCGATGCAAAAAGTATGGGTTCCGATTTAAAAAAATGACTTTCTATTTTTTCGAGTACCAAGTTCATTATTGTTTTTCAATTATCCTGTGTATAAATACATCATTGCGCGTTGTTAGTGAACTAAAACAGTCCTTTGTTTACAATAGTTCAGAGTTTCACTGCAAAATAATTTGCAGTTCGGAAAGTATAGGCAACTTTGTTGGGCGATGCAACTGTCATTTTTTATTGAAAACTTAAGAATATCTCAAAAACGGCTAGAGTTAGGTATATGACATTAAGCATACAGTATGCCTAGAATTGGACGTAGAATCCAAAAATACAACAATATACAGGGTGTCCCATTTAAAATAAGCAAGCTAATATTCACTTCCAGTATAACCGGAAGTACTGTAATCTTGAGAATATTTTAGATGGATGTCCCCCATCGACTTTAGTAAGTAGCCATATTTTCAGATTTTTCCTATTTATACTTTTTCCATTATATACACACACATATATATATATATATATATATATATATATATATATATATATATATATATATATATATATATATATATATATATGTATAAAGCGGCCAGTGATAAAAAATATCATTTCATATAAAATAACAAAGCTAGTGGCGTATAATCTGAACTCGTAAAAACCTAAAAATATTTTATATCGGTTTAGAATCTCAGAAAACCCCTTCAGCCACAATTTCTTATACGTACCTAGGTATTTTTAAACCGTTACTGATAAATGTCTAACGCATGCTCTCCGTGTCACACAGTATATAATTTTGTAATACTCTCATCAATAAGGTAAAAAATAATACAGGTGAATAATTGTGATATTATTATAATACCTATGTAAAGAGCATTTGATGCAGTAAAATACTATTTTAAATTATATCTAGTTGGATCATAAGGTGCTAAAAATTTATGGCTATACGATAAAATAGAATTTTCATGTTTCCAAATTCGAGAATAATTGGGAAAATGAGATAATTATGCTTTTATTTTTAAAAAAGTTTAAACTTCAGATCAGTTCATAAGTTGTGAAATCGCCAATTACTTCTTATGATTCATGCAGTACCCATACGCAGTTATCCAAACCGTATGATCTAATAGATAGCCATGAAATGTTTAATAAAAACAATTTTTTAATTACATCATATCTAGTTATTTATCGCATTAATTCCTAATGTGTATATTTATGGAACCGTTACCTACTATCACCATTCTTAAATAATGTTTGATATCAAAAACAAAAGGATTGTTATCCTGATAAATTGCTATACCAGCAATTTTAATGCCTAATGCAATGCATTGCGATGTTTTTAAAAGACACAAGGCATTATCAGTTGATATCCGATGGAAACAAATCCTATACCAACCCTTACTGCCAGTTTTCTTAAAACCTGCTTTTAGCCGAATCGCATGTTCAAATTAAAGTCGAAATTTTGCTCACGATCTGAATTTTTGTTGTCAAATTCCTATAACATCGTCGAAGGATGACAAAAGATTCTGTAAGATGTCTGCGGTACTGCAGGCTATTAATCATATTTCATTAAAATTACTTTATGCTGTTGAAGTGCTAGGGGCATTTGAATACCCAAACTAGAATTAATGTTTACCAGGTTGTCCACATTCTCGACGATGAGGAAAGACGAAAAGAAGACTTCTCTACGAAGGCGTACCACTCCCATGTGAAGTAGAATAGAAATCAGAAGTCAACATTAAAAAAAAAACGAATACAGGAACGAAGGGAGGTAGAAGAAATACGGAGTTGAATTCCTTTTTTGAAGTATCTGACAGGGATATTTCCTTTTATCATTATATACAAATAACGCTTTTATAATATTATAGTTTGCAAAACATTACTGGTAGTCTGGTAGTTTCAGCGAAATCCACGGATAATATACACTTGTCCGAAACGTAAAATAGTAAATTTAAATTAATTATTGAGCAGAAAATCTATAACAAATATTTTTGGATGGTAATTTAAAGTAATCATAGACCTAGAGAAATTGTTCTATCGATAAGTACCTACAGTAAATAATAACAAGTGTTATCTGTGATTATTTTGCAGGAAAATAAATCACTTTTAGATATATTTACAATGCGTGTATGTAATGACAGAAACCACAATCGATAACTAGGTACCTGTCGGCTGACCAATTAACTTGTGAAATTTCAATACAAATCAATATTTAAAGCACCTAGACACATATTTGAAGTCGACATGCAAATGGTAAGTGACAAACTCTATTTTGCCAACAAATTTCTCTGTAATCAAAACAAGGAAGTCTGTAACCTGATATACATTTTCAAGGTTTAATTTGATACAAAAATATCTGGTTTTGGAAAGCACACGACCTTCCACCCTACAAAGTGAAAATGAAAAGAAATGAAATAATACTGGTTTTAAGATTATCATTCAACCTTTTTGTAATACGCTCATTATGAAAATTAGCAACATTGTAAAAACAAAAACAATAATCTATGTCTAATAGACGTTTAAACCTTCATGTAAAATAAGGTTAATAGACATAGGATGCTAACTATAAAAAAAAATTCGAATGCGTGTAAATAAGGCATTATCCGGTTCCAAGTGATAGTTGCATTCAACTTATACCACTACACAAATTAAAACTCGCTTGTAATTTATTTTATTCTTTTTAAACATATATATATATATATATATATATATATATATATATATATATATATATATATATATATATATATATATATATTAATATTCTTCTCACGCTACTCAAAGATATACCAGAGTCAACTTGCCTTTCGGCCTATACTCTAAGGTTTTTAAATGGAATGTTCCATGTCCCTCGGCGGATGATATCTTTAGGGTTCAAACGACGTTTGAAGATGTCTCTAAAAGAAAATTATTCGGCCGGAAAGGCGATTAGGAATCTAAACAAAAGTCACAGTTTCCCTTCTTAAACGTACGAATCTTTCACCAATGATGATGACTAATGAATGACTTTAATAAATACAACCTCTCTTTAATTAAACTAAATTTATAGGGCCAGAATCTAAAATTGACGATTATTCATCAGCGAGCAATTTTCACTACAAGTTTTAATTTATATTACTTACAAAAATTAATCTATGGGCAAGTAGACAGCGATTAAATTGATGGAGTAAGTATGAACGCAAAAAAGACTGCGGAATTATTATGCAGCCAACTACTGTAGCATCGGCCACATTAGTGGTGGTATAATTAGGAGCTTTAACTCACTCTGCGTTTAGCCGACAACGTCAGAACATGTCTTTGTTGAAAAAATTAAAATTGTTGAAATTTTGATTATATCAATATGAAAATTATTTCTTACCACAGAACAGAAAAACTGGCATCAAGAAATTACTATTCCGTACATAAAAAATAATTGTTTACATAACGGCTTAATTTCCAATTAATTTCCAAATAATTCTGTTAACTCAGAATTCAAAATTACAGAAGCAAATCCTACTTTATCACATATGTTAACGTTTAATTTTAATATTTTCAAGCACATTGTATTTTACACAATAGGGGGTATCTTGACAACCAAATTTTACTTGTACTATCTGAGAGTAGTATTATGATAACGTTATAGAAGTGATTCAACACAAAACATCAGTTATCAAAACCACAACATCTATACAAATACGCCCACTCACTCATTCACACACTTACGCGCTTACGCAACGACGCACATAAGCACGCACGCACACCACACACACACACACACGCACGCACGCACACGCGCACGCGCATTTGTACACACACACACACCACAGTGTGTATGAATGTGTCGTGCATGCGTGGGTGTGTGCGTGTGCGTGTATGTGCAGTGTGCGTTCCTATTGTGTGGCGCAGTTTGAGTGTTTGTGAGTGGTACGCGTGCGTGTGTGGCGTTTGTGTGTGTGCCTGCGTGTGTTCGTGTAAATGTGCGCGCCTCTATGTGTGTGTATCTGCGTACGTTTGTGTGTAAGTGTGTGTGCGTGTGTGTTTGTGCTGTGGTGCACGTGTAGTGCGTTGTGTGGTGTTTGTGCAGTATGTATGCGTGTGTGTGTGTGTGTGTGTGTGTGTGTGTGTGTGTGTGTGTGTGTGTGTGTGTGTGTGTGTGTGTGTGTGTGTGTGTGTGTGTGTGTGTTATGTGGCTGTGTGTATGTGTGTTTGTGTGAGTGTTTGTATGAGTGGGGCTCGTGCGCGTGCGTGTGTGTATGGGTGTGCGTGTCTTTGTGTGTGTGTGTGTGTGTGTGTGTGTGTGTGCTGCGCGTGTGTGCGTGCTGTGATGGTTCTCACGATGGGCATCATTTTGTAACGGTCTTCTTGTCCGCCCTGCTGTTGGGGATCGTTTTGTAAGGGGCGTATTACCTTGCTTGCATACACCTGGCTACTAAGAATAATATTTGGGTTCTTTTTCAATATTTTATAATTTCAAAATCATTGAGTAAAAATTTTATATTGTTTTTATGAAAACGTGAAATGATTACCTTTCAGTTTTAACTAAATGGTTTTAATTTATAATGGTAGCGTTCGTTAGCTAAACTTTACTTTTATTGTTATCACCTTTCTGTTTGCTTAACAGATCCCTTCTTCCTTTTATAGGGACGCTGCAGCTAGCTCAATAATATAATAATTAGTTTTTGTTATCGTTTATTAAAATTATACTAAATCTGATGTTATTAATTACCTTTATTTTGTAATTAATTGAACTTGCTTTCTTCAGTATTTACATATTCAGTGTTTGTATAAGCTTTTTAAAATTTTGTAACAGTCAATAATAAAAACGAATCAAAAGTGATAACATTTAATTAATCCAAATTCTAAATGCAGACTGTTTTGTTGACAGTATTATACAAAAATGATTCTAATTTTATGTTAGTATTTTTGAATAGTAACATGCAAAAACAATCCTTTATAAATGATGAGCGAAATATATCTTCGTTCAGCATTTGTATTTAAACATAAATTTAAAAATAAATAAAACGCACTAAGTTTTGTTTATTTACACTATAAATAGATCTTATTTGTTTATTACTTCGTTCCAGCTGGTGACGTAATTCTTGCGCTTCCTTCTGACCATGTTGATGACGTTCTCTGTCGACAAGCTGGAACTGCTCTCCTTTGTTCTCCTTATACCTTTGTTATAGATGAATACAATTCTAATTTTCTTTCCCACAATTTGATGATCTTTGTACATAATTGCTTGATATCTTTACACTATCCAGTTTTTACTTAATTGTTCAGTTTTAATTACAAACGGCGGGCGCGACAAAATACAAGCGAGCTACGAACGGTTATGCTTTAATTATCAAGGTTTTTGGTTATTATACTTTATATATCGATCTGTTATACTGGATCGATTGTGTTATTATATTTATCACTCGCTATCGAAACATCAACTTGGAGAACTTTTAATACGCACTTAAACCGCGTTTGTAAATTATTGCGTAATCTTTTTTATTATCACCAACTTGATAATATTTTTTTTTCTCACATTAATAAGGAAAATATCACTTATATTCTCTTAACACAATACTAACTGAATTTTCGTTATAATTTCACAATTTTAATTACAGCACAACTTCAGCTGCAGCAATCGCTTTCTAACCGTTTGGTTACTTTTAACCAACTCTTATCGCTTACTTAATGCGACTGACTAATAAATACACGTCACTATGACAGCGTCCCTATTTGCTCCCTTTTACAAAACAGTCATGACTTGCAAATTGCCGCGTTTAGTTAAAAGCTTTCTAATTTAATATGTAAATACTCGTCGAAACAAACTCAAGCTTTTCATTTTAATATTAATTACATTTACACACGAACAACCAACAACAATCTAATGTCATATAACAGCGCAAAATTCTAATGCATCCATTACAGTGCGTGGGTGTGTTTGCTCGAATGTGTGTGTGTGTGTGTGTGTGTGTGTGTGTGTGTGTGTGTGCGTGCGCCCGTATGTGTTCGTGCGTATGTGGCCTTGTGCGCGCGTGAGGGTGTGAGTGCGTACGAACGTGCGTGCGTGTGTGTTTGGATGAATGTTGGAATGCACGATAACTCCAGAACGATAAAACCTAGGTACTTGAAAATTTGTATTTAAGTTTGATTTTATATCGCGCCTGAAGCTGATTAGATTTTGGGAGAAATCCAGTGACAGTGAAGGGGGTTATTAGAAGCATTTTTGGTTTTATCAAATTTTTCTAAAACATTTGCGTGTTTCAGATTTGTAAATATACTGGCATATAGATTTTAAAATCATAAATTACTTACGTTCTGCATAATTTTTGGTACGACACGTAATTTGGTTTTACCGGCTTACTAGATATTTGTAAAAACGTAAAATTCTCGATAATCGTTTCAGCGCTTTAATTCATTTATTTCTAAAGATAGATAAAAATTGTTTAAATACAATTTGTGGATAATTTTATGCCGTACTAGTTTTTTAATTTTTCTTAGCATTGTAGTTATGAAGCAAAGTTGAATTTTTTTTAATTGAAACCATAGTTGGATATAACATATTTTAATAGTGATTCTTTGCTTTTGTAATAATGTAAGGGGTTTATCACTTATTTCAATAAATAAAAGCACAATACACGTTTCTCTATTATTAGGTTCACAAAAATCATATCTTGACATGAAAAACAAAAGTAAAGCAACCCGAAACGTTGTATATCTTCACCTTTGACAGTTCATTTTATGTCTTCGGTACCATTTTCCACAGGTGGAAAAGTTTGGCCAATTCATGCTTAATCTGATAGTTTAAACCGCAGGTGTCTAAGTTTCCTGAGATATTCGATTTTTTAAAGACTGCAACAGACGTCAATTTTTACACAAAAAATTGAATTGCTCGGAAACAGTCCATTTTAGACCTTACATGTGACACAATCTAAAATTAAACGAAGAATCAGAATATGCAATAATATATAGGGTGTTCTATTTAAAATAAAAAAGTTTGGCTGCGCCTGGGCTGAACGAAATACCCTGTATACTCAAAAATATTTTTACGTGATAGAAAACACTTGACTATGAACAACTTTTATTTATTTTCAATATCCACCAAATACAGACAGTATTTTATATATATATATATATATATATATATATATATATATATATATATATATATATATATATATATATATATATATATATATATATATATATATATATATATATATATATATATATATATATATGTATATTATTCAAAATGCAGATTCTAGAGCTGATTTTATGTCGATTTAGTAAATTACCTAATACAAAAATACTTCCTAAGAGAGCTGGAGCTCTTAGAAGATGGCCCTAACATCGGTTTAATTCAAATATCTTTAAAATGGTTTCCTTTAAATGATCTGTACATCTATTTAGTGGAATATGCCCAATCGTATCGAATATGATTTTAGTTGTCCTCATAAGCGGCTCGTTTGGGCGTGGCATTGGACATTGTTATTCATAAGTTTTTTGTTTTTCAAAATTTCCCAATTTTAACATAAAATTTAAAAGAGTTTCGAAAAGAATGATACTCTTGTCTGAAGTCGCTACGATGCACCTTTTTCGAAATAAATCGATTGGAACTTTTCATGTGTTAATCATACTTATATAAAATTAACTAACGAATTCATTTACAATTATGAAAGATGGCTATGGAAAATAAACAAAATAACAATTGCGTGAACATCAAAATAACTACTATTACAGATACTAGTTAAGGTTAAAGTGTCAAATAAGTTTTAAGTGAAAGATTTTTTATTGTTTAGTTACATTACCGTAAATACAAAAAGTTGAATATTGTTAGAATGGTTTCGTTTAGCAACGAAGAATATGCCGATGCGCATTTAGTGTACCGCGAAATGCAATGCAACGCTCGGGCAGCAGCACGTAGATATGCAGATAAATTTCCAGATAGAAGACATCCTGTTCCTAAATCATTTACGCTTCTTCATCAAAGAATTAGGGAAACAGAATCGGTAATGCTTAAAAATAATGAAACGGGAACACATGCTGATTAATGGAAGACTATCAGGATGATATTTTAATGGAAATTGAGTACAATCCCGAAATAAGCGTAAGATGGTATTATTTGAAGATATGGTGGCTATACTTCTAGTTTCTCTAGTCCGAATTTTTGGATATGGTTCTTGTTAATGTTGATTTGCAGGAATATAGCTTGTTGTGACTTTTTGTGTAGTTTAAGTGTGAACTTTGATGTTGAGTTTTAGGCATATAGTTTATTCCAACTTTCTGTGTTGGTTAAGTATCATTTTGGCTTTATATCATTGAGCTTTGTGCTAATGTCTAATGTATTCCTCTGTGGGGCAAGTTTGAATACCTGCAGACATTTACCTACCTTTGACTTTTTTTTAAATAGAAAGAAAAAAAATTCTTCTTTAAGTAAGGCTTAAAACATTGCAAAGTAGTCAACTTCTTAAAAATTATTATTAATTTTATTAAATACATAAATAAAAAGTTTACGCTGAGTAGGATTTGAACCTAAGACCTGTACTTTGCTAGAGTACCGCGCTAACCAACTGCGCCATCGAGATACAAGCCCTAATCGATGTAAATTTTGTCTTTATATTACGCAAGGATTCATACATACCAAAGCAACTTGACTTGTTTTAAATTATTAGTGGTTTTTGTTATGAACGAATAAGTTCAAAAGTAAATATGTAATTAAAAATTATTATTAATAAATAATAATCAACTAATGATTAGCATGTGTGGCAGCTTAGATTGGATATTAAACAAAAGTTAAAAAAAATTAAACAAGCAAAAGTATTCAGACTCTCGCCGCTCTCCCCTACACGCTGAATCATAATTTTTACGAATATTACTGGTAAATGGTAATAATTACACAAGTCGACAATGGTTTTGTTAAATAAATAATTTTAACCGACAATTATGCATTTCTGCGGATTCCGAAATTCCGAAAATTTTGTCTTGCAGGCTCCATTTCATTTTGTAATCTGCTTATTAAAGTAGTTTCACATTTTATAATAATACATTCAATAGCTGTCCCATCCCCTATGACTCATTTCTTTATCTAAGTAAATTAAAAATTAGAGGAATGTGGATCATTAACGTAAAGCCAACATACAGGTGAATCATAATATTCTATTAAAAACCCATTAAGAAATTTCATAGTATGGGTTGGAACACCTATTTTCCATGCAAAATGACTTAATGTACCGCAACGATGTGGGCTCTTTATTAAATGAACTAGGACAGGAACACAATTCCGAAGAATTATGACTTTTTATAGATTTCTCCCAAACAAGTTTGAAAGCTGACGTGTTCCATAATGGAAATGAATATCCTTCAATCTCTCCTGCTTGTGCTGCACACATGAAACGGACTTGCGCAAATATGACGCTTTTACTGAAAATGATACAGTATGAAAACTATTCTTGACATATTTGTGGAGATTTAAAAGTGATAGCCCTTGCGCTACTTCAACTTGGTTACACTAAGTTCTGCCGCTTTTTATGTAAATGGGCAGTAGGGAATGACAAAATCACTTTGTGAAGGAACAGTGGCCGAAGAGTTAAAGTCTAAAACCCGGAGAAAAAACGTCTTATATCAACCTCTTGAGAATCCCGAGGAAATATTCCTTCCCCCAATGCATATCAAATTGGTTTAATGAAAAATTTCGTAAAAGCAATGATGGATTGTCATGGTGAAGGTTTCCATGACCTGAAACGTAAATTTCCAAAAGCAAGTGATGCAAAAATCAAAGAAGGAACATTTGTTGGACCACAAATAAGGGACGTTATAAAAGATTCCAGTTTGAACAATTGCTAAATAAGCGTGAGGCAGCTGCGTACAGTCATTTATAAAAATAGCGGAAAACTTCCTAGGAAAGTAACCCACCATGAACTATTATGAATTGGTTAGTAAACTTTTTGAAAACTACAAATCGCTTGGTATTTTCTCCGTCTTAGGAGAAAATACCTCGACCATAAAAGAGGCATTTAGACTTATAAAACATGCGCCTAGGGACAGCAATAGAGTGTGGTTACGTCAATACTTCAGACTTCCCCCGAAGATAACCGGTTCTACCCAAACATTGATGAGCGCGCTTGCGCACAAGGCCCAAGGCTAGTTGCGTCCTCGTTTCTCATGTGTTTCGCTCTTTAAAGTGTCACTGACATCGTGTGAGCATTATTCTCCTGTTTATGAGCCAACATCAGCGGACATTAAAGATTTTACTGACTTGTTAATAAACTATTACAACATAACCGTTCAAGATAATGATGAAAGCGATGACGTGGTTGAGCTGAATGTATCTCACATCCAAGGTAATGGTGATGATTCACAGAAGAGAAAGAAAAGCGATAAGGTAGGGAAAAAGGACGAATCTCAAACCATGATGATGATGACGACGAATCACAGTTCAAGAAGAAGAAGAAGAAAACCGATAAAGAATGTTATTAAATAATAATGATGTATTGTTGTTTATAATAATAATAATAATATATTTTCAACGGTAAGCTTTCCTTCAATTTTGTTAATAAACTTGTTTTTTCCTAACGGTGCTCCTCCCTCTTCATTCATGTTTGTAGGTTTACGAGTTTTCGCATTAGCGTGTTTTCGTTTGACGTGTTTTCGCTTTAGCGTGTTTTCGTTTTGCATGTCTTTGTGTTGGCGTGTTTTCGTTTGTGTGTTTTCGTATTTGCGTGTTTTCGTTTTACGTGCTTTCGCATTTGTATGTCTTCGCGTTTGCGTATTTTCGTGTTAGCGTGATTTCGTGATAGCGTTTTTTTCGTTTGAGTGTTTTTGTATTAGCATGTTTTCGCGTTAGCGTATTTTTTCGTATTTGCGTGTTATTTGTGTTAGTGTGTTTTGCGTTTGCGTGTTTTGCTCTCGTCTGCGTGCGTGTGTGTGTGTGTATGTGTGCGCGCAAGCGTGCGTACGGGCGTCCGTGCGAGCGTGCGTACGTACGTACGTGCGTGCGAACGAGCGTGCGTGCGAGCGTGCGTACGTACAAGCGTGTGTGCGTGCGTGCTTACGTAGGCTCGTGTGAGCGTGCGTACGTGCGAGTGTGCGTGTGTACGTTCGTGCGAGTAAGCGTGCGTACGTGCGAGCGTGCGTACGTATGAGCGTGTGTGCGTGCGTACTTACGTAGGTGCGTGTGAGCGTTCGTACGTGCGAGCGTGCGTGCGTGCGTGTTTTCGTTTGATCCACATGCTAAAGCAATGCTAGTCGATTGTATGTAGTTGTAGGCAATATTGTATTGACTAAAAAGCTATAATTGGAAACGCTGCTTGCTATGCCCAATCCGTTGAGTTATGTTTAATTAGCTTTTTGACAGGTGTATTTATGATAAGGTCAGACTTGCATGTAAAATAATATAGAGGTGAAACTAGCTAGCTAATGTGTTTTGCTGCTACACGCATCACAGTATTGAACATTCTGTTTATGTATTAGAAAACGTACTACAGTCTCGAAGCTGATTGCAGATAAAATTGAAGGAAATGAATACGGTACAACTTCTGAGAGAGCTTAAAGATTTTAAGTGTGTGCAGCATTCCCAGAGCCGCGTTGAAACCAGTTAATTTAGGGCTAACCTCATGTCCATGTAATAATAATAATAGTGTCTGATAAAAACTGTCAGGGATTATTAACTACTTTTATAGGTTGTTACAATATAATCGTTCAAGGTGAAGACGATGAGATGATAGTATCTTAAAAATCTCGATGATGGTGATGCTCTCTATGAAATTTCAAAATAAATTAGATTACGTCACTCTTATTTCAGATTAGAAGTTTTTTAAAACGTTTAGTTGACATTGCTATTAATCCCATCTGATAAAAAATCCACAAAGATGTATGCGGTACAAGTGTTGAGATGCTTGAAATCGATCCCCAGCCACAAGAAGAATGTGTTTCGGCTTGTATGTGCTTCTAATCAACTACCGAGACATGCACCTCGACCCTGTGCAATTATCGTAAACACGGATCCTGCAAACAAACCAGGTCAGCATTGGACTGCTATCTACATTGACCAGAACAGGGAGTTTTTGAGTTTCAAGCCTACTTGTTTCTCAAGGTTAACAATTTTCTCAAGGTAGAATAAGTATGCTGTTGTGAAATAAAATTTCGTATATAGGTAAAACATACAGTCTACAAATGGTAATTAATAGTAAACATTTTTTAATAACATTTTTCTTAGCATAATAAAAATAGACATAAACCAATACACGTCAGCTTAAACTCAGGTGTACATTTTTATAAAAAAAGTTGCTCGCAAGGCTAACTTCAAGGTAAACTTCAAAACCTATGACTAGCTAACTTCAAGGCTAACTTCAAGACCAACTTGTTTCTCATGACTAACAATTTTCTCAACGTGGAATAAGTACGTTTTTGTAAAAACGTCTTATGTAATAAAATTGTCTGCCCTTACAGGTAAAATTCTTTGTGTTTAAAACTGTTTCCTTGTTCTGAATGTAGATTTATAAAATCTTCATGTTAATTATACTAGTATTTTTGAAGTATCATTCGCATATAAGAATAATACAAGGTTTGCTTTAAACGATCTTCATCGTATGCTTTAATAGTTAACCTTTTTCAAATAGTTGATAGCCTCATTAATATGATGCATTAATAGTTTATAGAAGTACGGATGTAAATAAAAAAAATACGCTACATAGCGATTGTGCTATAAACTAATGTAGCTCGTGTGTTGTCATTATAAACTCGGTGTATATAGGTAGAAGGTCGTCGTAATCGGGTGGTATCGTTGTACATTCGTGTATAGTTAGAAGGTCGCTGCATGCAATTAAGAGAAAAACAACCTTACCCCTAGACTAGCCCTAAGACTTATCCCTAGACCAGCCCCAGCCCCTAATGAAACATATTACAAATTACATTGTAAAGTCCCTGTTATACTCCACTTATTATGGTTTAATTATGAGTTCTTGAAAAATCGTATTAAAATGTAAAATAAAATAAACGCAATATTCATTCCTTTTATGTTTACTATCACTGTAAAACTGGTTAATTGAATAGTTAATTACACGTTTAAAGCAGTTTAATTTAAAACTATGTATAAATAAAATGTTCACATAGATAAAAGATCTCAATCTGTAAAGTGAGAATTAAAAAGAAATCTAATAATTTAATAACAACAATTATGCTATCTCCTTTGATAAAAATTCAATACGGAATCCTACTAAATTTTAATAATAAAAACACATATTAAATAGTCGCTAAACTGTACATTCACATTGTATGACAACAACAGGGTAATTAACTGATTATGCAATGCCATTAACTGTTTATTATCATTATAGAATTTAATACTGTATTTAAACCAAACGTATACGTTACCTTTACCTTGATTAGCTTCTTTTAATACCAAAAAATGTCCTACCGTTTATTAACCCTTAAAAATAGGTAAAAAATACGATCCTACGTGCGGATCGATTTGCATATCCTTTAGGGGCTCCCCACCAAAAGGGCTCTTAATACAAACAAAAAGGTTGAAAATACTGTCAGGGTTGAAATGTACGTCCCCCTCGCGGGCGGTCTTGTGACGTCAAAATCCAAAGCAGTGTTGCCATATGTTTAGGTGACAACTTTAACCGGCGTTTTATTAAAAATAAGGGATGAAAATACACGTCCTATACGTAAGCGAGTAAAAACATTTAGGGATAAAAAGAAAGGTTGAAAATACGGTCCCACACGAGGGTATATAAAAATAATTAGGGATGAA
Organism: Vesta saturnalis; assembly: GCA_036346205.1. Taxonomy (NCBI): domain Eukaryota; kingdom Metazoa; phylum Arthropoda; class Insecta; order Coleoptera; family Lampyridae; genus Vesta; species Vesta saturnalis. The sequence goes on from JARFJB010002176.1 coordinate 12,950,412, forward strand.
AAAGAGTTGAAAATACGGTCCCACACGTGGGTGTATGTAAAAAATAATTAGGAATAAAAAGAAAGGGTTGAAAATACGGTCTCACACGTGGGTATATAAAAAATAATTAGGGATGAAAAAGGGTTGAAAATACGGTCTCACACGCGGGTGTGTATAAATAGGGGTGAAAAAACACGACCTACACGTAAGCGAGTAAAAATAAGGGTAGAAAATGCAGTCTCCCACGTGGGCGTGTAAAACCGGAAGTGACGTCAAAATCCAAGATGGCGGAATGTGCCTCAGTACTACTATGGTCTATGGATAGCAGCACTAGTTGCTGTTAAGATTGGTCCTATGATAGTTTGTCCTACGACCAAGGCGTACAGTGTGTCAAAAGCTTTCACTTTCAAATACACAAAAAGGACTGGGTGAATTTGCATCCGCGGGTTTCTTATATTGGACTTATCATACATTTTGTATATACTTTTTTGTTAACAATTACAAAATTTTTAACAGAAAGTGTCTCAAAATTGAACATTTATGCATAAATATCATGCAGTGTCGTAGTAACTATTATACTATGCACAGATAGGTACTCTAAATGTATTGTAATGCAAGTTATCTTTATTGGCCCAAATGTAGCAACAAATTTTATTAGGTCTGACAGCATGACATGTGCATCAGAGTTTTATTGTCATAGTTGACAAACTTAAAATTTTTCATAATTGTTGAAATTATGAGTCTTCTGGATTGGAAATGAAAGCTTAGCTTTGCGTTAAAATATCTTTATTTTTATGTTAGAAAAATGGAATGACCACTTGATACTTCTAAGTTAAATTTACATCCAAATCAAAACCACAATGTTAACAACATTAATTAAGATACTTATCTTTTTTCATTTCTTTTATTTTTTTATATAAAAATCGTTTCGATAATAATTACTGTAATCGTTCCAGTAAAAATTAATTGATTCGATAGTTGGTTTTTAAATATATTTATCAAACTATTATATCTGCGTTTTCATATTTGATGCATTTATTTTGACATTTCAATTAATTTTTAAACTGATTAACACATACTGGGGACGACAACTGTAATATTTTATGTTATTGAAACGTTTAAATTTATATAAAGATAAATAAAAGCAGATGATTTAATTACGTATGATAATCCTGAAAGTTTACATTTTCATATTTACAGGAAATGTTAATTTTTTTCCGAAATTTTGGTCAGAAAGGTAATATCTGCAATTTATGCTGAATCCAGTAAAAGCAACTCGGTACAAATTCACCTAACCTATCGCGTCTAGTTTATATAATCTATTTTTTTTGTTTGCCCCCCTATATATGGGAGTTACTTTTTTATATTTATATCAAATTATTTTGTAAAATTTAATGATAATCTTTTATTTCAATTGAAAGACACCCCAGAATGAATTTATGTGTAAGTTATAATACGGCGGAACCCTACTTCTTCACTCAAAAGTCTATAGTCTCCTTCTATTATTATACAGTGATCCGTGGTTACTATTCATTTCAATTTAATGTGGCAATTGTTAAATTAATTTTTTGACATATAATCAGATTTGAGGTTAGTGAGAACCGTCTAATTACTTTTGGTGTAATAATAAAACACCCCAAATCTAGGGGCAAATAAAATAAATAGATTATATGTTATAATTTGGGTGACCATATTTATTTTCAGAAAAATAAGTACAGAAATAAAAGTAACAAAAAGTTGTATTAGGAATAGATAAAAATGGACAAATCAAAGAACTAAACGTAGAGTGACATAGCCAAGCATCAAAATGAGAATAAAAATAAAATAATTTTTAATGACACATGCATATACGTAATATATGTACCTATATTCCTATATTAGAAAAAATACAAACACATAAAATACTCTGGCAGAAATGTGTAATGTTATTAATTATTTTGACGTGCCTGCAACCCCATCAGTGGGGTTACCTTTGTGCCAATCGTATTTTTGAGAGCTTAGGATAGATTCCAAAATTTGCTTTCTGGTCTTCAAAAACTGGAACATTTCACTGCAAGTCTCATCGAAGTTTGTGTACACTTGCATCACAGCTTCTAGTGTCGATATTTTCATTTGCGATTTTTCTGCACTCCAGTAGTTATTAATATTAGAGAATAGTCGCTCAATTGACGCACTTGTTCCAGGAAGACAAAAAATAAACTGAAATAAAATCTCACAATTTTTGAAATCTTCACTTGATCCAGACCCTTGATTCCATTTAAATACTTCAACCAAAAATAACTGACATAAAATCTCACAATTTTGAAATCTTCACTTGATCAGGCCCTTGATTCCATTTAAATACTTCAACCCATCGATCTTCGGTAGCTATATTTTCGAGTTCCATTCGGCAATTTTAAAAGCAGCACATGAACACAAAATTTGATTCCATGAAACTTGGTTCTCAAATTTATCCATTCAAAGAGCCTTAATTCATTTAAATTTGTACTCCAATTCTTCAAGTAACTCACACAATTTGAATAAAATAATCTAACCTGTGAGATGAAGTCATCTCGATAGTTTAAACTACCTTCCCAATTGTCAAGTTGTAAAAGGATTCTATTACTTTAAGCGGCAAAATAATTTATTCAAACGATTTTCAAGCTTATTTTGAAGATCGAAATACTCTAGAGCGTCCTCTGTTGCGCATATTTTGTCACCCTCTACCTTTAATATGACTTTGTGAAACATAGAAGCAATGTTGTGTACAAACCACATCCAAATTTCGCTGGTGCGACACTCAAAAATTGCTTCAAAATCATTGGACAATTTTCAATAGACAAAAGTATGCTTTCAACGGTTCGTACATTTGTAGAATTCGTTCAATTGCGGGCATCAGACTTAAAAATATTGTTTTAGAAAATGATAACATCTTTTGTATTCAACATTAACAAAGTCGCAGAATTGTTTAAGTTGATTTACTCTCACTGTATAAATATAGAAATGCTTAAATAACTTAACACAATAACCTCAACGTCAATTGGTAAGACGTCCGTAGCATTTTGTACGCAATTGTTCAAAATGTGCAACACACAATGCCAACCAGAGGTTTGCCACGAGAAGCATTCAATTTTGCAAATAGGTTGTTCACTCCTTTCTTTTCATTCCGCCAAAATTTGTATTGGTATTATCAGCAGCTAATCCAATACACTTGTCCACTAAATTGTGGGTTTTCAAAGTATTAAACACATAACTATTTAACTGTTCTGATGTTTCACCAGGTGTCTTGCAACTGAAGTAATTTCACTTGAATACCTTTTTCACAATTAAAGTATCTCACCAACAAAGGTACTATTTTAATTTCTTTGTGGTTGGACGAATCGATCATGATGCTAACAAAATGTGCTTTGTGTAGATCAAGTTCCAATCGCAACTGGGATTCTTTAGCAAAACATTTTTACAATGGCTTCAGTTTTGGTTCGAGCTGCCATAAATTTGGGCTCAAACATGTTCGCTATTAGCTTTGATGTGCAATCCAAAGATCTAAAACTCTGCTGATGCTTGATCGTATGATACGCGAAAGTACCTTCCTTGGCTGCAATTAACATATTTTCAGAGCTGAAGTTTTCACTTTTGAAAAAGTGTTTAGTGTAGCGCTTTTAGACTTCGTATTTGCAGCTAATGTATGCTTTTTCTTGGTTAGATGAGCCTTAATATTGCTGCGACCACTGTTGGAAATATCAACATCACTTCTACAAATTTCACAGTACACAATATGCGGACTCAATTTATTTTTATTTTCATAAACGGATATTCTTTCTGTAACTCCAAATTAAAATGACACTTTCTTCGAGGCGGTGCCATGTTTACGCAAATAATGCACAAGTAGGTAACTACGGTCCCACACGAGGGTATATACAAAATAATTAGGGATGAAAAAGAGTTGAAAATACGGTCCCACACGTGGGTGTATGTAAAAAATAATTAGGAATAAAAAGAAAGGGTTGAAAATACGGTCTCACACGTGGGTATATAAAAAATAATTAGGGATGAAAAAGGGTTGAAAATACGGTCTCACACGCGGGTGTGTATAAATAGGGGTGAAAAAACACGACCTACACGTAAGCGAGTAAAAATAAGGGTAGAAAATGCAGTCTCCCACGTGGGCGTGTAAAACCGGAAGTGACGTCAAAATCCAAGATGGCGGAATGTGCCTCAGTACTACTATGGTCTATGGATAGCAGCACTAGTTGCTGTTAAGATTGGTCCTATGATAGTTTGTCCTACGACCAAGGCGTACAGTGTTCAAAAGCACTTTCAAATACACAAAAGGACTGGGAATTTGCATCCGCGGGTTTCTTATATTGGACTTATCATACATTTTGTATATACTTTTTTGTTAACAATTACAAAATTTTTAACAGAAAGTGTCTCAAAATTGAACATTTATGCATAAATATCATGCAGTGTCGTAGTAACTATTATACTATGCACAGATACTCTAAATGTATTGTAATGCAAGTTATCTTTATTGGCCCAAATGTAGCTCTAATCAACAAATTTTATTAGGTCTGACAGCATGACATGTGCATCAGAGTTTTATTGTCATAGTTGACAAACTTAAAATTTTTCATAATTGTTGAAATTATGAGTCTTCTGGATTGGAAATGAAAGCTTAGCTTTGCATTAAAATATCTTTACTTCTAAGTTAAATTTACATCCAAATCAAAACCACAATGTTAACAACATTAATTAAGATACTTATCTTTTTTCATTTCTTTTATTTTTTTATATAAAAATCGTTTCGATAATAATTACTGTAATCGTTCCAGTAAAAATTAATTGATTCGATAGTTGGTTTTTAAATATATTTATCAAACTATTATATCTGCGTTTTCATATTTGATGCATTTATTTTGACATTTCAATTAATTTTTAAACTGATTAACACATACTGGGGACGACAACTGTAATATTTTATGTTATTGAAACGTTTAAATTTATATAAAAGATAAATAGCAAGCAGATGATTTAATTACGTATGATAATCCTGAAAGTTTACATTTTCATATTTACAGGAAATGTTAATTTTTTTCCGAAATTTTGGTCAGAAAGGTAATATCTGCAATTTATGCTGAATCCAGTAAAAGCAACTCGGTACAAATTCACCTAATCTATCGCGTCTAGTTTATATAATCTATTTTTTTTGTTTGCCCCCCTATATATGGGAGTTATTTTCACATGATTGATACATGTTGCTTTTTTTTAGTATCAAAAGTGAGGATTTTTTTATATTTATATCAAATTATTTTGTAAAATTTAATGATAATCTTTTATTTCAATTGAAAGACACCCCAGAATGAATTTATGTGTAAGTTATAATACGGCGGAACCCTACTTCTTCACTCAAAAGTCTATAGTCTCCTTCTATTATTATACAGTGATCCGTGGTTACTATTCATTTCAATTTAATGTGGCAATTGTTAAATTAATTTTTTGACATATAATCAGATTTGAGGTTAGTGAGAACCGTCTAATACCAGCATACTTTTGGTGTAATAATAAAACACCCCAAATCTAGGGGGCAAATAAAAATAAATAGATTATATGTTATAATGCTAACCTATTATGATTATTTGTTAATAAATGAGGCTTAATTGCTTTGGTTCGGTCAATTAGACCTTTTTAAAAGTAAGCAAGTAAGAAAAACAAAATCTTATGGTTCTTAAATATTTCCTGGGCATTGAGACATACATTTGTGTTTAGTAAAATTGTGTGCTTTTGTAAAACTTTTTTTATTAATTGGACAGCACATGAAGGCCGTTTATTGTCCAATTATACAAAATGTATAAGTAATTTTCGAGATTAGTGTGTTTGTGCATTAGTTATAGTATATTGAGTATCAAGAACAGTAAGGGACGTTTACCGGTCGACGGCCATGTTTGGAAGCTGAGCGCTTGCGAATTTGGCCGGAGACCGGTACAACCCTTAATGTTCGAGATGCTCATACTGTTTTTTGCACGATTGTATTAAATTTACCACAATTGAAATTATTTAGTTTCTACTAAAAGTGACGTTTTAAATAGAAATCTCCAAATGTTTTGTTCTTATTGTTGTGAAATATAGTATACCTATATATTTTTACGTTGGTAAATAAAAGACGTCGGTAAGTAAAATACTTACTGGCGAGTTGGGCCTCGCAACCAGTGAACACATCCTACTGTCTTGTAAACAGATAGGTATGGTAAATAAACGAAAAAGCTCAATCGTGCAAAAAAAATGTTTTGTTTATTCCGTTACAAATTATATTTGTGAATTAAACTAAATTTTCTTTAGGATGACTGACTGACACGAAGGCACGAACTCATTGTTAAATTATTATTTAACAAATAATTTTCTTAATTTAAGACATCATTCTCATTTAAATAGTTTGTTACATCATTTGTATGAATAATACATTACAGAATTGACCTTTGTTATAATCTACGAGTGGGGTTAATTAGCAAAGAAGGGTATCTTTGTTTATGTAATTATCTACTTAAGTATTTATTTTAGTCAAAGAGTTGAATATTAATTGGAAAAAGGCATGACAAAATGTTATGTTGTGTACAAACAATTTATAAGAAAAAAAAGGATTGTAGAATTCGCATATTACAAAATATTTGTATATTATATTTTGCCATAAAATTTGACGTAAGTTGTATAACATACTAATTAAATATGAATAAATGGATAGCACATGCGCATTGGATATGCTAATTTCTTCAAAAATGGAATAGTGGGGAAAATGGCAGCAAAAATTACTACTTTTGAGCCTCCTTCATCAGCGAGTTCAGATAGGTATGGTTATTTACAAATAATAGATCGTTTGCATAATTTATAAACATGATTCAGGTCACACAAGCTTTCGATACAAGTTCCGTTAGAAAAAAGCACATGTATGTTTCCGCGTTTTGTTTACTTTTTTAAGAATTTATTTGAAAATTGTTAAACAGTTACAATTATAGTTTACCGGCAATATTTAGAACGTATTTAATAAATTAATCAATATAATAATATTTTTAATCCAACAATAAAAAAGTGCTATTCATCATGGTTTGTTTAGAAACTATTTTTAGATTTTTCTGCATGTGGTTTTAGTTTTGTATTGTTAATACCGTTATGTTTTTTAAAATTACAGTGAATGTGCTGAAACTCAAGCTGATGTTTCGGAACCGTTTCTCGATTATGAACTCGATGAAGAACGGAGTGGTGATTTTTACAACACTCCTGCATCACCTATTACTGTACCTTACTGTCCTAGACCTCCATCAGCAGGTAATGCTTGTTTTGCTTATGTCAAATTATGCAGTAATAAATTCTGTTCACCAAACTTGTTTCGTCGAACTAAATTTAATTAGCATATAACTAATTAAGCCCTTGAAATATTTAGGTTCACAAAAATCACCTAAAGCGAGAAGGCAACGAACTACTTCAATTAATAAATCATCTAAAAAAACTGCGACTGAATCTGTACTTAGAACACAGCATCGTACAATTTATACAGCCGGACGACCTCCTTGGTATAATTTAGCAGGTCAACAAGTTGAACCTTTTATAATAGGTACAATGTTTAATTTCAAAATTAAGTTTTTAGTATGGAAGTTGTAGGTATTTGTGGTGGAAGTGCTTCAGGGAAAACATCGGTAGCTGCAAAAATTATAGCAGCATTAGATATGCCATGGGTTACACTTTTAAGCATGGATTCTTTCTATAAGGTTTTAAATGAAAAACAGCATCACCTTGCCCATGAAAATGAGTACAATTTTGATCATCCTGAAGCTTTTGACTTTGATATCTTAATTGATACTTTGCAAAGATTAAAAGAGGGTCGTAAAGTGGAAGTTCCAATTTATAATTTCGTAACACATGCTAGAGAAACACAAACTGTAAATACAAATGCTTAGTGTCATAGACTGTGCTAATGCAATTCTTTGCAGAAAACAATGTATGGTGCTAATGTGATTATATTTGAGGGTATACTGGCATTTTATAATACAAAGCTTTTGAATATGTTGGATATGAAAGTGTTTGTTGATACAGATGCTGATATTCGATTAGCCAGGCGTCTTAGGCGTGATATCTCTGAGAGAGGTCGTGGTCTGGATGGGGTTATTAAACAATATACGAATATGGTACAACCTGCTTTTAATCACTATATAGCTCCTTTGATGGCACATGCCGATATTATTGTACCAAGAGGTGGTGAAAATGAAGTCGCTATTCATTTAATAGTTCAACATGTTCATACACAACTTCAATTGGTATGTAATTTTAAATTGTTAGGATAATTCTGTAGGGATCTAGACACTCGCAATTACAGAGTAAATTAATACTATGTTATATATTAAGAGACTAAGGAACTAAATTTCTATTCCTTAACCTAACATCGTGGAATTCCATATTTAATAGCATTAATGTTCTAATTACCATTTATTTGATATAAAATAAATTGTGGAATTATATAGTAATTAAAAATAAAATATATACAGGGTGATAGTACATTCCTGAACCAAATTCAAGTAGAAAAGTTCATATAAACATGTGTTCTAAAACGTCTGGTGTCAGTTTTAAAAAAAAATCGGTTTTTTATTAATATCTCAGATCCTTTTGTTGATTTTGTTATTGTTGTTTATTGTGATGACACTAAGTTATCACTAACTAGATGATAATTATATAATTTTGATCTCTCGATATTTTTTCGTGTATTACTTCGTTTTTGAGAAAAAAGATAAAACCACTTCATTGCATGTCGAAAAATTGTTACAATAGGTTCGAGTTAGCTTTGCTCGTTGCACAATGTTTATATATAAGCCATTTTTTTAAACCTAACAAATGAAAAGTAATTTAGCAATATTCACAAAAAATGTTGGAAATGACCGCCTCCCGCTTCTATGCAGGCTTCTGCTCTTCTTCTCATCGAGTGATGAACTCTTTTGAAAATTCCATGAGTGTTTCACATCCATCCTTAGTTGTTCTACTGTCTCGATTGGTGTAGAATAAACTAATGATTTTAGGTGCCCCCACAAATAAAAATATAGGCTATATTATATATAAGTGCCAGAATTGCGGTACTCCACAAGCTATCCAACAATTTTGGTAAGCTCCATTCAAGTACTCACAAGCTAGTATGCTAAAGTGGCCTGGAGCACCATCATGCATGAACCAATGTTGTTGCTGTAACTGAAGAGGAACATCTTCAACAGGTAAAGGCAAATTGTTTTATAGAAAATTACTACTAATTACATTAAGGTGTCCTGGTAAAAAAATGGTCCAATCAAATAGTCACCTGTGGTACCAATCCACACGTTAAAAGAAAATTGTTCCTCAAAATGTGTCTCTGTAATAGTATGAGGATTTTCTTGGACCCAGTTATGATTATTGTGGAAATTAATTATTGCATTTCTGGAAAAATGCGCTTCTTCCTTAAACATAATGACGAAATCAAAGTGAGGATTTTCTACAAATCTTTGAAGATACCATCTACATAATCTTATGTGGTTCAAAAGCTCTTGGAAGAAATGCCTGAACTCTTTGTACGTGGTAAGGATACAATAAAGAATTAGCAAATATTTATTTCCCTACCAATTTTTCGCGTACTAGTTACTGCATTATCTTCGGTTGCATGTAGGACAGCCTCCTCAACTGTCGGGGTTCGAATTGTATGAGGTCTTCCCCCGGAGGTATTACGTTTGATGCCAGAGTCCGACGACGATGGATATTTTTGAATATTTTTCTGCCTGGAAGGACACGATCAGGATACCTTTCTTGATAAAGTCGCCTGGTCTCCACGGCATTACCATTGGCAAGACCATAAGGGAAATGCATATGTGTCATCTCTAAATTAGAATAATTATTTACCATTCTTTTAATAACACAATCTACCTTTTGACTAAAGGAAAAATAAACAAACTGTCACGGAGTGTTAAAAACATTATGGTCATAACGTTTCTAGCAACGAACAAAGTTAACTTGATTCTGTTTTAATTTTTCGACATGCAATAAACTGGCTTTATTTTTTTTCTTGAAAACAAAATAAGATCCGAACTAATATCAAGAGAGCAAAAAGTTGTATTTTTAGCCGCTTAATCCGACAAAAATATGAAATTTTTAAAAAGTCAGTGGCGCAAATTTTTTTTGTCAATATTATTTGTGAGACTGCCACTGGGACGCCACTGGTACTTATAGTTATCATCTAGTTAGTGATAACGTAGTGTCTTACCACAATAAACAATACTGCCAAATTTCAATAAAATTGGCAACAGGATCACTGAGATTAATAAAAAACCGATTTTTCTTAAGAACCTTGACACCCTGTATCTTGCAAACCAGATTTTTTACGACATATGTTCATCTTATCACAATAAACAACACTGCCGAATTTCAACAAAATTGGCAATAGGATCTCTGAGATATTAATAAAAAACCGATTTTTCTTAAGAACCTTGACATCCTGTATCTTGCAAACCAAACTTTTTAGGACACATGCTGATATGAACTTTTCTACTTGAATTTGGTTAAGGGATGCGCCCTTGGAATTACAGCCTATCATTAAATAACACCCTGTGTAAACAGGGTGACTCACGACTATTCCTAGGTCTCTTGTGCCTAAACAGTACGAGATATCAGCTTAATTTTTTGGTGGCATGTAAATTGATGACTATTTTTTTAAATTATTTTCAATTATACAGAGTGGTTCAGAAATTTGTAATATATCAAAGTTAGGTTTTTTTAAATACAACGCCCTGTATTTTATGACACTTTTAGATTATGTTAAAAATTAAGTCAACTTTATTCAATGTTCCCTATACATATCGCTTACCGATTTTGAGAAAATTGTGATTTTAAGAAAAATATTCAATTAAAAACACGCAAACCTCTTTGAGTAACACAAATTTATATCGATTTATTCCAGGGCTAAGATCGTGTTACTTTTTTTACTAAAAGTTACTTTTTTTCCGCCGATGACCTAAAAGGTTACTTTTATTAACAATGGGTTCCTTTTGGTTACTTTTTCTGTCTATGTTGGTTGTTCTTATTTTCTGAAAATCAGCATATCATTTACACCAATTCGCAAAGGAACAATTTATTAATTAGAGATGTGTTTATTTATGCATCCCGCACCTTTACAAAACCCAACCAACCTCTATAAACGATGAATCTGCAAGTGCCTGTTTAGCAAAGTGTTAAGTGTGTGTTAATTGAATTTTGCAGTCTGTGATTGTGAATTAAGTTGTTGAAATTTGCAACTACATATTGAATTAATTTCTTTGGTAAGCTATTTTATTTAACCACCGAGCGCAATTAATAAGTATCTGTAATGTACTTGCAGATTCTAAAGAAATCATGGGAAAAGTAAAGTTTACCAGTGAATGGTTATCAAAAATAGATGAAAAAGGATTTGTAGTATCTAGTTGACAAAGGTATATTGTGTTTTATTTGCAATAAATACTTGCACATTACGAAAGGTATGCAAAGCATTAACCAGCATGTGATTTGAATTAAAATCTGCACAGCTTAGATTGACTAGTGTTCCCGCTAATTCTGCAAATGTAAATAATAATCAGGGACAGTTACTTCTTACTTCTATTAAAGATTGTATAACCAAAGCAGAAATGCTTTGTTCGACTGTGCCATTACTAAAACTTTTACTTTTAAGTCCTAAAAAGGCAAGTTACATAATGACGGTCCTTATTTTCGGGATTGTATTTTGAGGAACTTAGGAAATAGTTATTACAGTATTATGATGAAATCACAATGTGGAGAGGGAAAAGGAGCTTCAAATAGTGATAAGATGTTGGTCTGTACACTACAACAAAATATTCACACATCATTTGAGTCATTTTTATTGACCAGCATGTGATTTGAATTAAAATCTGCACAGCTTAGATTGACTAGTGTTCCCGCTAATTCTGCAAATGTAAATAATAATCAGGGACAGTTACTTCTTACTTCTATTAAAGATTGTATAACCAAAGCAGAAATGCTTTGGTGTGTAAAAGTTATTTCTAATATGTCTGCAAACTCCTGTGAAAATAACGCAGAATTATTCCGGTGTATGTTCGACTGTGCCATTACTAAAACTTTTACTTTTAAGTCCTAAAAAGGCAAGTTACATAATGACGGTCCTTATTTTCGGGATTGTATTTTGAGGAACTTAGGAAATAGTTATTACAGTATTATGTATGATGAAATCACTAATGTGGAGAGGGAAAAGGAGCTTCAAATAGTGATAAGATGTTGGTCTGTACACTACAACAAAATATTCACACATCATTTGGAGTCATTTTTTATTGACAGTGCACATTTTATTAAAACTGCAATTGAAAATGCTACTTTATCTTTAACAAACTTATTAACACTTGGTAGCGATGGTCCAAATGTAAATAAAAAAGTTTTTGCACTCATAAACGAAGACGTTGATTGAAAGTTAATTAATATTGGCACTTGCAATTTACATACTTTTGCATTTATCATTGGATGTTTACCAAAAACCGTCACTACCACCGTGTATTGTGGTACTTACGTAATCACTTTTTAAAATTGCGAAAACGTGAGCAGATTTAAAAAAAAATTGAATTTTAATTTTAATACTTTTCCCATCAAATTTAGGAAACAAGGAAAAGAAACAGTTAATAGAGATAGATGTACAACTTTTGCATGAAGACCGACAATAATAGACCCCAGGTAAGATAACCCTTGATGTATGAATATGTTTTTAAAAGATATGCATATTTTACGGTTATTTTTACAAAACTAGAAATTTCAAGTTATTTCTGATTCTACCGTTCAACAAATATATCATTGCTCTGTCTTCAATTTTTTTATTTTTGTACAGTTTCATTATAAGATCTTGCAATGTAGTAGTTTTATTGTTAATAGTAATAAAGTTAATATAGTAAAATGCCCAGAACATACAGTCAAGTAAAAAGGCAGCAAAGCATCTGTTGCGAAAAGATTGAGTGATAAATGAGAAAGTCCTATAAAAAGTATACCGAATGAGTATGTGGAAGAAGATAGTCATATAGATTTTTACAACTGGTAAGTAAATTAATTTCAATTTATTTAAACCACTGCACAATTGTTGACTATAATCAGAAATAATACTATCCGAGGGACGTGTCACTTGGTAGTATATGTATATTTTTAAATTCTTTATTTTTATTAGCTACATATAATTCCTCGAATCACTTTACTTACTCATAATTACAAATAATTCACGGATAATAATGGATATTTCCGTATCGTTCTTCTCTTGTATATTTTTGTTCTTAATGATGCCCCCTTGGAGATTGAATATGATACGACTGTCGATTTTCCAAAAATACAAGGTGGTAACTGCATAATGGACATATCATTTTTCATACAAGAATGTCAAAAAACAGTACACGATTTCAAATGCACAATGGGAAAAATGGGTCAACTATTGCCAACGCGGGTCATATTTCAGACGGTGTGTTGGAGCCGGATTATCTTATAATAATGGGCCATCTTGGCATAATTCATTTGCAATAACACAGCAACATTCGTATCTTTTAGCATTTTGCAACAAGAAAAGAAAGCGAAATGAGCATAGACGGGCCAATATAAAAAGAAAAAGTAATAAACGGATCAAAACTAGTGACGCTGATGCAGAATAAGGATCAGATGCTGCAAAACCTGACCTGGAACTGGAAGAACTTCTATTGAAACAACAACAAATTATGTTGGGATTTCAAAAAGAAGTATGTAACATTGACCGAATAGAAATAGAAACAAGGGGACAACACTAAAATCTACTTTGGAGATCTGCTAGACGCATTCGACTTACAGCTTCCAACTTTGGGAGGGTATGTAAAAGATTACCAAGCACTTCGTGTCACAACTTGGTGTTGTAAATGCTGTACAAAAGTAGTAGGGAATTGCATACACCTGCAATAATTTATGGGCGAATTAATGAAAAAAATGCCATACAATTGTTAAAAGAAAGAACTAAACATCTCTAAAGAACATCCATTCTTAGCAGCGTCACCGGATGGACTTCTTACAAACGGAGGTAGCATTGAAGTGAAGTGCTTATATTTTTTTCGAGATAAAACCATAGATTGTGCTATTAATGAAGATGTACATTATGTAAATGGAATGCTAAAACTACGCGATAATCATAATTATTTTTATCAAATTCAGGGACAACTGTATATTGCAAATCGAACATACTGCGACTTAATTGTTTTTACAAATAAGGACTTAAAAATTATAAAAATTGAAAAAGACGACAATTTTTGGTTGAATAATATGTTACCGAAGTTGGAATTTTTCTACAACTGCATATTACTGATATTACCTGAATTGGCAGATCCACGTGCCCACCGTGAAAATTCGTGATTCGGCGCAATCATTGTAGCACAAAACAGTGTAAAGAGAAAAAACCTTCAAACTGTTAGGAATCAGGGACAGTTACTTCTTACTTCTATTAAAGATTGTATAACCAAAGCAGAAATGCTTTGGTGTGTAATTTATTTCTAATATGTCTGCAAACTCCTGTGAAAATAACGCAGAATTATTCCGTGTATGTTCGACTGTGCCATTACTAAAACTTTTACTTTTAAGTCCTAAAAGGCAAGTTACATAATGATGGTCCTTATTTTCGGGATTGTATTTTGAGGAACTTAGGAAATAGTTATTACAGTATTATGTATGATGAAATCACTAATGTGGAGAGGGAAAAGGAGCTTCAAATAGTGATAAGATGTTGGTCTGTACACTACAACAAAATATTCACACATCATTTGGAGTCATTTTTATTGACAGTGCACATTTATTAAAACTGCAATTGAAAATGCTACTTTATCTTTAACAAACTTATTAACACTTGGTAGCGATGGTCCAAATGTAAATAAAAGTTTTGCACTCATAAACGAAGACGTTGATTGAAAGTTAATTAATATTGGCACTTGCAATTTACATACTTTTGCATTTATCATTGGATGTTTACCAAAAACCGTCACTACCACCGTGTATTGTGGTACTTACGTAATCACTTTTTAAAATTGCGAAAACGTGAGCAGATTTAAAAAAAAATTGAATTTTAATTTTAATACTTTTCCCATCAAATTTAGGAAACAAGGAAAAGAAACAGTTAATAGAGATAGATGTACAACTTTTGCATGAAGACCGACAATAATAGACCCCAGGTAAGATAACCCTTGATGTATGAATATGTTTTTAAAAGATATGCATATTTTACGGTTATTTTTACAAAACTAGAAATTTCACGTTATTTCTGATTCTACCGTTCAACAAATATATCATTGCTCTGTCTTCAATTTTTTTATTTTTGTACAGTTTCATTATAAGATCTTGCAATGTAGTAGTTTTATTGTTAATAGTAATAAAGTTAATATAGTAAAATGCCCAGAACATACAGTCAAGTAAAAAAGCGCAGCAAAGCATCTGTTGCGAAAAGATTGAGTGATAAATGAGAAAAGTCCTATAAAAAGTATACGTCGAATGAGTATGTGGAAGAAGATAGTCATATAGATTTTTACAACTGGTAAGTAAATTAATTTCGAATTTATTTAAACCACTGCACAATTGCTTGACTATAATCAGATAATAATACTATCCGAGGGACGTGTCACTTGGTACTATATGTATATTTTTTAAATTCTTTATTTTTTATTAGCTACATATAATTCCTCGAATCACTTTCACTTACTCATAATTACAAATAATTCACGGATAATAATGGATATTTCCGTATCGTTCTTCTCTTGTATATTTTTGTTCTTCGAATGATGCCTCCCTTGGAGATTGAATATGATACGACTGTCGATTTTCCAAAAATACAAGGTGGTAACTGCATAATGGACATATCATTTTTCATACAAGAATGTCAAAAATTAGCAGTACACGATTTCAAATGCACAATGGGAAAAATGGGTCAACTATTGCCAACGCGGGTCATATTTCAGACGGTGTGTTGGAGCCGGATTATCTTATAATAATGGGCCATCTTGGCATAATTCATTTGCAATAACACAGCAACATTCGTATCTTTTAGCATTTTGCAACAAGAAAAGAAAGCGAAATGAGCATAGACGGGCCAATATAAAAAGAAAAAGTAATAAACGGATCAAAACTAGTGACGCTGATGCAGAATAAGGATCAGATGCTGCAAAACCTGACCTGGAACTGGAAGAACTTCTATTGAAACAACAACAAATTATGTCGGGATTTCAAAAAGACGTATGTAACATTGACCGCATAGAAATAGGAACAAGGGGACAACACGAAAATCTACTTTGGAGATCTGCTAGACGCAATCGACTTACAGCTTCCAACTTTGGGAGGGTATGTAAAAGATTACCAAGCACTTCGTGTCACAACTTGATGTTGGAAATGCTGTACAAAAGTAGTAGGGAATTGCATACGTCTGCAATAATTTATGGGCGAATTAATGAAAAAAATGCCATACAATTGTATAAAGAAAAAACTGGAAATAAAGTTGTTCCGTGCGGATTATTTATCTCTAAAGAGCATCCATTCTTAGCAGCGTCACCGGATGGACTTCTTACAAACGGAGGTAGCATTGAAGTGAAGTGCTTATATTCTTTTCGAGATAAAACTATAGATTGTGCTATTAATGAAGATGTACATTATGTAAATGGAATGCTAAAACTACGCGATAATCATAATTATTTTTATCAAATTCAGGGACAACTGTATATTGCAAATCGAACATACTGCGACTTAATTGTTTTTACAAATAAGGACTTAAAAATTATAAAAATTGAAAAAGACGACAATTTTTGGTTGAATAATATGTTACCGAAGTTGCCCGAATTTTTCTACAACTGCATATTACTCTCGATATTACCTGAATTGGCAGATCCACGTGCCCCACGTGCGATGAAAATTCGTGATTCGGCTGCAATCATTGTAGCACAAAACAGTGTAAAGAGAAAAAAAACCTTCAAACTGTTAGGAATAACAAATATTTTTCATTTTTATATTTCATTTTTAATTTTTCAGTTTTTTATTATTGTTTATTTTATGACATTATTCATTATTATTATTACTGTTATTGTACATATTCTGTTAATATGTTCTATGAGTTTGTTGCATTAGCAGAAAATGGAATAAAATATTATTGTCAATTAAAATCAACAAAAGTTAAAAAATTATATGCATTTTTTCAATTTATCTTCTGTTTACAGTTATTAGCGGTTACTATTTCTATACAAAATTCAGTATTTTTGGTAAATAAAGCCATTCAATAATACGAAAACCCTAAAACTGAATGAATGTGACGAACAATCCGTTCACTTTCACTGTCTTAACTGAGTTTTTTTTGTGCCTTGTCATTCTTATTCTACTGGTTTCAAAATTAGTGCACACATGTGAAATATTATAAAAAGTAAGTTTACTATACAATAGAAAATAATAGGTTCTAATGGGCCCTGTAGGTAATTCCTAAATTTTATTGAAATATAAATAATATTAAGAAACAACTTATTTATTTATTATAAGTTTTTGTTATGAACGCATAAGTGAATATGTAATTAAAAATTATTATTAATTTTATTAAATACATAAATTACTTATCAATGTCATTTATTCAAATGAATAAATAATTGGTTACTTCTTTTTATCTCATAATCATTTTTAATGTCATATCGTACCTTTATATACAATAACAAGGTAATACAGTCGACTAACAAATCTCTTATAAAAACATTTCCTAGGTAAAATGTTATCTTTGTTAAACTGGTATTGTTTATGAATGGGCAATGAGGTACCCGGCAAAGGCTCATTATTTTTAGGTAATTTTCAAGCTACGTCAACTTTCATGTAATGAACTTACAAATAAACAAAATGGACAAATCATGCAATTTGGGTGGCCTATACACGAATAATAATAGTTAGAGATTTGAGTAAGGTATCTTCCAGCCTTAATAAGATTAATACGTCATCGTTTCTCAAAGCGTCAAGTCTAGTTTGAATACGTCTCCTTAACTCATCTTCTGTATGTACTGGCGTAGAATACACGTTTTTCACTTTTCCCCACAAGAAGTAATCCATTGGGGGGTCATGTCAGGGGATTGAGCTGGCCAATGTGCGGGTGCATCATTGTCTCTACCTATCCATCTATTTGGATATTGTTTCTTTCAATAATTACGTACGTTTATCGTAAAATGTGGAGGCACAGCGACGTGCATAAACCCATTCCTCTTCAAAGTTGCAAGGGTAGGGGATCTAATAAGTTTGGTAATTCGTTTTGTACTTGCTCCAAATAATTTGCGTCATTTAGTCGAGGTGGTAAAATGACATTACCAATTATGAAAGTGTCAATGATACCTGCCCACACGTTGACCTTAAACTCATGCTGATAATAGGTAACTTTAGTCGCGTGAGTATTTTCTTCTTAATAGACATGTTCATTGTGCAAGTTAGTTATGCCACTCGTCGTGAAAGTGGCTTCATCTGTGAATAAAATTCTTCGTGTAAAGTGTCTATCTTGATTTCTTTCTTCTTGGATAAACCGTCAGAAACCTAGGCCTGCTTCAAAATCATAGGGTAAAAGATCTTGTACCCGTTGATGAAATGGAAGCAGTAGTTGTTCTCTGGTTACCCTATTAACAGTATCTTTGCTTACCCCTAGCTGTAAGCCCAATCTTTTGCTGCTGAGTTTTGGATTTTCTTCAATCCGATTTAGAATATCTTCCGCGACCTCCGGAGTTCTTACCATACGTGCACGACCATAGCGAATAGAAACTGGCGCAAACCTACCCGTTCCACGAAGACGTCTTTCAACTGCCGCGAAGGTTTTATGGTTTGGTAATCAATCTTTCACTGTATACCCTTAAGATTGTAAACCATTTCCTTGCCAATATCCAAAAACCAATAACATATCGGTCATTTCTTCGTTGGTATACTGTACGGCCATGACGAATATAAATTTTCAAATTGTTTGATAATTCACCGGCACTTGCTAATTCTCTTTCACGATATTCCAGTACTACTCGCAATTTAAAGCATAAACACCGACAAAAAAGCAACAATGTATCAAGAGAATCAACAAAAGAACTCCGTTCACAATAACAGGCCTTACACGAATTTCACGAACTTTATCTACAAAAAGATAGGCCGTAATTCATATTATTATCAAAATGTATGGTTCAACTGTTAAGTATTACACATTTTTTAGATTCGATTTCACAGCACTGTTGAGTGACAATTATTTTATTAAAACGCCTTCTCTTCATGCTGTGTTGAATTGTAGGCATACACGAAATGAATGTTTGAAATCCAGATATCTCGGAAACGTTTGCTCCAATTAACTCTTACCAGGTATACATGTTTTAGTTGAAAGACGTTGGAGAATAAGAATTTTGATTTAAAAGTTAAATGCATTGATTGTGGCTCAAAAAAGTTATTTCGTTTTAAATGTATGCAAACTACCGCAGGTGACGCCCTCTAAATATTACATTGAAAATGAGAGCAGATTATTTTCCACCCCCAGCCGAATATTGTGACAATACACCAATTATTTCAAAAATATTTATGAAAAAGTAAATCCAAATTAAACTTTTGACACGGTGTCTCCGAAATCAACCACTTTTGGACTGAGGTAAGTCGGGATGGGTCGTCATGTTCTAGCCCCAGGAATTTGTGGTAGCATTTTTTCCGCACCTTTTAGAGACACCCTGTATATTACAGGCAACATTAATCTGTTGAATATTCCATTGGAAAATTTATATCACATTGTGTTTGTGAAAAACGCTCAAAATTATTGATAAGGACCAAATTATTTAAATCATGTAAAAGGATTTCTAATAATATTAAGAATAGTTCAAACAAAAATGTACAGAATCAAGTAGGAATGAACGAAGAAGAAGACCGATAAAAAATGTGATGAAATAAATGATGTATTGTTTTTTATAATGTATTTTCAAGCGCTAAGTTTTCCTTCCATTTTTTATTAATAATCCTGTTTTTCTAACGGACATTCGAAGCTGCACTAACAATGCTGCAGTTAATGCGAAAGGACGGTTAGATGGGTGATTACAATAAGTGTGACTGTTTGTTTTGCACACTGTATGTTAAATCAAACTTAATTTTTTTAAATTGAGAGCTGGTTTTGCATGATTAAGTTAAATCAATTTGGTATTTTTGAATTGTGGTTGGTTTTAGCAAAGTGTAAGTGAATGATTTAATAATTGTTATCGGTCTGTAAACAAATTTGAATTTTGTATTTGCAATCTGTCATCAATTGTCTAACATACTGCGTTAACTTGATATACATCCATATAGATTACCCAGATTGGAAATTTAAATAACCATATGTTGTACAACGCGCTGTAATGTCTGCTTCTCAGTCATATTCTATCTTTTTCAAGTTGAAATTTGGTTTCTGCGCAAGTGTCTTCCGTTTTGGCGATTACTCTAACAATAGAAAATATCTGAAGATAAAATAGAAAACGTACTACTGGTTCGAAATCGGATAAAGATAAATTCAAGAAGATGAATACGGTACAGCTTCTGAGAAGGAGGAAGAAGGTTTGAAAGCGTGTGTAGTATTTCCAGGGGTCGTGCTGAAAACAGCTAATTTAAGAATAATCTCACATCTATGTAATAATAATAGTGACTGGTAAAGGGTGTATATTATCGTTTGCATGTATTTAAAGTGTAATTCATCGAATGAAAATGTATCTCAAAATCTTGATGATAGTGATGCTCTTCAAATTTCAAATAAACTAAATTATGTCACACTGAATTCAGATTTGAAAATTTAAAAGTGTTTAATTAGCATGGCTATTAAATCTCAGCTGGTAAAAGCCCATACAACGTGAAGTACATGTATGTAATTATACATGCAAATAAATCGGGCATAATTTTTCGAATGTATAGGTGCTGACCGCTTAGAAAGAGAATATGTCTATATAAAAAGCGCCATTGCATCAGGGTAGATATTATTTCACCTAATATTTAATTTAGACCTTAATGTATTTTGCAGCAGCAAAATTTAAAAAATATTTGTAAACACATTAATTTAGCACGATGTCAATGGGTGATTGCTGCTTTCCGATTCATATTAATGAGGTTGTATAACTGTTTAATAATAAAAACAATTTTATCATATAGGAAAAATTTTACAGTCTCAAGGTGAATATCATTGAAAAGTAATTTTGTATGCACACAAGGCCGTTGAAGGTTGACTTCCATGTAAAATCGCTATACATACATAAATACATGTTAACTTAAAAATACCAAGGTCATCTGCTTCTATCTATGAATAATACAGTTTAACCATTTACATTCATTCATATTTAATTAATTTTTAAACTTACCTTGTGTTATATTAATAGACAAATAAAATCATGTTAATTTAAAAATTCCAAGGCCGACCGCTTCTATAAAATATCAATGATACACGGTCATTTCAAATACCTTGAAAATATATATGTGCTAATATTAGCGGTTCTCTAAGTTGGTAACAATAGAAATGTAATAATTTTAATAACAATTATGCAATCTCTTTTATAATAAACGCGTTACGAAAAATAAAATCACACTCTAAAACAAAAACAGTTACAGTTACAAGTTAGCATTAGGGCCCCTTATTAGAATACAAAATATTCACCTTAAATTTACGCCAAAATTTTTAATTTTCCAATTTTGAGAAGTGTGCTTTGGAAAGATAACAACGTTCGATTGTTTTAACGAAAAATAAAAGTTTCCAGTGAAAATTATTATTAAAAGAAAAATATTAAACACAAGAAGAACAAAACACTTTAAGACACAACGCCGCTCGTTTTATGGATTAGTTATTGCTCTTGAGGCATTGTTTCTCCTGATGTGGTAATTATTATTCCGCCAAATTCATTCAGATCAGCTGGTAACGTTTTAAAAATTTGTTTTTCATTGTCCCCCACAAATAGTAGTCTAGAGAAGACAGATCGGGTGACCGTGCTGGCCAGTGTACGTCACCGTTATAACAATAACTTGATTGGGGAACATTTCTGACAAGTATTCCATAATCCTCCTAGCATTATGCGGCGGCGCGCCATCTCGCTGGGACCAGATTGCATTTAAACGCTGAAGAGCAATGTTGTTGTCCATAAGGTCCGTTAAAAAGTCCTTAAGAAATTGAGCTAACGATCGGAATTTAAATTTTCTTCATAGATGAATGGACCATATTACTGTATCGCCCAAAAACCACCAGATGTATGTTCTCAACTGACCTCATTTTTTGCCGATTAAACATTCCTGCATTAGTGAACTTGCACTCATCAGACCATATGACATTATCAAGGAAACTTTGATTATTCTGTAGCTGATTTATCAGAAACGCGCAAAAAGCTACACGTTGACGACTGGCTCTTGGATGAAGAACTTGCGAAACATGGATTGCGTAAGGGCGTTTTTTGAGTGATTTCCAAACGACTTGGTGTAATAAGTCTAGCTGCACTGCCCTCGTTGAAACAGGATTGTCTTGTACCTAATGGCCTGCCGTCATAAATTTGTCTAGGTTTATTAATCGAACCATAATCACTGAAATTTCTATCGATAAATTGAAAAAACCTTAAACTCGGTGGTTGTCGCCCTGGATAACGCTGCAAATCTATTTCCGCAGTGACTACTGCATTTCGATGCGAAGCATGATAAATTCGCAGAATATATCTTTTTTCTTCACTGTAAAAAGGCATTTTCGCGGCAAGCACAACACAAACGTGAAATACACTCAAGAAATGGTGGATTGTCAGATTTTTCGTTAAAACAATCAAACGTTGTTATCTTTCCAAAGCAAACCTCTCAAAATTGAAAATGTTCATGTAAGTGTAAGGCAGAACTATTATGTGTGATTCATCGTTGTATTCAGAATTCACAATGTTTTAGTTAAAATCGTCTAGCTTTAATGGCTTTTCCTTAAAAAATAAAAACGAAAACCAAAATTTTTTTTTTTGCAATAATTCGAAAACAAAATATGACAGCTCTAATTGTCTTTCAGATTAAATTTGAAAGAGTCGGCTTTAGGAGCATGTTGTGTTAATGAAAATTAGAAAATTAAAAATTACTGCTTTATTTAGGAACTAAGGAAATTACTATGGATATCGTTTTACTAGTACTTGAAACAGCTATTTAATATACAGGGTGGCCCATGTATGTTTCTATTTGGCACAGTGAGTTTTAGTTAAAAAACCGTAATTTTTAAATTTGATTGTTAACAAACTTCACAAAAATTATTAGGAAAAATAATATTGTGGGGGTAACTGTACGTCAATTATCTATCATTTAGATGACATAATGATAAAATTAAAAAAAATAAAATTAAAATGGCGCCTGAGTTGACATTTGACAGATGAACTGTATGTATTGGAAGCCGTAGAATCCAAACATGTAAACATATACAGGGTGTTTCATTTAAATTTTCAGCTTTTGTCATTTCCGGTGAGACCGGAAGCCGGACATATTGTTTTTTTATGTAATCTAACGACCCGTTCAAAAGTTGCAGGGATGGCCCCTATTTGATTTACACCAGGTATATAGGGTCGCTGTTAAAGATGGTGCCAAAGCTCTAGTGCTTGAACGATTCAACATACAAAAATAAACATTTCCGAATTATTGAAACTAAATGTATTTATATTTTTGCACAAATAATTTTTTTTTAATTAATAAATTTTAAGCGTAATCGCCATCATGGTTTTTTTTAAATAGCAACATAGGTCATGTGATATACCATTTGAAAGGGTTTAATACCATGATTAGAAAAATGTATCACACATGGGGTCTAAACACAACAGAAAGAACATTTCAAACGTGTTGATGGCGCAAGAGTAAGGCAGAACTATTATATGTGATGCTTTAATGGCTTTTGCTTAAAAAACTAAAAACGAAAACCAACATTTTCATTTTTTTTTGTAATAATTCAAAAACAAAGGATGACAGCTCTAATTTTCTTTCAGATTAATGTTCAACATAAAAATGCGCAACTTTGCCCTAATTTAACAGACTGTTTATCTTTAAAGATAAGCGAGACTCCCACGCAGGCACTCGACAAACGGACACCCTGTATATACCATCAGCCAGTAACGCTTCATTGCTTATCTGACGAAAGTGAAAGTTATGAAAGTTTAATAAGTTCTGAATAGCCCAAAGGCCGTCGATCAATATTCGTTTTTGAAAATCGCTAAACTTCCATAGCAATCAAGTTTAATTAAAGATGCGTTATCTACTACATAATTTTTGTCAAGCATATGACTTGTCCCAACGTTTGTATTTGGTATGAGAGATTAAAGCAAATTTTGAGAGGTCGTTTAGTTTCCCTACATATATTTGTTCACAATTTTAAAATAAAATCTAGTGTAACCCAAAGGTCCTCGATCATCATTATTCATTAGAACTTGATTTTGAAAATCTTTTTAACTTCCATAACAATCAAGGTCATGCTTATTATTAACATGTTTAATTAAAGATAACCTTATCTACTACATAATGTTTATCAAACATATGACGTCCCAACATTTGTGTTTGATATGAACTAAATGCTCTTTAAAGCAAATTTTGATAGGTCGTTTAGTTTTCCCTACATATATTTGTTCACAATTTTAAAATAAAATAAAACCTAGTATCTTGTGTTGTATATACACTCTTTGAAATTGGCAACAAAACTGTGAGTTTTGCAAATAACTCGTAAATAAACATTGATCCTACCTTTAACTTGTGTCGTTTTTAGAAGTTTTGTTTTAATTTTATTTCAGACATACACCTAGGATCAACTTTGAATAATATCTCTTACTTTAAACCGACACTGAAAGTTAGGATTGAGCTAAGGTTTAGTGAAGTACTTGGGTTTCAAGCGACCTCTACTAATTAATACAATTCAGTAATTGTATTGTATGTTCAAAATAAGTTAAACCTAACACTACATATTACCATATTTTGATTTTTTTTTTTATGAAGAATATGAAATTTTATTTCAAATATTTATATATTCAGTGATAGTATAATTATCATACTTTATTTTATAAAACTTCTGTGGAGCATGTATTAAAACAAAAATAGTGAAGCTTACATTCTTGTTTTAGAGAGGTTTTAAACTGCGTGAGGAATTAGCCCATTCATATGTCGGCCAACCGTTACCTGCAACTGTGCATTTATTACCGACAACACCCCAAATTCGTGGTTTACATACATTTATTCGTAATAAGGATACTCCTAGAGATGAGTTTATTTTTTACAGTAAGCGTTTAATAAGGCTTGTTATTGAATATACTTTATCGCTAATGGCATTTGTTGAAAAAACAGTGGAAACTCCTCAGGGTCATGCTTATAATGGTAAGTTACGAGTTACACATTTAGACAATTGTCATCTAACCTTTATGCATTTTAGGAAAACGAATGGCAACGAATAAAATATGTGGTGTTTCAATTTTACGAGCAGGTGAAACTATGGAACAAGCAGTCTGTGATGTTTATAAAGATATACGAATAGGCAAAATATTAATTCAAACAAATTTTACTACTGGTGAACCTGAAGTATGTTATTTACGTTATTGCAAAATAAGTTTTTCATTTTTTTTTCAGTTGTTTTATCTACGTTTACCAAAAGATATTAAAGATTATAAGGTAATCTTAATGGATGCAACTGTTGCTACAGGTGCAGCAGCTATGATGCTATCGTGTATTACTAGACCATGATGTACTTGAAAGTAATATTCTTCTAGTTTCCTTATTAATGGCTGAATCCGGTGTTCATTCAATTGCATATGCTTTTCCTAAAGTTCAAATAGTAACGTCGGCAATTGATCCTGAAATTAATGATAAATTTTATGTAATGCCAGGTATTGGCAATTTTGGTGATCGTTACTTTGGAACAGAACCTTCTGAAGAATAATGACACTATCTTTTGTCCTTCCAAAGAAATCTTATTTCTAGTCGTATAATTTGTTTATTACGTTCCAAACAACCTTTAATTTATTTAAAGAACAGGTTTAAGCAATTAATGTACTGGAACCGATTTCATTTCTATTAATTAAGTTCCTAATTTGTGGACATTTTAATAATAGATAATTTGTGAAAAGATAAGGGGAAGAGGGAATCATTTTTTAATTATGGGCTAAATCGGTTTTGGATCTGTAGAACCTTTTAATTTATTGTCGTTAATGTTTTTACATGTTGACCACTTGGGTGTTGTATGGATTTAGTGTAATATAAATTTTTTTTTAAAAAAGTGTACTTAATTATTCAGTTTAAGAACGTAAAATTGAATATGAATAAATTTCATTTTATTATGAAAATAAAGTTTATTATAAGTACCTCAACAACATTCTTGATTTCATTTCACAGAAATAAATGCTGTAGAAGTCTATTCTTGGTGAGAAAGCAATTGTCTTAAGGGTCCTATGCAGTCATGTCTATTACTGTGCTAACTTTACAATAAGATTGTGTCTTTGTTTTTTCATTTGAAAAGCTAAAAATTACGCAGGTAATGCACGACTTTGTTTTCTATCACCCTATTATGTCTGATTTACATTTAATTTGATCAGTTTGATAAAACCTTTAAATAACCATAAATCTTTCTAATAAGATTATAAGAAACATGTATGTTCTTTGAAATTGAATTTTTGGCATCAGGTGAAACACAATAAACTCTAAAACGGTGTTAAAAAGATTTTCCTTTGAAACGTATATATGAGCTGTAATTAATTAAAATTTAAAAATAGGCAAGCAACATTACAAAAGTACGAAGAATCAGGGTCTTGTTCAGGTCATTTTAGCATGATTTACAACAGCTTATTTAGAGAACAATAGATGCAGATAATACCAGTAAAATCGTTGAGTGAAGTACTTTACACCACTCACCGCAGGTAGATTTAAATGAAAGACCCAAAAAGTGCACAATTTTGTTCAAGATAGAATTTATGCATGTTTATTCGTAGTAGTCGTTTTGTGTAAGAAAGTCGCGATTTCATTAGTTACGCTTTATATTTGTTTTTGATATTATAAAGGACCTGAATTAATTAGTTTTGTGTGTGTATGTGTGCGTGAGCGAATTGGGTGGTATATATACTTTACAATTTGTTATAAAATGGGTCTTCATAGTAAAAGGAATTTTCAAATTTCAAAATTTCAATCCCTAATAACTAATTCTAATTATAAGAAAAAAATAATTTTTGTAGGGAAGTAGTATACGAGAAAGTGTTGTGCCGAACTTCATCAGCGAGATTTATTTAATTGGTTTTTAACAATAAAAATAGATCAACACAGACACACAAACATTGTAGTATTCTATGGAACGCCGTTTTACTTTTTAATGCATCTTTTGTCAGACTTTCTTTAAATACAACTGTAATCTAATTTTCACTACTTAAAAATGTCATGATAAAAGTAATGTTTTAAAAATATCACTCATAATAAAATTAATTATTAAAAATATCACTCATGATAAATGTAGATAGTACAATTAATTTTATGAGATATTTTTAAAACATTAATATTCTCATGACATACATTTATAATTTTAGAACATTAATTTTATCATGAGTGAAATTTTTAAAATGTCTCTGTTGACTATTTAAAAATATCACTCATGATAAAATTAATGTTTTAAAAATATCACTTATGATAAAATTAATTGTACTATTTACATTTATCATGAAAAAGAAAAAAATATGGTAGGTATATTTCTTTCTGAGTGATCCTGGTTACATTAATTTTATTTTTATTTCTACAATTTAACATGTTTACAGCAAAGACCAAACAGAAACACATCAACGTTCAGGAGTAGATGATCCAGAATTACCTGAATTGCAGATAGAATTTGAAGCTGTTCCAGAGACAACACACAATTTGTATGGAAGACATAATAAATATTAACCATTTGTGCAAGGTTTAATGCGACTGAAGCACTCTGGTTTTGGATGTGACTTTACGATCTCCAGATTACTTCTGAAAAACGTAGTGGTCTTTCAAGCACATTCTACGTAATGTGTCAAGTATGTAATTACAAAAGTAACTTCTCAACACACTCTACAGAGGAAATAGACATAAATAAGGCTTCCGTGTGTGGTGCATACTCTATTGGTATAGGTTATATGCAGTTATCAGAGCTATTGGCCTCAATGGATATACCATATATGTCACCACATTCGCCTCACATGAAGAACGTGTCCAATCCGTCATTAAGCAAACAATTCTTGAAGATATGGTGCAAGTTGGTAAAGAAGAGGCAGCATTAGCAATTGCAAACGGAGATGTTGATAAATAATGTTCTGCGTTTCCGCACAGCAATAGTAAGTGCCGTTAGACACAGAATGTGTGAAAATTCATGTAATTATATAAAAATAGAAAATTTAAAAGAAGATATTTTAAATGGTCCTAAACATATTATGGGATGTCACGATCTGTGTGTCAATTCAGTAGGACAATATAAGTATTATTGTAAAGGACCTAAGTGTGGAGAAGAAAATTTATATCCGCTATTTGTAGAAAGCAGCATTAGTGACGAGTTTGACAGAATAGTCCATAGAATTGCGAATCATGCGGCCAGTTTATTAATCAATTCTCTACAAACGCAGCAGAGAGTTTTAACAGCCAGGTTAATAAAACGATAGGGGGTAAAAGAGTACATTTTAGTCTCAAAGGGAGTTACGAGTACAGATGTTATGCTGCTGCTTTAAATTATAATAAAAAACCATTTGTATTATACATCCAAAGACAATTAAACAGAAATGCAGTGGGTTACTATACGAATAAGTATTTTCAACATTTTGAAACTGTTGCACCTGTTAAAAAATCTCGTAAAAGGCAGAGAGAAGTTTCGTTGGAGGATGCTGACTATGGAACATGTGATGTTGTAGAAGATAAATGTGGTCAAGAATACGAAAATTGGAAAACAAAGTTTTTGTCTGAACTAAATGCGGTAGATATTGCAGATGTGGAGATGAATACAAGAGGACAATCTTCAAATGTGCAATGGTTTCGTGAAAAATCTATTCGTCTTACTGCCAGCAATTTTGGTAAAATATGTAATATGAGACCGATGACATCCACTGTTGCCACTGTCAAAGCTATTTTATATGCAAACAAAATTGGTGCTAAATCATTAGAGTATGGTGTTTTAAATGAGCAAAAAGCTATAAAACAATTTTGTTTCAAATTTAATAAAACGGTACAACCATGTGGTTTGTTTATTGACCACAACTATACATTTTTAGCTGCTTTGCCTGATGGAATAATATTAGGTGAAAATGCTATAATAGAAGTAAAATGTCCATACGCTGCTCGCGATATTGAAATTCGTGAAGGAATTCGTAAAAAAATAATTACCTATCTATATGTCGACGTAAATGATGAAATAAAATTAAAGAAGAATCATGCTTATATGTACCAAATACAAGGGCAATTGCGAATGACTCAGAGGTCGTTGTGCTATTTTGTTATATACACTTCTAAAGACCTTGTATGTATAGATGTACCACAAGATAGTAGTTTTTGGGAAAATATGTGCTCAAAATTAGAAAAATTTTACTTTTCTGCACTTTTGCCAGAAATTATAGATTCTCGCATTAGTCGTAATCTACAACTCTGAAATATTTTTGCTAAAGATCTTTAAAATACCTTGTATTGATAATTTGCTACTAACTCGAGAATTGTAATTAAATCGGTTTAATGAGGCGGCGATATATTTGTGAAGAAATTAAAATACTATCACTTATTATTATTGTGTGAAGTGTATCCGGCCCTGCAAGTTTACAAATACATTACTTTTCTAACTAATAAAAAAGTGACATTCATTTTTAAGTGATCATCGCGTATACTAAATTAAAATAACCTCTTACAGAATAGCTGATGTTCGAAACATTTGTTTTAATTATTGTTACTATTCTAATTACTTACATCGTCCTTCATAAATTTGTGTATCTTTGGCAATAAGTACAAATTATAAGATTATTCAAATTTATTTTATTTAAATAATGCATTAAAATTCCACTAATTTGACTCACTATCGAGCAGGAGGCAGAAAAGAAGAATCCAAACGAAGCTTAAATCGATAAAAATCACTATGTAGGTAGAAATACAATTAAGAATTAATGTAATAATTATTCAGCAGATAGAATTACTGAATTATATAACCGTAAGTAGTGCTCATTAATTTTGTACCTAACCAGTAATCCATATTAAAATTAAACATGTTCTTCTAAAATGCATTTAAACATTTTCACTTTATTTATTTACCTACTGATTTTCGGTAATTGGATTATAAAGGTCTGAGTAGTTACAAGGCCCTCCTGTGGCGAGAAACATGTCAACAATTTTTAAATATTTTAGGTATTGTGTGTTGCATATCAAAAAATTACAATTTTAGTTTCACTGCATAGGACCCTTAATCCAATTAAATTGAAAGCTTGTGTTATAATTTAACACATTCACTGCTATACCAATTTTTGCAATTGTGTCTGTGGCACCACGGATTTTGTTTTAATGCAATTTTTATTTAGAAATAAATATAGGGTCACCGAATTTGTGTTATTTTTTGATCTGTGTGTTTTACTTCCGTGTGTGTAAAAGATACACACACATGTATGAATTCCAATACACGGTTTTATACTTGCAATTGTCGAGAAGTAGCATGTTCGATATTAGTTGGGAGTGCGTAATTGCTACAGTTCCGGTGTGTGTGTTGTGTAAAAAATGGATTCGTGTGAAAAAGAGCAATTAAGACTGCAAGCATTAATGGATGATAACATTGATATGAGCGATGGTGATCCAGACTACGAGGAAGTATGTAATGAAAATAGTCAGATGAGGATGACAAGTCTGATGAACCTACAAGAAAAACTCATAAAATAGTTGAAAGTATGCATGAAATATGATACTTTGTTTTTATATAGAAATGGTTTAGTTTTAGAATGTCCTGTTTCGATACAGTCTGAATCTCATAGTCAATCCGAAGGATCTAATGACCCGACAGCGTTGAAACTAAACCAGAACAAGAACAGGAAATAGTCGTTGGTAATTTTCAAGAAAATGTTGGCATTACTCCAGATGTGATGAACTTGCATATTATAAACTCTTTGTTAGCGAAGAACTTATCAATACAATTGTTGTGTAAACTAATGGTTATGCAAATCAATACATTATAAAAGACATATGTGAGGAAACTTGTTTGAATAAATAGAATAGAAGTTTATTGGTGACTTTGTAATCTTCTACAGCTAGTAACAACAACTGTTACCTTGTGTATATTTTATTTGTTATTCATTTGTAAATTTTGTCGTATAAGTATTTATATATGTTTTGTGATATAAATTTATTTATCTACGACTAATATATAATATATATTCTGTCAAGAGAGT
Organism: Vesta saturnalis; assembly: GCA_036346205.1. Taxonomy (NCBI): domain Eukaryota; kingdom Metazoa; phylum Arthropoda; class Insecta; order Coleoptera; family Lampyridae; genus Vesta; species Vesta saturnalis. The sequence goes on from JARFJB010002176.1 coordinate 12,981,752, forward strand.
ACCGGGAATTGACCATTTAAAAAGCCTGCTTAAAGGGATTGTTGAAATTATTCTCTCTACTTACGCAGAGCTTGATCATCATCCGTCATTTAGTTTGTTTACAGTACTTTGTTTATCAGTTCATCTCCAGTGTGTTTTGCGATTTTTACAATGGATAAAAATAACCATGTACTGATACCTTACGGTTAAAAGAGCTGGCGATGTAGTTTTGAATTTTGAATAATGTGACTTCCTGATCAGTAACCCAACTTTCACATAAACATAAAGTATCTATATTATCAGTAAAGAGAAAAGTTTCTATTTCATCTATTTTATTTTTTACGCATTGAAGGTTTAAATGGGCTACACTTAGAAAGCTTTCTTCTTGTTCGCTAGATGAAATAAAAATGGTTCATTTTAATTCCTCTTAGCCAAATTTCCAGTTTCTTTAATTTACCAAACTGATCACTTGAGACTGAAACCTTAAAAGAACTTTATTCAACGGGTCTTCTAGATATTAATTTTTCACATTTCACATGACTAAAATTTTTACAAATTACATGTTGCACAATTTGATCGGCAGTTACATCTGGAGCTAACTTAAATACATAAGGTGTGAGTAACTCACAGCTGCTTTTAAATTCGAATTGTCAGAGGAACCTTCGATGATGTTTTGATGTTTGCTTTTTTTGTATACTACTTTTATAAAATCATCATTTTGTGGTAGAGATACACTAGCTGCGTGTAGTCCAGTAGTTTTTTCTAGTGCAGTGTTGATGACAGGTGAATTAGCATTTTTCAGTTTTTTTGGTTTTATTCACTTCTGGTATATAATATTATTTGGTGTTTCAAAAGTAATAGATTTTGGTGAATTCGTCTGAATTTCAGGAATATCCAATTTCGTTTTATCTGCCTGCGTGTTAGCAGATGTAAGAATTTTAACATAAGTATAATCTTTGCTATTGTTGAGAGCAATCATTTCCTTTAAATTCTTGACCTCCAATTTGAGATTAGCCTTTTCATTTATTAAAGTATTTATGCTTTCTTTTAGACTTAGCAATTCAGGCAAAAACATTTTGTTTAAAAACACTTTCCGTATTTTTCATAAGCGTGTCTAACTTCGATTGATTACTTAATACGTCATCACTGATATATCGCACGTATTACAGCACCAAGTCTCAATTTTTCCACTGGTTAAACTATTTAAACATTCCGCACTAATGCCGACACAATCTGTGTGAAAAACCTTTAAAAAATTACTTTTACAATCAATAAAATCTTAGTAGCGAGTAATTGCTTTAGAACACTTGTAGCACTTGCGCGCTATACCAACAATAATCACTTTAAAAGTTTTCGGTTGTAATTGATTTACTTAAACTAAACACAATATATCGATGTTAATTCAATGAGCTAATAAAAAAAAACACTAAATACGCGCGTTATCAGGTGCTGTGTAATAGTAGGTTCACATTAAAAAAAACCATAACCTAACTATATATATATATATATATATATATATATATATATATATATATATATATATATATATATATATATATATATATATATACACACAATAAAAAAAAACATTGAGTAGTCAACACAATTGTTACATTAATTGCTTGTTATGCAAGTTATATGACCTGGATTACTTAATTGGTGGTGATGCTAGCTAGTTCACGATGACCTCTATTAAAATTTACTACAAAACTGCTTTAAACGTCTAAAAGAATAAATGGTTTTTTTTTTTTTATTAGATATAAATTGCGTGCTCATAACGAAATCATCACAATTTTGATGTAAATTCGTCAGTTTAAACAAGAATAAAAGAACACCTTTAAATAAATTTGGATAATGAAAATACGGATGGATACGTCTGTATTGAAATTTAAGCGATAAAAAAAAACCAAACGTATTCAACTGTGTCTACAAACGCATATCAAAAATAATAAAATTGCGTCCCATAAATTTAGTAGCCACCACAATAAGAAAACAAAACACAGAAATGTTACCTTACATGGAGAATGTCTTTTGGTTACACAGTCACCTGGGATGGACCTAGAGGGTGCCTTCGGCGGCCTCTGATATATGATTGATATTGAACCGACACTCGAAGTATAATTCAGCTCGTCACTGCCTCTTTCCACTCGCGTTATGATGAAATTTCGATTGGTTGTACGTGCACTGATAGTTATATAATTTTACTGTGACCTAGTTCTGCTTAGTACTTGTTATTCTTCTCAGACTATGTACAAATTCTGAATAACACTTGTTATTTTTAAAATAACGAAAGGCTTATTTATTTATAGACAGTTATTTGGTTACCCGAGAACTGTGAACTTTACGTCTGAAACTTGGGAACAAACGTCGAAATTTTCTGCAACAAAAAGCTATGACCTCCAGAGAACGGCGAAAGCACTAGGGAAATTCAAATACTTAACGCCATCTTGGATCTCGACAAGTCCCTATGGTCCAACTGCACGTAACGATAAACTAGTCTCGTGATGGTTGAATAATTATATTATCCCATAATGGGCTATGAGGGGATGAAAACTGCCACGAAAGTTCCTTCAACACGGGCTGTGATCAACGACGTTCCGCGGTATTCACACGTCACCGTAACGAAACTCTTCAACGCTTCTACGACTAAACTACTTCTGATTTCGTGAAATATTCATTTTTCGCCACATTGGTTTTTTAAATCCCTTCCGATTAATTAGCCAGTTATAAAAGAGTACTCCATTTTACGCACATCCACAAATTCAAACTCGAAACCCGTCGGGAGAAATTGCATCGTCAACAAAACATTCCTCTTCGCGAAACCTTGTCTAAGTAATTGGTATATGGTAAATTGAAATTTTCTTAGCAACGTTGTTGCCTTGTACATAAAGCCAAATTCTTTGTTGTAAATCACATTTTCCTTTTAACAATATATTCATAAAACGCATTGTAACTGATGATGAGACATGGGTCAACAAGCTTCGGAATGGCGCCTTCCAATGAGCCGAAACCGAAAAAAAGTCGATCAAAAGTGAGGTTTTTTTTCGATTATTGCGTTGTTGCGCGCTCGGAATTCTTGCGTGAGACAGTAAATAAAGAATATCTGAGCGTCATGTGCCGTTTGAGAGCGAATTCGTCGAAAAAGACAGATTTGTGGAAAGAAAACTCATGGATTTTGCACCACGATAACGCACCATCTCACAAGGCTATCATTGTGAATGAATTTCTGGCCAAAAACACGCCGTATTCCCCTGGTATGGCTCCGGCCGACTGTTTTCTCTTCCCAAAACTTAAATTACCACTTCGAGGCACCCGTTTTCAGTCGATAGAAGATATGAAAGAGAATTCGCTGCGACAACTGAAATCGATTCCTGAAAATACGTTTAAAAAATGTTTTGATGATTGGATTATTCGTTGGCATAAGTGTATTATTTCGGAAGGGACATACTTTGAATGCGATACAATAAATTTTGATGAATAATATATATTCTGTGTTTCATTGACCAATTCCCGGCACTTTTTTGACAGAGTGTACATGTTATAGGTGCAAAATAAAATCATTCACTATTCCCGCGCGGGATTAATGAAGAGAGAATACTAGAGTCTAACCCCCAAGCATTGACTATCGATTTTGACGTAAATCTTACAGCGCCACTTATAACGCTAGGACTGAAAAAAAACATTAAGAATAATAACATACCATGGTACTCCGTTTTGTGACCTCCGTCGGTTTAACGCACACGTTCTTATCAAATAAGTGGGAGGAAAAATTGTTTAATAAAGAAAAAAATTAAACACTAACGACATGTAGGATCGAACCCACGCTATCTCTAAAAAAATTACTTGAATCATGGATACAGCCATGGAAATTTTCAGGCAAAATGTCAATATAAAAAAATAATTGCCAGTAGGGCTATATTTTGTGATTCACTATCAGTGATCATTTTTATAATATAATGAAGTACCTATATGGAGATCTTCGGCCACCTCACGTGAAAATTCATTCGTTTTCTCTAAATTATCGAAAATTTAAATGCACCCTACAATGTATTGATAACAACAAATTTGCGAGTATAGGAAGACAGGTTGCAATGTTTTTAAAATTACTAAATCCTGATAGGTATACAGGTCACTGTTATCGAAGATCTTGAGCTGCATTGTACATCGACGGGGGCGGCGATTTAACAGGCTTGAAACGTCATGGAGGCTGGAAATCGTTGCAAGTAACCGGAGGATATATTGACCAATCTTTGCAAAAGAAGATGGCCACAGCTAACACTATTTCAGGACAAGTATATAACGCCGAAGCCTCCGCCTCGCAATCTACTATGATTGGGGGTGAAAATATTACATTTACATTTGTTCAATTTATTAATTGTAACAATATTAATGTTTATTTTGGTGATGAGAAATACAATTGTATCTTTTCTAATACATTTAGGTACAATTGAATTGTGCTGGCTTGATTGAAATTCATATTAACACTTAAATGAAATAAATAGTTTCTAATTTCCACAAAATCACTTAATGAATAACAATTGTTTCGACACACAGTGTCTTCTTCAGATTATTATACTTAACCTACACTAATTGTGGTGGGAGGCTGACAATTAATTATGTTATGAAGAGGGAAAGTCAAACAGTGGCGAATAGTATAAATCAATTTGATCGTTTAATAACAAACCAAGGAGAGCGGAAATGGCTGAAAAGAAGACAGACGAATTCAGTACAGTAAAAGAGATATTTCTAACGTATATTTAAAGGTGATACATACTGAATTACTATTTAGATTAAGTAGTGTTGAGTTTAATGTGTTAGATTTGAATACGCGGTTAAAAATTAAAGAATTAGTTGAAGAAATACGTTTCACAAAAATCAAAATTAGATCGTTTAATTTCAAAATCAGGTTCCAATACTAATCAAAATCACACGAATAAAGACGTATATTCACATCATGTTTTCTTTGATAAATTCATGAGCGTAAGTCAAGCGAAACTTTCTAATAATGAAACAAATTTACTCAGTAAATAATTTAACTAATGTTACCGATAAAAGTTTAGAACAACTTAGGGTTGATGTTGACCTAACCCTAAGTAAAGTAGAAAATAGTACTTCTCAGAAACATAAATTTGCAAATAATTTTAATACAATTAATAAACCTGATGTGATATAGTAAAATCGATTAATAGAAAATCTATTGAGAACGATATAATTTTTACACGAGCCGATAAAGGGAAAACAATCATTGCTATGAATAAAATTGATTACATTAGTAAAACTACAGATTTTTTGAGTAATGAGACTTTTCAAAAATTAAAATCAGATCCAACTGAATTATATCAAAGATTAATAAAAAAACACGTTGAAAGAAAATTGTTTATTTAACGAATTGGAAAAGAAACATTTATCAGTTATGAATCCTCAAGTACCTAAACTATATTCTTTAATTAAATTGCACAATGCGGATTACCCAATTAGACCTGTTGTTTCTTATATCACAGCCCCAGCGTATAAAACATCCGAGAAATTAATATATTTAATAAATGCGAAACTTGTGTCTTTTGATATCAAAAATTTATTCCTGAGTATCCCACCGAATGATGTGATTAATATTATAGATAATCTCTGGATTGTCAGTAACACTAACTGTATCATTAAGCAAGACATTCTCAACACCTTAATCACTTGTTTAAACCAAAATTATTTTGAATTTAATAATGAGATTTTTAGTTCCAATAAAGGCTTAATTATGGGTAATCCATTAAGTCCTATTTTAGCAGAAATTTTTATGGATAATTTAGAGCAAACGATCAACAAACGCCCATTTAGTAAATTCTTGGTTTTTTGGTATAGATATGTTGATGATATATTAGTTTGCTTTAATGGTTCTAATAAACAATTACAAAACTTTTTGAATTACTTAAACACATTACATACAGATATTTCATTTATACAACAGAAAGTGAAAACAACACCCAAATTAACTTCTTAGACCTAACAATAACAAATCAGAATAATAAACTAGAATTTTCAATTTATCATAAACCTTCACATTCTGGCACAGTTATTCATAGCAATTCTTGTCATCCTTATAATTACAAAATGGCGGCTTTTAATAGCTATATTCATAGACTTCTAACTATTCCGATGTCTAAAACAAAATTTGAAGTAGAATTAAACATAATTGAACAAATCGACGTAAATAATGGTTACACAGAATCGGATGTCAATAGAATTTTAAAAAAGAAAGAATACAACTTTGCATTAAAATCAGTTTACTCTGCTCAACCCAAAATTATAACATTTTTTAACACGTTAAATTATATAGGTAAACCTACAGAAGTAATATCTAACCAAGTGAAAAAAACTAGATTTGAATATACCGTATAAATGTAACAAATACTTTAGGAAAATACATAAAAAACAATAAATCCACAAATCAGAAAGAAAATAATTCAGGAGTATACAGACTAAATTGCGAGAGTTGTGATAAACACTACATAGGACAAACAGGTAGAAGTTTTAATAAATGTATTTCTGAACATGTTAGTTCATATAAAAACAATAGAGAAAGTTCTAACTATGCGTCACATTTGAACTCAGAAAATTACGTGTTTGATAAAAATTTTGAAATATTTTTTTTTTTTGAATGTTGTAAAAGGATAAAATCTTGGGAGGGTAAAGAAAAATTTTCAAATTTTATATTATCATTTGTTTGGGGTTTTTCTAGTAATACCAATTTGAAAAGCTTTTGGTGAATAAATTAATTATTTAAAATTTTTAAATTTAAAAAAAAAAAAAAAAAAAAAAAAAAAAAAAAAAAAAAAAAAAAAAAAAAAAAAAAAAAAAAAAAAAAAAAAAAAAAAAAAAAAAAAAAAAAAAAAAAAAAAAAAAAAAAAAAAAAAAAAAAAAAAAAAAAAAAAAAAAAAAAAAAAAAAAAAAAAAAAAAAAAAAAAAAAAAAAAAAAAAAAAAAAAAAAAAAAAAAAAAATAAACATTTAATTATTGAAACTAAATGTATTTATATTTTTGCACAAAGAATTTTTTTAATTAATAAATTTTAAGCGTAGTCGCCATCATGGTTTTTAAAATAGCCATAGGTCATGTGATATACTATTTGAAAGGGTTTAATACCCTGATTAGAAAATGTATCACACATGGGGTCTAAACACAACAGAAAGAACATTTCAAACGTTTCGATGGCGTAAGAGTAAGGCAGAACTATTATATGTGATACTTCAATGGCTTTTGCTTAAAAAAATAAAACGAAAACCAACATTTTCATTTTTTTTGTAATAATTCAAAACAAAGGATGACAGCTCTAATTTTCTTTCAGATTATTGTTCAACATAAAATGCGCAACTTTGCCCTAATTTAACAGACTGTTTATCTCTAAAGATAAGCGAGATTCCTACGCAGGCACTCGACAAACGGACACCCTGTATATACCATCAGCCAGTAACGCTTCATTGCTTATCTGACGAAAGTAAAGTTATGAAAGTTTAATAAGTTCTGAATAGCCCAAAGGGGAAATATTCGTTTTGAAAATCTCTAAACTTCCATAGCAATCAAGTTTAATTAAAGATGCGTTATCTACTACATAATTTTTGTCAAGCATATGACTTGTCCCAACGTTTGTATGATATGGGAGATTAAAGCGAATTTTGGTAGGTCGTTTAGTTTCCTACATATATTTGTTCCAAAAAATAAAATCTAGTGTAACCCAAAGGTCCTCGATCATCATTATTCAGTAGAACTTGATTTTGAAAATCTCTAAACTTCCATAACAATCAAGGTCATGCTTATTATTAACATGTTTAATTAAAGATAACCTTATCTACTACATAATGTTTATCAAACATATGACGTCCCAACATTTGTGTTTGATATGAACTAAATGTTCTTTAAAGCAAATTTTCATAGGCCGTTTAGTTTTCCTACATATGTTTGTTCACAATTTTAAAATAAAATAAAACCTAGTATCTTGTGTTGTATTGTTGTACTCTTTGAAATTGGCAACAAAACTGTGAGTTTTGCAAATAACTCGTAAATAAACATTGATCCTACCTTTAACTTGTGTCGTTTTAGAAGTTTTGTTTTAATTTTATTTCAGACATACACCTAGGATCAACTTTGAATAATATCTCTTACTTTAAACCGACACTGAAAGTTAGGATTGAGCTAAGGTTTAGTGAAGTACTTGGGTTTCAAGCGACCTCTACTAATTAATACAATTCAGTAATTGTATTGTATGTTGAAATAAGTTAAACCTAACACTACATATTACCATATTTTGATTTTTTTATAAAGAATATGAAATTTTATTTCAAATATTTATATATTCAGCGATAGTATAATTATCATACTTTATTTTATAAAACTTCTATGGAGCATGTATTAAAACAAAAATAGTGAAGCTTACATTCTTGTTTTAGAGAGGTTTTAAACTGCGTGAGGAATTAGCCCATTCATATGTCGGCCAACCGTTACCTGCAACTGTGCATTTATTCAAACACCCCAAATTCGTGGTTTACATACATTTATTCGTAATAAGGATACTCCTAGAGATGAGTTTATTTTTTACAGTAAGCGTTTAATAAGGCTTGTTATTGAATATACTTTATCGCTAATGGCATTTGTTGAAAAAACAGTGGAAACTCCTCAGGGTCATGCTTATAATGGTAAGTTACGAGTTACACATTTAGACAATTGTCATCTAACCTTTATGCATTTTAGGAAAACGAATGGCAACGAATAAAATATGTGGTGTTTCAATTTTACGAGCAGGTGAAACTATGGAACAAGCAGTCTGTGATGTTTATAAAGATATACGAATAGGCAAAATATTAATTCAAACAAATTTTACTACTGGTGAACCTGAAGTATGTTATTTACGTTATTGCAAAATAAGTTTTTCATTTTTTTTTCAGTTGTTTTATCTACGTTTACCAAAAGATATTAAAGATTATAAGGTAATCTTAATGGATGCAACTGTTGCTACAGGTGCAGCAGCTATGATGGCTATACGTGTATTACTAGACCATGATGTACTTGAAAGTAATATTCTTCTAGTTTCCTTATTAATGGCTGAATCCGGTGTTCATTCAATTGCATATGCTTTTCCTAAAGTTCAAATAGTAACGTCGGCAATTGATCCTGAAATTAATGATAAATTTTATGTAATGCCAGGTATTGGCAATTTTGGTGATCGTTACTTTGGAACAGAACCTTCTGAAGAATAATGACACTATCTTTTGTCCTTCCAAAGAAATCTTATTTCTAGTCGTATAATTTGTTTATTACGTTCCAAACAACCTTTAATTTATTTAAAGAACAGGTTTAAGCAATTAATGTACTGGAACCGATTTCATTTCTATTAATTAAGTTCCTAATTTGTGGACATTTTAATAATAGATAATTTGTGAAAAGATAAGGGGAAGAGGGAATCATTTTTTAATTATGGGCTAAATCGGTTTTGGATCTGTAGAACCTTTTAATTTATTGTCGTTAATGTTTTTACATGTTGACCACTTGGGTGTTGTATGGATTTAGTGTAATATAAATTTTTTTTTAAAAAAGTGTACTTAATTATTCAGTTTAAGAACGTAAAATTGAATATGAATAAATTTCATTTTATTATGAAAATAAAGTTTATTATAAGTACCTCAACAACATTCTTGATTTCATTTCACAGAAATAAATGCTGTAGAAGTCTATTCTTGGTGAGAAAGCAATTGTCTTAATCCAATTAAATTGAAAGCTTGTGTTATAATTTAACACATTCACTGCCATACCAATTTTGCAATTGTGTCTGTGGCACCAGATTTTGTTTTAATGCAATTTTATTTAGAAATAAATATAGGGTCACCGAATTTGTGTTATTTTTTGATCTGTGTGTTTTACTTCCGGGTGTGTAAAAGATACACACACATGTATGAATTCCAATACACGGTTTTATACTTGCAATTGTCGAGAAGTAGCATGTTCGATATTAGTTGGGAGTGCGTAATTGCTACAGTTCCGGTGTGTGTGTTGTGTAAAAAATGGATTCGTGTGAAAAAGAGCAATTAAGACTGCAAGCATTAATGGATGATAACATTGATATGAGCGATGGTGATCTAGACTACGAGGAAGTATGTAATGAAAATGACGAGTCAGATGAAGATGACAAGTCTGATGAACCTACAAGAAAACTCATAAAATAGTTGAAAGTATGCATGAAACATGATACTTTGTTTTTATACAGAAATGGCTTAGTTTTAGAACGTCCTGTTTCGATACAGTCTAAATCTGGTAGTGAATCCGAAGGATCTAATGATCCGACCGCGTTGAATATTGAAACTTCACCAGAACAAGAATGGGAAGTAGTCATTGGTAATTTTCAAGAAAATGTTGGCATTACTCCAGATGTGATGAACTTGCATATTATAAACTCTTTGTTAGCGAAGAAATTATCAATACAATTGTTGTGCAAACTAATGGTTATGCAAATCAATACATTGTAAAAGACATATGTGAGGAAACTTGTTTGAATAAATAGAATAGAAGTTTATTGGTGACTTTGTAATCTCCTACAGCTAGTAACAACAACTGTTACCTTGTGCATATTTTATTTGTTATTCATTTGTAAATTTTGTGGTATAAGTATTTATATATGTTTTGTGATATAAATTTATTTATCTACGACTAATATATAATATATATTCTGTCAAGAGAGTACCGAATTGACCATTTAAAAAGCCTGCTTAAAGGGATTGTTGAAATTATTCTCTCTACTTATGCAGAGCTTGATCATCATCCGTCATTTAGTTTGTTTACAGTACTCCGTTTTATTAGTTCATCTCCAGTGTGTTTTGCGATTTTTACAATGGATAAAAATAACCATGTACTGAAACCTTACGGTTAAAAGAGCTGGCGATGTAGTTTTGAATTTTAATAATGTGACTTCCTGATCAGTAACCCAACTTTCACATAAACATAACATATCCATATTATCAGTAAAGAGAAAAGTTTCTATTTCATGTATTTTATTTTTTACGCATTGAACGTTTAAATGGGCAACTCTTAGGAAGCATTCTTCTTGTTCGCTAGATGAAATAAAAATGGTTCATTTTAATTCCTCTTGGCCAAATTTCCAGTTTCTTTAATTTACCAAACTGATCACTTGAGACTGAAACCTTAAAAGAACTTTATTCAACAGGTCTTCTAGATATTAATTTTCACATTTCACATGACTAAAATTTTTACAAATTACATGTTGCACAATTTGATCGGCAGTTACATCTGGAGCTAAGTTAAATACATAAGGTGTGAGTAACTCACAGCTGCTTTTAAATTCAATTGTCAGAGGAACCTTCGATGATGTTTTGATGTTTGCTTTTTGTATACTACTTTTATAAAATCATCATTTTGTGGTAGAGATACACTAGCTGCGTAGTCCAGTAGCTTTTGAATGCAGTGCTGATGACAGGTGAATTAGCATTTTTCAGTTTTTGTGGTTTTATTGATGTCGGGTATATAATATTATTTGGTGTTTCAAAAGTAATAGATTTTGGTGAATTCGTATGAATTTCAGGAATATCCGATTTCGTTTTATCTGCCTGCATGTTAGCAGATATAAGAATTTTAGCATAAGTATAATCTTTGCTATTGTTGAGAGCAATCATTTCCTTTAAATTCTTGACCTCCAATTTGAGATTAGCATTTTCATTTATTAAAGGATTTATGCTTTCTTTTAAACTTAGCAATTCAGGCAAAAACATTTTGTTTAAAAACACTTTCCATATTTTTCATAAGTGTGTCTAACTCCGATTGATTACTTAATACGCCATCACGGATATGATCGCACCTATTACAGCATCAAGTCTCAATTTTTCCACTGGTTAAACTATTTAAACATTCCGCACTAATTCCGACACAATCTGTGTGAAAAGTTTAAAAATTACTTTTGCAATCAATAAAATCTTCGTAGCGAGTAATCGCTTTAAAACACTTGTAGCACTTGCGCGCCATACCAACAATAATGTGTGTGTGTGTGTGTGGGCGTCTGTGTGTGTAATATACATAATAAAAAACATCGAGTAGTCAACACAATTGTTATATTAATTGCTTGTTATGTGAGTTATATCATCTGGATTACTTAATAGGTGGTGGTGCTAGCTAGTTCACGATGACTTCTATTAAAATTTGCTACAAAACTGATTTAAATGTCCAAAAGAATAAATGGTTATTTTTGTTATTAGAAATTCGTCAGTTTAAACAAGAATAAAGAACACCTTCAAATAAACTTGGATAATGAAAATACGGATGGATACGTCTGTATTGAAATTTAAGCGATAAAAAAAACAAACGTATTCAACCGTGTCTACAAACGCATATCAAAAATAATAAAATTGCGTCCCATAAATTTAGTAGCCACCACAATAAGAAAACAAAACACAGAAATGTTACCTTACATGGAGGATGTCTTTTGGTTACACAGTCACCTGGGATGGACCTAGAGGTGCCTTCGGTGGCCTCTGATATATGATTGATATTGAACCGACACTTGAAGTATAAATTCAGCTCGTCACTGCCTCTTTCCACTTGCGTTTTGATGAAATTTCGATTGGTTGTATGTGCACTGATAATTATATCATACAACTTTACTGTGACCTAGTTCTGCTTAATACTTGCTATTCTTCTCTGACTATGTACAAATTCTGAATAACACTTATTATTTTAAAATAACGAAAGGCTTATTTATACGCAGTTACTTGGTTACCGGAGAACTGTGAACTTTACGTCTGAAACTTAGGAACAAACGTTGAAATTTTCCGCAACAAAAGCTATGACCTCCAGAGAACGGCGAAAGCACTAGGTAAATTCAAATACATAACGCCATCCTGGATCTCGAAAAGTCCCTATGGCCCAACTGCACGTAACGATAAGCTAGTCTCGTGATGGTTGAACAATTATATTATCCCATAATGGGCTATGAGAGGATAAAATGTTACTAAAGTTCCTTCAACACGGACTGTGACCAACGACGTTCCGCGGTATTCACACGTCACCGTAACGAAACTACTCGACGCTTCTACGACTAAACTACTTCTGATTTCGTGAAATATTCATTTTTCGCCACACTGGTTTTTTAAATCCCTTCCGATTAATTAGCCAGTTATAAAGAGTACTCAATTTACGTACATCTTCAAATTCGAAACCCGTCGGGAGAAATTGCATCGTCAACAAAACATACCTCTTCGCGAAACCTTGTCTAAGTAATTGATATATGGTAAATTGAAATTTTTTAGCAACGTTGTTGCCTTGTACATAAAGCCAAATTCTTTGTTTAAAACCAAATCTTATTAAAAAGAAACGGCGCCGAATGACGTCTAAAATTAATTTTGAAAAGATGTACCCATACAATGTAATTTAACGAAATTCGCCTGATTTAAAAGAACGAAAACATTTATTTACACAAAAACTACTCTTATTTACAAAGAAACTAATTAGTGCTTCCTCTCAAGTTAGTAAAAGGGTTTCCTAAATATCGATACCAAAAATGTAAATCACATTTTCCTTTTAACAATATATTCATAAAACGCATTGTAACTGATGATGAGGCATGGGTCAACAAGCTTCGGAATGGCGCCTTCCAATTGAGCCGAAACCGAAAAAAGTCGATCAAAAGTGAAGGTGATGTTGACAGTTTTTTTCGATTATTGCGTTGTTGTGTCTCGGAATTCTTGTGTAAGACAGTAAATAAAGAATATTATCTGAGCGCTATGCGCCGTTTGAGAGAGCGAGTTCGTCGAAAAGCCAGATTTGTGGAAAAAAACTCATGGATTTTGCACCACGATAACGCACCTTCTCACAAGGCTATCATTGCGAATGAATTTATGGCCAAAACACACCGTATTCCCCTGGTATGGCTCCGGCCGACTGTTTTCTCTTTCCAAAACTCAAATTACCACTTCGAGGCACCCGTTTTCAGTCGATAGAAGATATGAAAGAGAATTCGCTGCGACAACTGAAATCGATTCCTGAAAATACGTTTAAAAATGTTGGCATAAGTACATAGTATTCAGAATTCACAACGATTAGTTGATAATACCCAAAACATATTTATTCCTAACAATGTGAAACTAGTGTCTTTTGATATCAAAAATTTATTCCTGAGTATCCCACCGAATGATGTGATTAATATTATAGATAATCTTTCGACTGTCAGTAACACTAACTGTACCATTAAGCAAGACATTCTCAACACCTTAATCGCTTGTTTAAACCAAAATTATTTTGAATTTAATAATGAGATTTTTAGTTCCAATAAAGGTTTAATTATGGGTAATCCATTAAGTCCTATTTTAGCAGAAATTTTTATGGATAATTTAGAGCAAACGATCAACAAACACCCATTTAGTAAATTCTTAGTTTTTTGGTATAGATATGTTGATGACATATTAGTTTGCTTTAATGGTTCTAATAGACAATTACAAAACTTTTGAATTACTTAAACACATTACATACGATATTTCATGTACAGCAGAAATTAACTTTTAGACCTAACAATAACAAATCAGAATAAAAAAGAAGAATTTTCAAAAATATCAACCTTTACATACTGACACAGTTATTTATAGGAATTCTCGTCATCCTAGTATTTACAAAATGGCGGCTTTTAATACATATATGCATAAACTTCTAACTATTCCGACGTCAAAAACAAATTTTTAAGTAGAATTAAATATAACTAAACAAATTTGCGTAACTAATGGTTACACAGAATCGGATGTCAAAAGAATTTTAAAAAGAAAGAATGCAAGTTTGCATTAAAATCAGTTTAACCTACTCAACCCAAAATTAGAAAATTTTTAACACGTTAAATTATATAGGTAAACCTATACAAATAATATCTAACCAACTGAAAAACTAGATTTGAATATAACGTATAAATGTAACAATACTTTAGGAAAATAGATACATAAACAATAAATCCAATAAACAGAAAGAAAATAATTTTTGAAAACAAAGATACAGGTTTGTTATTAAACGATCAAATTGATTTATACTATTCGCCATTGTTTGACTGTCCCTCTTCATCACATAATTAGTTGTCAACCTCCCACCACAATTAATATAGGTTAAGTATTTTGTAGCGTTGTAAGCTAGTTTAAGATGGAATCTGAAGAAGACATTGTGTGTCGATACATTTAGAATCATTAGAAATTTTTAAAACCAAAGATATAGGTTTGTTATTAAACGATCAAATTGATTGCCATTGTTTGACTTTCCCTCTTCATCACATAATTAGTTGTCAGCATCCCACCACAATTAATATAGGTTAAGTATTTTGTAGCGTTGTAAGTTATTTTAAGATCGAATCTGAAGAAGACACTGTGTGTCGAAACAGTTGTTATTCATTAAATGGTTTTGTGGAAATTAGAAACTATTTGTTTCATTTAAGTGTTAATACATTAAGTGTTAGTCATAGATTAAAGCACAGTATACAACTCGTTATAATGACTATTATTCTCTCAGGAAATTACAAAACTCGCTTGCTTTACTCGCTCGTAGTTACAATTTCCTTCGGGAACTATTATAACCACATTTCTACATGTCTCATCAGCCATGGCTTGAAGTTGTAACCATGACTACGGGTCAGTAGCTTTTAAATAGCTTATATTTTCATTAAGAATAGCTTACTTTAATGCTAGATATAAAAGAGTCTAATACCATTAGAGTTTCATTAAAAAACATTCCAATACCTTGCCAAAACACACATCAGCAGTGAAATTAATAATAATGTGTATTTCCGGAATGACAATGTACAATATTGTATGGAAAGCATCCGAATATCTTATCTAATCTACGTATGTATAAATAAAAATGCCAATGTTAGAGTGCACTAAAATTAAAAAATATATTACATTCATCTCTCAGATATACGTTAACGTTATAAAGGCACAAGATAGTTTTTTAATTGTTTTAAACTCAACAGATTGTATATTTTTGTATATAAGCATTGGGTAAGGCGTTATAGACTCTTTGTGCAGCAGATGACTCAGACTTATGTGAGTCTAGTTCTTGCAAAAACAATGTAAAACATAATAATAATATATTTAACCTATTAACGTGCAAGTGCACTTATTAGTCAGAGGGTATAAGAGACAAACCGTTGAAAATTTAGACTAATCAAACAACAACAAAGAAAACGAACAAACAAGAAAACATAATACCAAATTAAAAAATATGATTGTATCACAGCATAAATAATATAAACTTTGTTATGCAATTTTAATTGGGCATGATTGTACCACTTGCATCTATAAATTCTTTGATGGTATAGAAGGAATTTTTTTACTAGGAAGTGTTTTATATTTTATAATTGAAAAGCGTTTGTGCTTGATAAATCGGATCATTTTGAGAGGTTGTTAACCTGCAATATTTAACTCGAATGTTTAACTTTTTACTCCTGAAGATCCCTTTGTTGTGGAAATAAAGAAGTATTGTTCTTAGTGTAACAAACCTCTTCAAGAATAAACAGAGATGGACAAGTTAACAAACTTTATCTCATGAATGCATATCGACAATCGTCACGGTAACCTACGCCTGATATTACTCGTACTGCCTTACGTTGTAATTTGAATATTTGCGGATAGAAAGAACAATGTCCCCATACTAAAATTGCATAGTTCAACGTGGATTGGATAAGGACATAGTATACAATACAATATTAGAAGACAAGTTACTGGTAAACCTACGTAAAAGAAAAATTGATTTACTGAGCACAACGAAATTTGAAGCTTCGATTTCCGTCAATAACGCAACCAAGAAATTTGGCATTTGATACAAAACGACATTTAGTTACCGAGTTTAAACCTTCATTAGTGTTTTTAAGAGACACATTGAAATCACAATTTATAGAAATTAAAGTTGTGTCATCCGCGTACAATATGCAGTCCAGGTTAGGTGTTATGTAGAAGGGTATATCATTGGAATATATAAGGAATAGTAGGGGTTCTAGAATAGATCCTTGAGGTACTCGTTTTGTGGCGTAATATTTCTTAGAGAGTTTGTTGTTAAAAAGTACACATTGATCTCTATGAAATAGGTAAGAAGATAACAAAGCACAGCTGGTTGAGTTAAATTTATAAACTAGGTTTAGTTTTTTAATAAGAATATCATGCACCACAGAGTCAAACGCTTTTGACAGGTCAATAAAAGTAACGATGGAGTGCACGCCTCTCTCAAATTCCTCCAGAATGTTTTGTGTAAATTGAATTACTGCATTTTACGTAGTACTATATCCCTTTCGAAAACCAAACTGTTTATTGTAAAACAATTTGTTATTTTCAAAGAATGACATAATTTGATTGTAAAGTATTATTTCCATTATTTTAGAAAAAATTGGCAGGATGGAGATTGGCCTATAGTTGTTAACATTATTTGAGTCTCCTTCTTTAAGTATTGGTTTGACTAGCGCAACTTCGTGTAAGTCGAGGAAGACACCAGAATTGATAATGGAATTAATAGAAGTAATACTTCCACAAATAGAGGAGCATTTGAGTTTCAAGAAGATTGGTATGTAGGTAGACTTACTTATTTTTTTTATCAAATCATTCAATACTATTACCAGACTAAAATGAGAAAATAATTGGTTATTTGATTTTTTTGCAGTAATAATTCAGTCACCCCACTAAATCAGTTGTTGACCACTCTCGATTTTATGCCACAGATGGGCACCTGTCATTGGTTACAGATTTTATGGGAATACATACTTCTAGCATCTAGAATAATAAAAAAACATCAGAAGTATTGGCCAGTTTACGCCCTCAATATATAAGAATGCCACAAAATGAAGAAATTGTACAGGTCCAAAATTACTTTTTCCAGATTGCATCATTTCCACAGTAATAGGATGCATTGACAGAACTCACATACGCATTCAATCTCCAGGTAATCTTTTAAATAAATTAAGTAATGAAAGAAATATATATGGGTAGGTTTTACAGGAATAATCTTGAAAGAAACTCTAAACCCTGTACTTTTTTTAAAAGTCAATTATCAATATAGAATGAATCATATTTTTCAGGAGGAGCTGACAGAGCAATATTCCGCAACAGAAAAGGATATTTCTCAATAAATGTTCAGATGATTGGAGCTTCTGATCTAAAAATTAGAGATGTTGTTGCACGTTGGCAGGATCGAACATGATAATACAATCTTCAAGCATAGCGAATAAAATCAAGATTGAAAATGGAAATTTACAAAATTGTAGGTATGACTGTTTTAAAAATAAATCTGTAAATTTGTTCTTATTCGAGTTTATGTAAATTTGCATCATCTTGTTGTAGTTATATTTTATTAAAATCCCATTTTGCATTAATCTACAAATCTTTTCTCAGGTGATAGTGGTTATGCCTTGAAGGATTATTTGCTTACTCCAATAACAAACCCTATAGGACAAGGAGAAGCGTTATATAATGAAGCTCATATACAAAGCAAAGTTGCATAGAACGCCTGTTTGGGGTTGTAAAGAAGATTTCAGTGTTAGCCTATGGTATACGCTTGCATATAGAAACTGTGTTAACTGTCATAGTTGCTACATCAGTTCTGCATAACATTGCACATGACATGCATGAAAATGAACCACCAGGAGAAATAAATAATAATGAACTGGATTATTTAATTGCAATGGGAGATATTCCAGACCAACTTGTACATAACAATAATCAATAATATTTAGAACGAAGTTGTAAATTATTTTCAAAATATGGCTTAACTTTCCCTTACTGTTTATATAGCTGATTAAATAAATATTAAGTTCTATCTTATATGCATGAATAAAACAAATGATGAAAAATAGGAAAGTTTTATTGGCATTGCACAGGGTGAAAAATTTATTTTGTTAAAAACTAAATGCCTATCTTAAACGTAATAATTTATATTCATTTTAATTTAATACAAACTAATAATTCCCTATATAACCTTAATATTTAAAAATAGACAAAAGAAATCAGAGCATCAACTCAGCTGATTCTAATAAATTTACATCTATCTCGTTAAAACCAGTAGCAATTAACTGCTTCTTTTTAAGGGCAATATCAAACCTCAATAAAGTCATTCTTTACTCATGTTCTTGTTGTAATCTATTTGCTAGTTGAATTTTTTGTCTAGCAATATTTCTTACTCAGCAAGAGTTGAAGATGACAAAGGTCTAATCACTGATGGTCTACGTTTAGAAGTTCAGTATTTTGTTTGCACTTTCATTTGTAGGGTGGAATTATTATATGTCTAAAAGCATTAAAAATAATGTACAATTAAAAAACTTAATAAGTTGTTACCTTTTTAATATTATTTTGAAGGCACGGATTAAGATTTTTCCTAGATCACCAGGCTTTGTTCGTGTCAGTTAAGGGACTTGTCCTTCACCTACATAAATAAAAATTTAAAATAGATACTTTAACCTAAATGCCTTCTAAAAGGATAATAAAAACTTAATACTTACAGAGTCAGTTAGATTCATTGATGAACTGGGTTGATCTTTACAAAGATAAATTCTATTTGATCAGTTGGAATCCCGTTCAGTAAATGTTTCCTAACAATAAATAAACATGTGAAACAAGATACTTAGCTGACTTTTATTACGAAACAGAATTAGTATCACTTTCCATTATTATTGGTTCCGTTGAGGTTCTTTGATTGAGTCTTGCATACTAATTTGCTTTCCTGTGACTCCCATCATTATCGAAAAGATTTGCCAATCCGAATATTGTTTTAGTATTTACAATATCTAGGATTAAATCGTCACACTCGCCTATTTTTATTGGAGATGGAGGTCCGCCACCTGCTTTATATAGTGATCTTATTTGCTGCCCAGCCTTTTTCCGAATATCTTCTTTTAAATTATCGTAGTATTTCCTCAGCTAATCACTATCGCGAAAACAGTTGGGAGAAACACTGTTAAACTCTTGAGTTATTTTAAACCATGCTAGTTTCTTATCCTTCACTGAAACTGCATCAGTCTTTTGTTTTCGACAATATTTTTGTGCTTTCGAACAATCGTCCGTTTTTTGTATCCAAGAATATAATTATTTATAAAGAAAAGGAAGATTAGGTTAAAATTTTGACCTGCAACTAACAACCAATACAGTAGTTGAAAACCCTAGATTTTTACAATGTTGTCGGATTTACGCTTACTTAGTTAAGTATTCCATAAAACACTGCGGTGCAACTTGAGCACTGTTAAGGGCTCCTTAAATTTTAAGTAACTCATCACTATTCTAAACTTAAGCGTTGTGCGGGGAAAACGGCCATAATTCTGCTACTGGGGGATTCCTTACATTACATTTACTAGATTTATGTGATTTAGCTTTATTCACTTTAGTAACTATATCAGTGGAGGTCATACCATTAGATAGATTACTATCATCGATTGTCAGTTTTTTGGTAAAATATTACTTCATCTTTTTGAGCAAGCAATTGTTTCAAATGGTTAATTTTCATTGCATTTGAATAATTAAGAATTGCTGTATTATAATTGCCATTCTGTAGATTGATATCATTAATTTGTACATTGTCACAGCAAGATATTTGCTTATCGTCAATCATTTTAGATGTTTAGTACAACCAGGATGGTACACTGTCACTGAAGCACAAGTTACACATTAAAAAGAAACTTGGGGAGTTTTATTGCACTTTCTACAGATTTTATTTAGCTCGTGTTCACTAGCGACTGTACTACTCGCCGCCATAATAATATATTCCTATTTCTACTATTAAGATTATGCACATCTCTGCCTGGACTGCATGGACACACAGTTCAAAATGTAAATGCCGGGAAGCGTTATTATTTTGTATTCTTTAAATAATTCAGCACAGCTGTGAATATTACACATTTTCAAAACTCCTCGAAATTCATTTTTATGCAGTAAATACAGTGGGTGCCTGAGTAGACCAACCCCATAGACAGATTTCATACTTAATTCTGGATTCCACTTGTGCGTAATATATTCTAATTCTGGTGATAAGGAACCGGAGGTATTGCTGACTGATGCTACACAAAACGATATACTTTTGGAAAATACAGATACTTCAACATCTTTTCAAAAGTCTTTCATCGTTCAGCTGTTGCCATAATAGACATTTTTTAAGCTTTAAGCTCCATATGTACGCAATGTGATCTTAATTCCCCTTCAACTTAAAGATTAATGTATGGAATTTTTGATATTGTGTTTTTGTTTGTTTTGTTTTAATATCTAGAGTTACGTAAAGCTTTTCAAAATCAATTACTTTGTTATTAGTCGTTTTTATAAAAATTGAAATGGTAAAAGTAGTGCGTGTTTTGATAATAACTTTCAATGCAGATTTAGTAAACGATTCGTAGTTGTCTATCGCAATACACGAATTTTAAGTAAAACATCTAAAAAAATAATTAATATAATAATAATTAGAATGGAATTAGAATTAAGTGACACGCCTCTTAAACTGACCATCCCTCCTACGTCTTATCTGAGGTAATAATATGTCTGTAACAATTCATTTAGAAATGGCAGACGTACCTACATACTTACATTATAGCATTTATTTTAATCTTTCACATTACTTTCTTTGTAATTGGGTATGAAACGACTATTATTAAAAATATTTTATTTTGTGTTATTGCATAAATACAAATATTTACAGTATCATTTCTAGTCAATGTTGCCATAAGCATCAACATTTTTGACTATACGTTAACTGCTGTAGATCCGTTTATAACGGCCATGCCCCGAGGAACTCGCGGATCCACTAATTCAGGTAATATACAATTGTAATAAAATAAGCGTAATTTTGGAAGCGTGACATTTTCCATAAATCTTCGTCGCGTTGTATTACCTCCACGTGAAAATATGTTTCATTGAACAATACAAAGTAACACTTCCTCCTGCGTGTTATGTTCAATATAATACCTAATCTCCTCCGACCAAGGAAAGGCTGATTTCTTTGGCCGCCACCTCCAATCTATTTTCCGATCCTCAATTTGATAACCAATTCAAGGCACTCCTTGAGAGTCCCCTTGAAGATTTCCGTACCCTTAACCTTCCCGAAACCATACTCTATAACGAGAGTCCTTTTTACCCCCTATCACGCCCGACCAGTCAGCTCATATTTCAAAAAGGCAAAATTCTGCCCCAGGTCATGACGGCCTAAACCGCAAAATTCAGCCTCCTACCCGACCCAGCCCGCCGTTTACTTTCCACTATTTACAATAAATGCCTTACCCTATCGTACTTCCCGACGGACTGGAAACCGACCTCCACCGTCATGATACCTAAACCCGACGCTGATCTTACCTCGCCCTCCTCCTACATACCAATCTCCTTCCTGAGCTGCCTCGGAAAGTGCTTTGAGCAGATTCTAGCCAGATGACTCAGGGACCACCTAGAATACAACGACCTCCTTCCCAACAGCCAATTCGGCTTCCGTCCAACCGAACGTGTCACGATCCCTTGTTGAAGCTGCTTACAGAGACCACCAGAGCATTAAATCACAAGCAATGCAATCTGGCTGTGTTTCTGGACATTAAGCAAGCATTTGACAGGGTCTGGCACGCCGGTCTCCTGAAAAAGATCCGAAACCTTAACATATGCCACCCTTCGCCAAACTCCTACTCTCGTACCTGACCAATCGGTTAGTTCGGCTCAAAGTAGGGAAAACATACTCCGATCCTTTTCAACCTACAGCAGGCGTTCTGCAAGGTTCTGACTTAGCCCCTATCCTTTACTCCATCTCTGCACCCGTCATTCCTGAAGTTACCCAACCTGGAGTAGTCGTTGCGCGGTTCGCAATTCTTGCCTCCAGAAACGTCTCCCTCACCCTTAACCAAGAAAGGCTCACACTCCAAGATGAAATCACCTACCTAGGAATCCTCTTCACTAGAACCCTCAGTTGGTTCCCCGATGTAAAAAGAACACTAAATAGGATTAGAAACCGCGCAAACCTACTGGGCGCCCTTCGGGGTAGAATCAGAGGTTGTCACCCCAAAACACTTCTACACACATATAAAACATACATCCGCTCTGTTATGGATTTCCGAGCTCCTATATACACAAACATTAACCCCAATCACCTCTTGTGAACGCCGAATTTTTAGACGGATACACAGGTTACCCCTCAGGTACCCTAATGACCTCACCCTACACCACGCCAATATACCCCCAATCACAAACCGTATCCAAAAACTCTAGGAAAACTTCGCCTATAAAAGAACACTATCCCAACCAAAGAAATCCTTACCACTCCCTACAACTACCGCTTTCCCAAATTCCCTCGAAAAAAAGCCAAATTAAAATTCAAACATCCTCCCACAATCCTCACACAACTCCCCGACGACCTCCCCGAGGAGGTAGAAAAGTTCCTCTATAATACCCCATGTGCCCTCCGCATCCCCCCGTCTATTCGATGACGACCCAGCATGACACCGGCCAACGATCTAATTAATCACACTGCACACCACACCACACTAACCCACACGCACACTTAAACCCAACCACACAGTATTCAAAATTCAAATAAATTTAAACACTTTTTTATTACCAAAAATTACCACACCTCATGATTGTAAACAATACAATAACATAAAACAGCGCAATACCAACAACAAGGGAATGACCAGGGCTGAAGAGGAGAAGGACTCCTAAACAGTCTACAATAAGATATATAAGCTGAAATAAGTAATTACTAACCATAAGCATGAGCATACAAAAAAAAATCAATATAATCTACAAACCCTATTTGTCTGTCTACACCATGATAGCATGATACCGAATACCGCATTGGCTATGCTCTATTCCGACGGACATACTTCCCCAAACGGCAATTTCATTCAAATTTCTTTTGTAGGTGATTAGTGGGGAATTTGTCTCAATACATTCTTTTTTACCACATGTGTTGCATTGAAAGTATAGTTTGGAATTTATGCCGTTTAAAATGTGATATTGTGGTAGTAAATGTCCAATATCAACAATTCTACGCCCAGACAATAATTCCCAAGGTTTGTTGTAAAATTCGTCTCGTCCAAATGCCAAATCGGGCAAGTTTTCAAAATTTTCGTTTCTAAAAAAATTATTTGCTGTTTAGCTTAAAATTAAACTTACATTGAATTTTTGAGGTATTGGTCGCCCACCTAAAATAAATTAATAAAATGTGATTTAAATATACAGGGTGACTGGTAACTTATGCAGTTAACTGAACGTGCTAATAGAGGACTCCAAACTGGACAATTTTTCTTAGTAAACTAACAGGCGAAACCCAGTAATAACTAAACTACAGTATTTTAAAAATGATTGCCCACTTGCGGAAAACCACTGGTACTAGTTCACAATTTTAATTAAAAGATATGGTTGTTGGAACCCAAACAAGGGCGTGATGGTGGTAGACCACGTCGCCATGGTACGTGTAGAAGACGACATTTTGGATATGATAGATGACATACCTTCATTAAGTACTCGAGACATTTCACGGGAGCTCATAGTGTCGCAGTGGATGTCTTTAAAAATGCCATGCCATAAATGATTAACATGTCACAATACTGTTCATTGGTGTAATGATATCTTTCCATTCTAATGTTGTGAAATTCAAAATTTATTTACTTACAGCAGGAGGTCGTCACTCACTTGATAGATGTCAACAAAGCAACAATCGATATGACATTGACAGATTGTAACACAAGAAACAATCGCTGATTCCAATCAAGCACTCTGATTTATCGAAAAAACTGTATCTTTTAATTAAAATTGTGAACCAGTGGTTTTCCACAAGTGGGCAATCATTTTTAAAATACTGTAGTTTAGTTATTATTGGGTTTCGCCTGTAAGAAAAATTGTTCAGTTTAGGGTCCCCTATTAGCACTTTCAGTTAACTGCATAAGTTACCAGTCACCCTGTATATTATTTTGTGAACTTAAGTTACACGATTTAACATTTTCATCATATCAGATCTGCGCCTTTTTTTATGGATTTTCATGGTAATTATTTTGATTTTCCCATTTCGTATACGAACGGGCACATAAAATACAATCACTCGCGTTACGGACTGACACTTGAAGTATAATGCAACATATTTATTGGCATGTTTTTATATCACTTATGGAATTAAATGTAATTAGCCGACTTTCATTAATAGGCAATTTTCTATAATATAGGATATGCCTTTAGGGTTTTACATACAGATAAATATGAGAAGATACACAAAGAAGCGATTAAGCACGTAAAGAAGGCGTGTTTACTTGTATTGTTATGTTTAAAATATTCGAATAACAGCAATTTCCGAAAGTCACGACATCTAACAGAATTGACACTTTCAGTGAACGTACCAACTTTAATCGTAAAAAACGTTTTAGAAATACAAGAAAAACTGGGGTACTAAACAGCACTCCTGAAATAAAAGTCTTAAAAGAAATGGTACAGAAAGAAGAGACACAACCAAGAAAGACTGCTCGCAAGACAAAGGGTTTTAAACCTAGATGAAGACAGAGATTAATCAAGAGGAGGGGGTATTTGCTGGAGAAGCTGAAGATAATGATAATGACGCCATATGTATTTATCGCAACAAGCTTTTTTCGTACTTAAAGCGTAACGAATGGTGGCTGAAATGTCAGTCTTATCAAAAATGGGCGCACTGTGAATGTGCCGGTTTATTACATAAATCTTCAATAGCATAGCACCCTGGTTTTAGATAGGTACGTACCTAATACCTAACTGGATAGAGATGCACTGGTATGTCACCTCACTTTATTATTAGCTACTTAATGTAATGGTAATGTACCTGTGTCCAAAGCTGGCACAATAAAGATTATGTACATAAAATACAAGCGTTTAAAAATAGTATGTCATCTCAGGCCCAGTTCCCCTAAAATAGGTACCTAACTAGTATATGTAAATTCCCTGACGGAACTTAGGAGTCCTGGGTGTAAATAGCTACCCTATAAAATGTCTATGTATGTTAGTAAACAAACAAATCAATTTTTAGTTACTTAAAACCACAACAATTAATAATGTAAAAAGGCGTTTTTCGATGGTTAGGAAATAAAAATTCGCACTACACATTCACGACTCGGCTACCATGACAGACTAACCGCTTAAATTCAATCTATCATCGGTAATACAGTATTGTTGGTGACACACATACCTTATAAAATGTGTACTTTAAAGTCCCGTCAAGACAACAGCGCGCTAGCTAGTATACCGTAATTTACTGAGAAGTTAAAAGTTAATGGGCCTTTGAGTCCCCTCAGGACACAAATGGTTATTTGGTTTTCGAAATTTGTGAGAGAGTGAGCCATATTTTTTTTAAGGAAATCGAGCGGATGCAGTGAGTTTGGCGCTTGAGGGTATATACAGGATGTTTCCTAAGTACGGTACATAACTTCAGGAGCGTATTCTGCCACTAAAATAACGGCAACTTTGCTGATAAACTATGTCTAAAAAATGCTTCGTTACGGAAGGACAGTGTGTGAAAGTTTCGTTTAAAAATTAAAATTTTTTTAATATTTCCGTAAAATTTAGACATTTCAATAAAATTTTGCAGTGTTTGAGAGTTAGCAACGGTGCGTATTTTACGCTAAAACCGGCGGATTTACTATAATCAGTGGCATGCAGGCAGGATAATCGTTGCACAATTTGAAAAAAAAAATGCGGTACAACCCTGTTTCTAATCTTTCTCAATTTTTTTTGGATTGTCTGTTCCATTTGGACGAAAAAATGGCTCTCGTCTTTTTTCCTAAGACTAGTCGTTTTAGAATAAAAAAATAAAAAACATTGTAGTGCTCCATGATGTAATAATTAGTGTTCATGAATGAGTCTCGTGGCAAACTCATAATGAACCTATAAAGAAACTAAAGTTTTTTTCATTGCTTTTAATTATTTTTAAACTGTCTTAACAATGTACAACAAAAAAGTTATCTTAAATTGTAATGTATCGTAATTAAATGTTCATGAATGCCATTTTTATTTTTTTTATTATTTAATTACAAATAGCAATCATAAAAATAATCACCACTGACACAGAATTAAAGTAAATGTTGAAAATGGCCACCTTCTGGTAAGACGCACGATTCCAATCGTCTCATCAAAGACTGTCTTACTCGTTCAAAAACTCCTGGAGTATTTCTTATGGCATTACAACTTTGTGACTTGAGGTGGCCCCATAAATAAAAGTCCAAAGGATTCAGATCGGGACTGCGAGGTGGCCAAGCGTGAGGACCTCCGCGACCAATCCAGCGATTAGGAAAAGTGTTGTCGAGGTATTGATGTGCAACAAGGCTGAAATGATCAGGGGCGCCGTCGTGCATAAACGATAAATTAGCTCTCACCTGCAGAGGCACCTCTTCTAATAGAACGTTTAGTTCGTCGGCTAAAAACTGACTACGAATTACCATTTAGTCGGGTGGGTAAAAAGTGTGGTCCAATAAGATGGTCACCAATAATGCCCATCCATACATTTAGTGAAAATGTATGCTGAAAGCGACCTTCTCTTAAGGCATGGGGATTTTCGTCCGCCCAAATATGTTCATTATGAAAGTTAATAATAGCTTCTCGCGAAAAAGTTGCCTATTAGTAAATAAAACTGTACACATAAGAATGTTGTTATGAGCCGTTGTATTGAGTATCCACCTACTAAAATTTAGCCTTGGTTGAAAATCGTGTGGTAAAAGAGGTTGTACTCGTTGTATATGGTACGGAAATATAGAGAAATTTTCAAAACTTTTCAAAGAGTTTTTGGACTTACTTGAAGATGTTTGTGCTATCTTTCTGGTACTAGTAGAAGGTTTTCTCCTATTTCTCGTAGTATAGCATCTTCTAGCACAGGCGTTGTTACTGTTCGAGGTCTACCAGGAACTTCCGACTTATGCTTAAAACTGCCGGTTTTACTCAATCTGGCGTGTAGCTTTCTAAATGTTTTAGCACATGGCGTTACTCTATTCGGATAACGTTCATGATAAATTCGCCGAGCTTCTACTGAATTTCCATTTACTAGGCCATAAATGAAATGCATCTGAGCCAATTCAACGTTAGTAAAGTTATTCATTTTGTTTTGAATGCTTTACACAAAGATAAATACGGTGACAAGTAAAATGTCAACAATTTCACTACCAAACAGGCTACTGGATAATAAAATACATATTCATACCTTCATACGAATATTCCTTTTTTTTTAAGGCTGAAGCCGTAGTATTAGACAAACAATTTTAAATGATTTTTTTGTTGTACATTGTTAAGACAGTTTAAAAATAATTAAAAACAATGAAAAAACTTTAATTTCTTTATAGGTTTATTATGAGTTTGCCACGAGACTATTTTTTTATTTTTTTACTCGAAAACGACTAGTCTTAGGAAAAAAAGACGAGCCATTTTTCGTCCAAATGGAACAGATAATCAAAAAAAAAAAATTTGATTAGAAACAATGGTGTACCGCATTTTTTTCTTTCAAATTGTGCAACGATTATCCTGCCTGCACGCCACTGATTATAGTAAATCCGCCAGTTTTAGCGTAAAATACGCACCGTTGCTAACTATCAAACACTGCAAAATTTTATTGAAACGTCTCAAGTGGTTATGGAAATATTAAAAAAATTGTAATTTTTCAATGAAACTTTCACACCCTGTACTTCCGTAACGAAGCATTTTTGTGA
Organism: Vesta saturnalis; assembly: GCA_036346205.1. Classification (NCBI taxonomy): domain Eukaryota; kingdom Metazoa; phylum Arthropoda; class Insecta; order Coleoptera; family Lampyridae; genus Vesta; species Vesta saturnalis. The sequence goes on from JARFJB010002176.1 coordinate 13,010,387, forward strand.
CATAGTTTATAAGCAAAGTTGCCTTTATTTTAGTGGCAGAATACGCTCCTGAAGTTATGTACCGTACTTAGGAAATACCCTGTATTGTGTCCTCTGAACCTGGAGTAACGTATATGGTCAATCTACTAACATGGACTGGAATAAATAATAGTGTCGACGTAGTAAATAATATATATTTTTTAATTTATCAAAACATCTTATGTAAGATATAGAAAATACAATAAAAATGAAGAAAATTATAAATAATGTCATAAACTATCCTATTGGTATCTTTCAGATTTATGATGCTTTATGGGACCACCATGTACAATCGGAGTAAATACTTCATAATCTGCAACAGTAAAATTATAGTCACCCATCATAATTGAAGGAGACGCTCCATCTCCATCATATGTATGTGGTAAATTGGAATAACTATCCATATTCGTGTTGCAATTACTAGAAATAAGTAAATCGGCACCTGCACCAAAAATTGGACCGGAACTAAAAATAAAAATGTAACAAATTACACTTTTCACACAAAAGCTTACTCAGGATGATAGCAAATCGCAAATGGTTTCTTAATTAAATGAAACTGTGTTGGAGGCAGATCTTGGTGGTTGTAAAGAGTAAATAAAAACGCCTTGTCAGACGCCATATAATGACTTTTACCCGGTGGTCTACCCCAAGCAGCATCACTGAACCCTCCACATATTTCTCCTCGTGCACCCTAATTAAGTTTCCTGATTACATTAATTTACCGCTACTAAATTTACAATTACCAGAACAACGACGTAACTTGGAGAAACTCCATCACATTGCCTGTGAAAAGCATTCGCTGAAAAGCCATGCGTGCTCGCTCGATATATTAATCTCCATGTTTGTTTAGGAAAACCGAACCAATTATTTAAGATTCGTTGATAGTGACTTTTAGCCTGCCCTATTATTAATGAACCAGGGAAGAAATGCGGAGAAGTACGTGGTCGCAAACGCTGATCTTCAATACCTTCAGGAAATTTACTAGGTAAAGCAGCGTGTCTATATCGTTCAAGGCTTAATTCCATTGGTACAGCACCTGTAGGTTCCACTTCTTCAGCGAACACCTGGCTGTCTAAATAAGATTTATAATTTGAGGAAGTTGTGTTGATTTTAATTACCGATTAGTAAAAGACGGACGTGATTAATTACTGTTGAAAGATGGTGACACACTCTTGCCTTTTCTTCTTCTGTCCAATGGGCCGTTGGTTGTGTAACACCAGCTTGGTACTTGGCCCAATTTAGCACAGCGCGCCATACATCTTCTTCTTCGAGGCAAAGCTGTTAAAAATACAAGTAATTAATTTTAACAAATATATACAAAAAGTGTATAAAAAATAACAGTAGTAGCGCTTTTTTTTAATTGTACTTACAAAATCAGAAGAGATTAATTTTATAACTGCATCTTTTGGTAAGGACAAAAATGCGTTCGTTCTCACACAATCTGCAGCATTTTCTCCTATGTAACTGATGCATCGCTCCACAAATCCAGCTGCAGCTTTTCCTCCTACAATTAGTTAATCGTTATTTATAAGGAAACTGTTTGTTTTTATATACTAGATAAACTCCAAAGGTTCATTAATTGTTTAAGTAACAGCATAGGTGTGTTCAAATTATATATAACGGGTGTCTATTAATGATTGAAGCTGACGTCATGTAGCAAATTTTGGATAGGTTGGTACTCACCTTTGATGTAGTAATAAACATTGTTTGTTAAAATTAAACAGAATACCCCTACTTTTGGAAATGTTTATTACCAATATTTGCTAATTACAATTATTTAACAAAATTTTAAAAGTATTGTTATGACAAAAATGCAAACAACCATTCTTCATTAAAGTAATATAATTACAAAAAATATTGGAAATGATGACGCTGATGCTGTAGACATAAATTAATTCTCCGCTTCATGTTTTTAAAAAGATGCTGAAGTTCTTCCCGTCTGAATTTCGTGTTCAACAGCTTCCGTTAATTCATATAGATTATGCAATCTATTTCTGTAAATATTGTCTTTAATCTTTCCAAACAAAAAGTAATCTGGTGGGGTCAAGTCGGGTGACCTAGGTGGCCATCTATCTCGACTAAATAATACGATCCTCATAAAACACTTAAAAATGCTAATGTTCTTTGCGCAGTATGAGCTGAGGCGTTATCTTGCTGAAAAAATCCTCTTTACAACTCATCATCATGGAGTTGTTCCACAAACTCTTGCAGAATGACTTGATACCGTTTAGCATTGATCGTGGAAAAATATTGAGCCCATTATTCGACGAGTGATATTGATACCCAAATGCCAACTTTTATGGGGTGTAGGTCTGTTTCGACAAAGGTGTGAGGGTTTTCCGTTGCCCATGTTCTATAATTTTGAGAATTTACATAACCCGATAAATGAAACCAAGCCCCATCGGTAAAAAAAGGTTAGATCTAACGTATCATTATTGTCAATATTATTATTAAACCAATTACAATAGGTTATTCTTGATTCGAAATCAATAGGATATAATCGATGGATTACAGAAACCTTATATGGATGCATATGGAGGCTTTTCTTTAATACCTTTGAACAAGTCGCTTTGCATAATCCTACAAAGAACAAAAAAAAATTATAAACCACAATTCTTATATTATTTAGTAGCATACCTGTCTGTGCTTGCGCAATGATTTCTTTGGACTATCTTCCATACGTTGATGAATGTTATCAACAACCGGTTGGGTAAGAACTGTACGTCTTCCTGGTGATTTTCCCTTACAGATACAGTTTTTTGTTTCAAAGCGTTCCACCACTCTTCGTTTATGTTGAGCGAAAATAACATTATCAATATCTGCATTGGGAAATGCTTTATTAAATTGCTGAACCTATGATTCCAGAGAATAAGTCCAGCTTCCGTCATGATTTTGTGCAGCACTCCGAAAATGGGCCATTAAGATGAGGGCGTCTTGCTCAGAGGTAAACACTATTGCAAAATCGTTAATCAAATCTGAAATGCATGGTATTTTTAAACATAACCTGGAAGTTTATAGCAAATATTACTTACGCAAATTTCAAAAACTTATTTTAAGAGTTATGAAAATAACTGATTGTGAATAATACAGGAATGAAGAATGAACGGAAAAATTATAATAAAAGAAAAACAGACACGTGCGACTATGGCAAAAAGAGAGAAACCGATTGATTTTACAATATAATTGTCAGTGTTGCAAATACTAAGCAAAGAAATTTCCTAGATTTGACATGACGTCAGCTTCAATCATTAATAGACACGTGTTATATAAAGCCAATTTTGCAATTGGTTGCATTTTCAAAGTATGTGCAATGATGAACACAGCAACTGTACAGAGAAAAGAAAAAATAGGAAAACATTAGCCGCTTTACCTTTTCACGTCGTGCTGTTTTATTTTATTAAGAAACTTCATGGATTATTGAATAGTTTTAAGTAGTCTTTTTCACAAGATGGTGGGATTAAAATTATTAAATAATGTAATGTGCTTATATTTTCACATTTTCAATAAATGTTTACCGTTTAAGACTACGGAAATTATAAGTGTTTTGTAACTGTGGTCTCATATTCGTTGAATTTATCCGCCGATTTCCACAGTTTATGCTTTTACAGCGCTACATTTCGGAAGCGATCCCTGCTTTCGTCATCAGACTCAGTACTGAGAAAGACTGATTTCGCACTTGAATCGAATAATTAATTTATTATGGTTCTTTCCAAAGCAATTGACTATTCTCAGATTCGAAGTTTGGTACCTTTGACTTCACAAGGGACAGAATTACATACTTCCAAGTAGAAGAGAAATTCTATCAACAAGAGTTTGGGATGGCGATGGATTCCCCAGTATTACCCACAATGAGCAATGGAAGACCAAGCGATATCCGAATTCACGGAAAATCAAAGATGTGAATTAGATACGTAGGCGATATGTTCGTAGTTTCACAACACGGCAAGCATAAGCTGGGTGAATTCCGAGATCATCTAAAAAGCTGCGTACCCTCCATAACATTCACAATGGAATTGGAGTCGGAACAAAAACTGCCATTCCTGGACGTACTTATGCACAGGAATGACAACACTTTCACGACAAGAAACTCACCCACACAGGGAGGTACCTACACTACAACTCTAATCACCACAAAAGTGTGAAGTTAAGCGAGGCAAGATGCCTGTACGATCGACTAAAATAATATGCTCAAAAAAAGAGGCCTTGAATAAAGAAAAAGAAAATATCGCTAAAAAACTTAAAGGAAATTAAATGAAAATAAAACTGAAAGGAAATGGCCACCCCTAACCTAAACAGGTGAGGGTAACCGAAAATACCATATATACCAAGTACCTCGGACAAAATACGAAGGATAGGCAGGAAATACAAGATACGCACTGCCATCAAATCGACAAGAACGCTTAGGGTAATACTAACCAAAACGAAACTACACAATGAGAACCAGAATTCCAAGAATTGTGTATATGACTTATCATGTGAATGCCGCAGATCATACATAGGACAGAGCAGTAGACGAAGGCGAAACAGAAAGGTCAAGAACCGCCGATCATTTCTGGAACGAAGAGCACCGCACCCAATGGGATAACATACAGATAGTGGCAAAGGACGAGCAGAAAACCCAATAAGCCACCAAGCTAGTGTAGAAATTAAACCCGTATGGATCCCAATAATGCGCGACATGCGCAATAAACTACTGCGCAACCACGAAAAAGTTTAATATATACACTTTCATTTTTCAAAAATATGTGTCATATACGAATTTTGCCATCTAGTTTTATAAAGGTTGTGTCAAGGTGCATGTTCTACTACGAGTAAGGGGCCCATGAGAGGTAGTGTTTTTAGTTGTGTGAATTTGTTGTTCGTCGGATTCGGGAATGGTAGTCTTGAATTAATACCATTCTTCTTAATTAGATTCGTCGTAGACTATCCTCACGTTTATTGAGAGCATATGGCGTTTTTCTATTTCTATAGCTTCTAGGATTATTCTCACATGTGTATGGATAACAGGAGCAAGTAATCTTATGTTATTCGTATTAATGTAATGTCCAGTTTCCAGGTGATAGGCTGCCAATGATGAAGAAGGGTTAAATTGCTTTATATATAACTTATGTTCTTGAGCTCTAACATGTAACTTGCAGTTAGTTTGACCAATATGTGTACATGGGCATTCATTACATGGTATTTCATACACTACTTGACTTTCGCCAAAGATTTTGTCTTTTGGATTACGTAACAGTTGTTGAATAACCTTGTATGGTATAAAAATGATCCGAAATTGATCTTTTGGAAATTGTTTGGCTATACGATCAGTTACTCCTTTGATATAAGGTAATATTACAAGTTTTATGGTTTCGTTTTCAGAAAGATCCGGTGTTGTTTTATGGAAGGTTCAGTTATATAATTTTATTGATTTGCCAAATAGGATATCCATTTTTATGTAAAAGATTTGTTAATTATGTCATTTCTTCTTTTTTTGGAGTGTTCATCAGCTAATTTGTATGCCCGATTAATTAAAGATTTAACAACACAATAAAGTTGACTCGGACGATGGTGTGAAAGAGCATTAAGGTATCTACCAGTATGAGTGGGTTTTCTATACAGGGTGTTCCTCAAATACATGCTAATATTTAAGGGGGCGATTTTTGGACCCATTAAAAAAAAAACTTCATATGAACGAATATCGTAAACGTCTTTATAAAATTTGGTACACGATCAATTTTATTATTTTTACCAGTGGCGTCCGAACGGGTTTGCATTGAATATTTTTGGAGAAAAAAATGGCACGCCACTGTTTTCTCTAAAAATAAAAATTATTTTTAGAATTCCGATTCATTTATGAGAAAATTTGATCTCTTCATTTTATATCGTCCGATGCATGGTTTTCGCTTAAAAAAATAAAAATGGTTTTACTTCAGGGCCAAATCGCGCTAAAGAGACTATTGTATGGAAATCGTTTTTTTTTCTTTTTTCATGCTATTGACTTCGTTTAATATTAAATGTGAATTAATTCAGAAATAAGTAACTGATTTTACTTTAGGAAAAAACAAAAAAAAACTTTGAATTGCCAATAATTACATTAGAAGTTTAGCGGGGATTTCAGCTTGTAGAAAAAATGAGTTTTATTTTATTTTAATAAAGTAAGTTTACATGAAAGGTTTAAATTTATTAATTATTAATTATTAACAATACTAACATTGATTATAAAAATTGTTGATAGGCCTAATAGGCTTTTCACCCGTCTACGCATGGAATTGCGCACTCGTCAAATATTACCGGCGTATTCCACAAAGTTTCACACGAGGCAACTATTCGCTCTCTTAAATCTTCTAAAGTATTCACGAAAATTTCATACACTTGAGTCTTAAGGTGCTCCAAAAAGTAATCCAAACTATTGAGATCAGGTGATCTTGCTGGCCATTGTAGGTCTCTGCCACCTATCCAAAGAATCAGGATAAACTGTATCTAAATGATTTCGGACAATTACACTAAAATGAGCAGGAGCTCCATCGTGCATGTACCACATTGATTCCGTAACGCAATTGATGCAACTTCAAGCAATCCAGGTAGTCCTTCTTCGAGAAAATACAAATTAGACCGTCCATCAAGGCGTCCTGGTAGGAAAAATGGGCCTATTACATGATTAGCAATAATTCCTGCCCATACATTAACCGAAAATTGTTTTTGAAAATGGGTTGTTTCGGTTATGGTATGCGGGTTTTCTTCCGCCCACACATGGTTGTTATGGAAATTTTGAATAGCATTCCGAGAAAAATTTGTTTCGTCTGTGAACAAAATTTGTTACTCAAACTATGGATTTAGTGTAATACTCTGAAGGTACCACTGACAGAAGTTCACACGCTGTGGGAAATATCTGGGGCATAATGCCTGTACTCTTAGAATATGGATATAACAAAAAGTGAACTAAAATACGCCAAACAATTTGGTGACAAATATTCAGAGCTCTAGCGATCCTTCTCGTACTCGTCTCGGATGTTCGCCTACTTCTTGCAGCACCCTTCCCAATCTCAGGTCTACCTTTCAGTACCTTTTTGAAACTAAGTTTCGCTAAGTCGGAGATGAATATTTGAAAAGGTTCGACTATCTGGCAAGGCAGGATATTTTTCATAATAAATGCGTCTGGCTTCTGTCGCATTACCATCTGCGAGGCCATATACGTAATGCATTGCCGACATTTCCGCATTCGTATAATTTAGCATTATTTAGTGATATTTTCAAAAACAGCGAAAAAGTAAATAACTTCAATGACACACTAAAATGAAAAAATGACGCACTGAGATGGTTTTGAACACCAATAACTTACTGTAATTCAACAGCTATTGTTTTGACATTGACGTTTGTAAAACATAATTTATTCCAAGATAAGTCGATTTATATAACTAGATAGGTGTTAAAAATTATTAGTCGGTATTGCGATATGAAGCAATTTAAATTTTTCCTGAACCCTGAAGTAAAGTATACATAATTTTACGAGAACGACATGACGTCATAATGCGCAATATTCGTTCGACGATCTCATTTTAAAATTGTAGGGGAGTACAATAATTTGAAATTAGTAATCATATATATATTTTAGAACTTATATATATATATATATATATATATATATATATATATTTTATTAAATTTTGTGCGCATGAATTTAGTTCATTTCCACATTTGAAATGAAACCCATATGGATTCAATATCGCGAAGAGCTAATGGAACACCTGCGCAAGAAGTTATGGCAACATGCGAATAAACTTCTGCGCAACCACGAAAAAGTTTAATATATATATATATATATATATATATATATATATATATATATTTTAAAATATATATATTGATTACCGTGGCTCAGTGGCAAAGGTGTCAGACTAGTAAGTGAAAGGTACCAGGTTCGAATCTAAGAGTAATCAAGTGCTTGGGAAAAATTACATATAAAATATGAATTCGACTCAAGTGCGAAAACAGTCCTTCTCAGTACTAAGCCTGATGACGGAAGCAGAGTCCGCTTCCGAAACGTCGCGCTCAAAAAGCATAAACTGTGGAAATAGGTCGATCAACTCCACTAATAGGAAACCACACTTACAAAACACTTATAATACAGAATTAGTAACTCGGTACGGCCCCGAAGTCAAACAACTCAGAAAGCTTGAAACATCAATGAACAAGCTAGCACTAGAGGAGAACCATCTAACCTTCCTCTGCAAAGCCCGCGATAACAACGTAATACCCACGGGCTAAATATCAAAACTCCGATACGCAGCCGAAAAATATCAATAATCGCAAAGAGAGCTAGTCAAAGAGCGAATCAGACATCACCGTTTCAGAAAGTACCAGCTCGAACACCAATCTAACGAGATTAGAGAAACCATTCGAAATCGAGTGAACGAACAAGACTTTGATAGGATAAATACGGCTACCAGAAGTAAATATTCGAAGACCAAGGCAATGCACAAGGAAATTCAGCAGAAGAAACTCGAAAAGCTAATGAAGGAAAAGAAAGAACCAACCAACATCAATCGAAAAAACACTGTCATAAACATCTCCAAACGACAGTAGAACGAAAACGAAATGAAGGTTCTGGAAAAAGGCTTGAACTATGCGATAACACCGAGGTATATTCCGAAAGTAGATTTAATAACCGCAGTCGAAGAAACAGCTATGAAATTAGATCCTGAAGAAGCCGAAGAATACAGAAGTAAGGTTAGATCAGTCCTAGATTCATCTAGGCGAACTAAACCTAACCTCTCTAACCTAGAAAGGAGAGCGGTCATTTCCCTTAAGAATGACCCATCGATCAAAATTCTCCCGGCAGACAAAGAAACGCGACTGTGGTAATGGATATGGACACTTACACAGTAAGATCCAATAATTACATTAGAAGTTTAGCGGGGATTTCAGCTTGTAGAAAAAATGAGTTTTATTTTATTTTAATAAAGTAAGTTTACATGAAAGGTTTAAATTTATTAATTATTAATTATTAACAATACTAACATTGATTATAAAAATTGTTGATAGGCATGCTTTCACCCGTCTACGCATGGAATTGCGCACTCGTCCAAATATTACCGGCGTATTCCATAAAGTTTCACACGAGGCAACTATTCGCTCTCTTAAATCTTCTAAAGTATTCACGGAAATTTCATACACTTGAGTCTTAAGGTGCCCCCATAAAAAGTAATCCAAACTATTGAGATCAGGTGATCTTGCTGGCCATTGATGAGGTCCTCTGCCACCTATCCAAAGAATGAGGATAAACTGTATCTAAATGATTTCGGACAATTACACTAAAATGAGCAGGAGCTCCATCGTGCATGTACCACATTGGATTCCGTAACGCAATTGATGCAACTTCAAGCAATCCAGGTAGTCCTTCTTCGAGAAAATACAAATTAGACCGTCCATCAAGGCGTCCTGGTAGGAAAAATGGGCCTATTACATGATTAGCAATAATTCCTGCCCATACATTAACCGAAAATTGTTTTTGAAAATGGGTTGTTTCGGTTATGGTATGCGGGTTTTCTTCCGCCCACACATGGTTGTTATGGAAATTTTGAATAGCATTCCGAGAAAAATTTGTTTCGTCTGTGAACAAAATTTGTTACTCAAACTATGGATTTAGTGTAATACTCTGAAGGTACCACTGACAGAAGTTCACACGCTGTGGGAAATATCTGGGGCATAATGCCTGTACTCTTAGAATATGGATATAACAAAAAGTGAACTAAAATACGCCAAACAATTTGGTGACAAATATTCAGAGCTCTAGCGATCCTTCTCGTACTCGTCTCGGGATGTTCGCCTACTTCTTGCAGCACCGCTTCCCCAATCTCAGGTCTACCTTTCGGAGTACCTTTTTTGAAACTAAGTTTCGCTAAGTCGGCGATGAATATTTGAAAAGGTTCGACTATCTGGCAAGGCAGGATATTTTTCATAATAAATGCGTCTGGCCTCTGTCGCATTACCATCTGCGAGGCCATATACGTAATGCATTGCCGTCATTTCCGCATTCGTATAATTTAGCATTATTTAGTGATATTTTCAAAAACAGCGAAAAAGTAAATAACTTCAATGACACACTAAAAATCAAAAAAATGACGCACTGAGATGGTTTTGAACACCAATAACTTACTGTAATTCAACAGCTATTGTTTTGACATTGACGTTTGTAAAAACATAATTTATTCCAAGATAAGTCGATTTATGTAACTAGATAGGTGTTAAAAAATTATTAGTCGGTATTGCGATATGAAGCAATTTAAATTTTTTCCTGAACCCTGAAGTAAAGTATACATAATTTTTACGAGAACGACATGACGTCATAATGCGCAATATTCGTTCGACGATCTCATTTTTAAAATTGTAGGGGAGTACAATAATTTGACAGATTTAGTTTCTTTTCGCGCGCACGAAGTATTTGTGATTATTGTTGCATTTGCCTGTTTAGATCTATTTATAATAAACAAAGTCTTTTTCGAGACTACAAACAATAATTTATTTGCTACGTAAGGTAAGAATTGTTGTTGATAACAATCCATGCAAATATTATTAGTACGTTAAAACCTACAGATATGAATTCTGACGAATTATCAACATCCAAGTCCACCTATGGTGTGAAAGGTAAATCACAGTCAAGGTCAGTAAATTATTAGCAATGTCATGTCGTTCTCATAAAAATTATACTCTAAAACGATTTTTACTTTTTTAAACGAAAATCATGCATCGGGTGAAATAAAATCAAGAGATCAAATTTGCTCACAAATGAATGAGAATTTCAAAAATAATTTTTATTTTAAGAAAAAGCAATGGCGTAGTATTCTTTTCTCCAAAAATATTCAATGCTAAATCCGTACGGACGCCACTGATCAAAATTATAAAATTGTTTGTACATCAGAAAATGGATCTTGATGCATTGAAGACGTGTACCAAATTTTATAAAGATATCTACAATAGTATCACAGTCGTTATAAAAAAAAGATTTTTTTCTGGAAACTTTATCACCCTGTATTTCAAAAGTTAGGACGTTTACGGCATTCGTTCATATGAAATTTTTTTCTTAAAATGGGTCCAAGAATCGCCCCCTTAAACATTAGCATGTCTTTAAGGAACACCCTGTATAAAGAGTGACGAAATTTGTCATTTGAAAATTTTGTTATTAATACATCCAGAAATGATATGGAATTGTTGGATTCTATTTCCATAGTAAATTTGATGTTAGGGTAAATGTTGTTCAGATGTACCAAAAAAATTATCTAGAGATTCTAAGCTATGCGGCCAAATAACGAACGTGTCATCCACATAACGATACCAGCATTTAGGTTTAAGTGTTACTAAATTTAAATCATTGTTTTCAAAATCGTCCATGTAAATATTAGCCAAACAATTTCCAAAAGATAAATTTCGTACCATTTTTAAACCATACAAGACTATTCAACAACTGTTATGTAATTAAAAATTATAATAATTATAATAACTGTTATGTAATTCAAAAGACAACATTTTCGGTGAAAGTCAAGGAGTATATGAATGCCATGGAATGAATGCGCACGTACATACATTGGTGAAACTAACCGCAAGTTACATGTTAGACTCAAGAACATAATTTATATATAAAGCAGTTTAATTCTTCTTCATAATTGGATAGAAACGAATATGGGGCTAGGACAATCTGATTGTGATAGAAAATTTCAGATAGAAACAATCTGTCAGAATGACGAACACTTGTCACTCCGAAGGACACTTAGGATTAGTGGATTAGTGGGTTGTCAAATTATTGTTGAAACTGTTCAGAAAAAGAGCCACCAACTGTGTTAATAAAAACGTTACAAACTCAGAAATGCCATAGATTGAATTGGTGATTTTTTAGGTACCTCTAAGTGGACCAGATAGGAAAGTTGTGACCAAGCAGATTTTGGGGATAATGCAATTATAAGTAGACGTTACCCACTGTTAGGGAGTCTGTAATATGTCTGTGCATTTGGCTTCTTAGCTCATCTTTGATGACCTTAACTTGACACCTATAAATCTAATTAATAAACGCTTCTCCAGTATTATCAGCTCTTTCATGAAATGACATTGGAGAGCAAAAGGTGGAGAAGGCTTTTCCATTTCTTCTTAAGTGTTGATGAGGTGTCGCAGTTACGACAAAAAGAAACATGATAAGGTCTTGCCTTACCCACAGTATCTTTGATGACGTTGATCATTTACATTTTTCCTTTTGTCCTTGAGGTGCCACGTGCAAAGTTTATGGCGATTGTTTGTAAAGTTAATAACTGCACCAGTAAAAAATTCAAAAATATTCCGTCCCGAAGTAAAACTGTCATAGCTCCGTCACTTTTTGTCGTACGCCAATGCTAAATATGCATTTTAAAAGCAACGTCATCAAACGTCATTTGAATGTCTTGTCACCTCCGGACAAGGGGGAGTTGATGCCATCGTTGTAAGGGTGGGTTATAACGCTATTTTGTTTATTTGAGACCACTCAGTATTATTGGCCAAAGCGTGTGCTAACAACACACATTGCACACTGCATTCTGGAATTCTGGGAAGCGCTCACGGTGGAAACATACAGTTTTGATATATTAATAAAGGCACGAAGTAGTACAATTTTGACGAATTACAACTTCAACTTCAAAATTACTTTTGTTCGGCCGATTCTATGGCTAAAATTATTGGACTATGAAAATGACTATTATCAACAGTAGATAAAAAACAAGAAATTGATCATTTTATTATATAGAAATAAACCAAGTTAAGAAATCGGTGCATTTACTACAGTACGCAGGGTCATCATATAAAGTTATGTTGGGCGCACTGAAAAGCAACATGTCAAATGCCTCTAATACAGCTGTTAACAAATGTTCATGTATGAAAAGTCAGCAGCGTAATTTTTTGCCGTCTTAGGTCAGAAACCATGAGTGCTTGGATGATTTTGACTTGAAAGTTGGTGTTGTCGGACGGAAGGACAAAAAGAATATTATGTTACATAAACCTAGATTATATTTCAGTTAGTTACAGAACCAAAAGAAGCAAACGTTTTACAATGCCAACAGTAGGAAATCCTCAAAAACCAGTTATCGTTAAAAAGTTACATCACAATATATTATTCATCAGTCGCCAGTTCACTTTGTAAGGATGCTGTTATACCACCAAGAACTTGTCCCTCACCTTCAACGAGTTCTGGAATTACAGCCAGAAGATTATGGCCGTCCTATGGAGTTCCGTGCCATGATTGTTACACAAAGTCGCCAAAGATTAAAACTTTATATATAGAATAGTGTAGACTCATGAGGCTCAATGTACTAGGGATGGTGACCACAAGTACAATTTTTGATCTCTCGAAAAACCAAAATTACAATAATGTTAGGTATACAGTACATAGACAGACTGGCATTTTTAACAATCGGTTGCTTCACACTTTTCTACATTGGAAAATCTCACATCTGGGAAGTCTTTAATGTGAATGTCTGTGATAAGTAGGATTGTAGACTAATTAAATAGAGAAAGTATATTATGAAATACCTCTAGTCGTGTAGTCTTTAACTATATAATACAGGGTGGTACAGGGAAACGGAGAATTTTGAATTTAGTATTGGGAACCATGAGGAGATGGTAGATAGGTGGAACTGTGACTATGAAGCAGTGGGTCGGTTCAGAAGGTGCATTTACAAGAGCGGTGACATTGCGATGTTGCTTAAAGAGAATTCTAACGTTATTACAATTTAGGACGTCATGCCCGCATTCTGGGTTATGAATTGAACCTAAATCGAACAACCGTCTGCCGAATACTCCACTGTGATTTGAATTTTCACCCTTAAACAGCGCAAGTTGAGATGGAACTGAAACCGTTGTAGATTACATGGCACGACCACGCTTCTGTGAAAGATGATTGAACAAATTTGATTGAGGCTGTCTAAATGGATGTGTAAATAAACATAATCTTTGGATTAAGCAAGATGGACTCATGACCCATACGATCAGAGCGTTAATGGCGGCCGTTTGGAAGCTCTTTGGTAACCACGTAACTTCATGGTGTGACGACATTTATTGGCTCTTGATCAACAGATTTGTCAGTGTGTGATTTTTTCTGATAAAGCCACCTCAAAAGTGTACACTATTTGACCAACCACAATCGCACGGTTGAAAAGAAGGGTTCCGGAAGCAATCACTGCACTTTCCATGGAAGTATTTCAAAGTGCCATGCATTCGTTTGAATGGCCATCATCTTATAAACATAGTAACATTTAGTAATATGTAATTTACTTTTTGTTTTAAACAATAAAAGTTGAAAATCATTTCTCATGCTTTTGTGAAAGTTACTTAAAAATTTAGTTTCCTTGTGCCACCTTGTACAGTATAAAGTGTATTAACTATGTTACATTTATGAGTAAACTTAAAAACATTTCATGTTGCCAGATTTACTATGTTCAACTAAGAACCGTTGCCAAATTATCTGCCATAATGCTTTCTCATATATGTAAATAAATAACTTTAAAGTCCACAATACCTGAATTGAGTCATATAGGGTTTTAAACACGATAATTCCTATATTTGATCCACCATTTTGAATTTTTTAATTTTGATAAATGATTTATTCTTATCGATCTTAAAAACCCCCAATACCCGACTTGACGGTTGATAAATTACAAAGTGCACAAATTTGTACCCTAAAAACGGCGCGCCACTGATTATATGTTTTTTTTTATTTTGAAATTATATAAAAACGTATCTATTAGTTTGTTTCATTATTTAACTTTTTAAAATTTGAAGCAATCAATTTTTTTAATTTTGTAATCCCCTAAAAATGCCCCGCCAGTGGTTGGATTTTGTTTATTAGCGAACTTGACCTAGATTTTATGGGAAAGAATTTTTGTACCTAATTTCATATCGATACCTGTAATGGTTCAAAAGAAATCCCGCACACACATAATCAGACACGAAATTTTTTTTCTAAAAACTTTTATCGACAGCTTTAATGTTTCAAAAGATATCGCGTACACTCTCACACACAGACACACAATCAGACACGAGATTTTCTTTTCTAAAAATGTGTTTTTCGTATTGTTTAGGTCACAAAACGTCGAGAAATGTAAATATTTGAAAATGTAAAGCGTTTACATAGCTTTCTCTTTATACGTACGTATATGAGAAAGCAAAAGAATGCATATTAAAATAGTTTTTATTTTATACAAAAAAATTGCATTATTAACATTCATTATAATTGTAATAAATAAAAAATATATTCTTAAAAACACTTCGTTTTAAAGACATTTTATTATTGCTGAAGTTATTTTAATTTTGACACATTGGTTCTCATAGTAATATTCGCACTCAGAGTACGGTAAATACGATTTATCAGATACAAATGTGTTTGGTAAAATAATAATTACTTGTCAGTATTTTAAAATAAAAATTATAAATGAAGGTAAATAAGAAAACATATTTTATAATTATATTAATAGTTCATGAGAATAATCGATAAAAAAAAATTATGCGATGGCCGGGAATCGAACCCGGATCAACTGCTTGGAAGGCAACTATGCTGACCATTACACCACCATCGCACATACAAAACGTGCTTTACACGAGTAAATTAAATATACAAATGACCGAATTTTTTTAAAGAAATCATAAATGTATAACATTTAGTAAGATACAAAAAATGTGTATATCATACCTGCAGATCGCCCCTGAATTTCTAAAGCTGCAGCTAAAAAGGTACATGCCGAGCCAACAGAAAGTGTTGATGTTACATGATCTTCACAAGCTATGCGTAATTCATCTACCCCTAATTCTTGTGCTAATACTAACATTTCAAAAACTCCACTATCTTGAAGTAATATCTATAAAAAAGAAACTCATAAAGAAAAGGTACGTCACAGAAAATCGCTTTAGAAATTTAGCTTACTTTTCCAGTATACACGTATAAAAGAAACTGCCGAAAAGTTTCTGCAGGCGCTTGAAGTAAACGAATTTGTGTTGGAGTACCAGGAGTTGATGTGGATACTGAACAACCTGGAATACGGCATACTTCTCCGCGTTTTGCGGTTTGAAAGCTTTTACATCTATAACAAAGATACATTTTTGAATTATTAAAAATTATAATACCAAAGAACGTAATTACGTTCTTTGCTATTGTAGTTACTTAACAAACAAATAGGTATGTTAGTAGAGGCGATTAATAATCCAGATATTTTAATCCATGAGCTTGAGCAAAGCGAACGGGTTAACGATTGAGATTAATAATTGCCATTTAACACATCAAGTAACTACAATATTTTTCCGTCAATCGTACACCATCAAAAAAACTATCAAAAGTATTTTTAAAATTAGAAATAGTTATGTAACAAAACATGTGAGCAGCGGGACTAGATTTTATTAGAAATCAAGGTATTCATGAAATAAATGACATTCTGATATAATAATGTTTTGTGGTTTATTTACTTTTGATATCTGAAATGCAAGTTGCTATAATATTTGACAACGTAATGTTGGTTGCCTATACTAAAATCATAGCAAAAGATAAATATTAATTTTCAAACAAAATCGTTTATTAATGAGTCTATTAATACACGATTGGTGGAAATACTATATTATGAAAATAGTTTCATAAGAGTTCAACTTTAGAAAACGAACCGCGCAGCGTCAAGTTTTATACTGGACAAGTGCGATAGAACATCTTATGAAACGCGTTTCTTATACTATTTTTTTCTATTTTGCGTAGTTACGTACAAAATTTTGAAAAAAAAATTCCATTGCCGTCTTGTAAATAAAGTTTCACAGTTTTGAATATTGGTTGGCCACAATGGTCTGACGTCAATTCAAATTAGATTATTAAAACTGTTATTTGCTACTACAGCATCGATAAAAAAAGAAATAAGCTGTAGTTCAAGGGCGTAGCCAGGATTTATAACAGGGGGGCAAACCATGGTCCATGGTCATTCAAAATGTAAAATTTTAGGATAAAAAGAAAAGGCAAATGAAAACAAAACTTTGAGATTTGAATTATACTTAAATTAAACTAATAACATTTTTCTTGGGTTTAAACTAAATTTATCCAAAACTTTCTTCACTATGCAGTCCTGATTTTCCTTCAAAAATTTTCGATGCACACTCATCAAACACAACCCAGTGAGTCTATCATCACCCATTGTACTCCTGAGCCAGGTTTCTACCTTTCGCAGGGTACTGAACGATTTTTCCACGGTAGCAGTAGTGGATGGGAAAGCACTTAATATTAGTAGTGCGTGCCTTGTTGCAGGGAAAAAAACATTAGCTTCCTCCAAAAGTGCAGCCACTTCAATGTCCTTTAATTTGTCTTCTGCTAAATTCTTTTTCTTCCACATATTGTACCACAAATCTAATTCTGCAGAGACATCCCCCAACTTATAAAATTCCATGAAAGATTCTGTATTATTTTTGAAATCTTTTGAAGCCATTTTGAGCATGCTTGAAGGATGAAGATAAGTTAAAGCAAAAGCAGGTGTATTTTCGTTGGAGAATCTAGCATCCAAAGACGAAGTTAAAGAATCAAGATAGGGGATGATTATTGACCGCTTCCAGTATTCAACTGCAGACTCAGATGGTGGATTACTTCTGTGTACTTGCTTTTGAGTGACTCGTGGTACTGACAACTCAACCCCTACTTTTTCTGCGATATTAAGTGATTTTTTAAATAATTCATAAGAAACGTTTTCGACATCTTGTCGATCTTCTTTGATTACTTCTAGAATATCATCAATATGTTTCTTCACCATAACCAAATTCATACTTTTACCTTGTAAAACGTTTACAACGGGTTCCAAAATTGCAGAGTATCTTGCAATTATGTTTAAGCCTAAGATGAATATTGGTTTAGTAACTGCACAGTGCAATTGGTAGGCAGATTTTCTTGTTGCATAGTTTCCTTCGGCAGATAGATGTGCTTCAACAATGTCAGTGAAGCTTTCTGAAAATTTTTTTATGCTCTTATATTTTTCCGACCATCTGGTCTCACAGAGCCTTGAAAGATTTGGAACCGATTTCCCACGGGCTGGCGATTCACGAAAGAAGGTTATTGTGTCTTTAACCGTTGCAATTGTGTTTCTTATTTCTGGTAGCTTGTTAGTATCATTGACCACAAGATTTAGTCTGTGGCTGGAGCAATGGAAAAATAAAGATTTAGCGTACTTTTTTTTAAGAATGACCTGTACACCACCTTCTTTGCCGGCCATCGTGGAACACCCGTCAAATCCGAATCCCACACAATTATCGGCGGGAAAATTATTATCTTCTAAAAAACTTTGAATTGCGCTAGCGATTGTAGAAGCAGCTTGACATTTTAACTCAATGTAGCCAACAAATTCCTCCCTGATTATTTTTTGGCTTTCATCATAGAACCTTAATCCAATAGAAAGCTGCTCTTTTCCAGTGATATCTGCTGTTTCATCAGCCATTACAGTATAAGCTTTTGCCCGTTTACAGTCTTCGATTATTTTTTCTTTGATAACTTCACCGCATAATTGTATGATCTCATTTTGAATTGTTGGTGAGGTATAGACTGCGTTTTTTTGACATTTATCCAAGTGGCTCTTTAGCTTCTCATCACCAGAGTCAATCCTCAAATTTAAAAGCTCAAAGAAAACTCCCTCATTTCCTTGTTTTCCTCTAAGCGGCAAATCATGAATTCCACAAAATATTATGCATGAAATAATTGCTGACAATATTTGTTTATTTTCTTCAATTGTCTTATGGTGCCCTATTGGCAACTGGACATCAACAGGAGCATTTTCAAGAAATGTTTTGCAGCAGCTGTTGAAGATTTGTGGTAATGGCTGCCAACGTGCTTTCTACAATCTTCATGTATATCCTTAAACTTCATGTAAGGCCTTACCATAAATGACCCCAAAACTCCTTTAACTGTAGCAATTCTTGGCGGAAATAAAACACAATACAAACATAGAGCACCTTTCAAACGACTTGAGTACACCAGCCATGGAGTATATTGATCTAACCAGCGATGGTTAAATTTTCTTTTCAAGTGAATGGCATCAGAAGCAAAATCGTAATTGGATGATGGAACCCAAGGGTTTGTCAACAATTCCTTCTTTTTTTCAGAAGGCAAGTTATTGGCACAACTAACATAACGACCAATGTCATTTTCATGGTAGCCATTGCGTTCTTCAGTTTGTTTAGAGGTCCCAGTGCCAGAGACAGATTCATGTAGATTTGAAGAACTACTTGAGCCTCCTTCAAAAATAGATTCCGATTTTGATGTTCCGACCATTTTATTTTCATCTTCATCACAATCATTGCTTCCACTTCCACTACTGTCATCATGAACTTTTTTCCGTTTTAGAGATTTTCGACCTAACAATAATAACCTAATATCATTCATGTCCTTAGTCCCTAGTATAAAAATTAATATAAAACAAAACTACCATGTAATGATAGCTTATAATGTGGATATACTATATCCGATGTTAATATTTTTTCTCTAGATTAAAAACACAAAATGAAATTAATAGTGCATATAAAGTGCTGTTTGATCTTTAATATGTGAAAATTTCAAGTTTCTATATTTAGTCCCATTTGAGATATCAGCTGTCAAAATCGGTGCATTATTGTAATTTTTGTTATAATTAGAAGGCAAAAAAGTCGGCATCATAATAATGAAAAATATATAAAATTATATTAATAATGCACAGAATCTTTTGCCAAAGCTAATAGAAATTGTTTCACAAAGATACAAGCAAAGAGTAAAGAGCAATTGGCAATTTTGTAAAGGGCTGCAATTGAATTTTTTTCCAAACGTTGCGATACAAATAATTTTGAACAAAAATTAACATCGGATATAACATATCTACATTATAAGCTATCATTACATGGTAGTTTTGTTTTATTTGGTGCTGGTCGAGCAACCAATTTTCAAATTTTTGGACCATTTCTAATGGAATGACTCATACATAACCTCAATAATTACAACTCAAGTCAACAACCATAGAGAAAAGAATTTCTCAACGTTAATGAAGATTCAATGTAAACGGCATAATCTGGGAGAGTATTACCACCTTATCTTGAAACACATAATAAAAAAGGAAAAATTCGCCATACTCGGCTTTCAGATCGTAAATCAATTACATTCAAATATATTTGCCCAGTGGAAAAGAAATAAAAAAATTTATCATAATTAAAAGCTTGGGAAATTGGTTGTTTTAGTGATATAGTATATTGAATCAAGAACAGTAAATGTTTACCGGTGACGGCCATGTTTGGGATAAATAATTTTTAAATAGCTAAACTGAAAAAGGGTTTCAAATTTTTCATTTTAGCTTAAAAAGGGATTTGAAACGTGGTAGATCGAAATCGATTAATAATTTGTTCAGATAATTGCAAAAAACTGTCAAAATGTTCAATTATTTTTCATCTCCTGGAAACTTTCAGTAATTATGTCCTTTATTACCCGTAAAATAATTTTTTCGTTAAAAAATATTAATTTCTTTCCGAGAAATTCTAATTACTTATAAACAAGTGACATAATGTATCGTGCAATTTTTTTTCCCAAGAGAAATTATATATACCCCTCGAGACATATTTTATATATAAACAGCGTCCGTTTAAATTAAAATTTGGGATTGTTTGGCATTGATAAAAACTTATTTTGACAAGTGATCATCTTTTAGCGAGAATTTTAAAAATGTGTATTATTGTTGAAAATTTTAGTTTGAAAGATATCGAAAATTTTAGAATCCACCGTACGATATCCATTAGGAAAATAAAAAATTTGGTTTTATTTTCAATTTTTTTAAATTGTTTGATAAAAATTTTTTAAAAAACATTAATTCCAAAAATGCAAAAAGGAACATGGGAAGTTACGACACGAAGAAGGTATTTTTTAAATTTTGTTCCTTGAGTGTTTATTACACAAGAAATTCGACTAATTTGATATCAAACTTATGTAGTTAAATAAAGTTATTTTAAAATAAAATCATCATTTTTTTAATTAAGGGTAAAGTGAATTTTATTTTTTTTTTTTTAAAAAATCCATCCTTGATTCTAACATTGTCTTTTTAGTAAAATTTTTAGATATTTTGTCAAATTAACCCATTTTTCGAAAACAATAGATAATATTTTTAAAATTCTCGTTAAACTGATGATCCCGACATCTGTCAAAATAGATTTTTTGGCTATCAGACATACACAAACGATTCCCAAATAAAGTTTTTTAAAAATAATAATTAAAAATTTTCCCATATGTACCCAACTTTATGGTGGACGCGTCTAATTTGGTCAGATCGAATTTTCACCTTCAAAATGGCGTCCAAAAATGTATGTCATTTTTGGGGTGAGTTTACAGCAAATATCTTTGCAAAAAAAGAGGTAAGGTTTGCAACTTTGAAAATCGAGTAGCTGGCAATTTTCACAATTTCATTTTCTTTCTGAACTTGAATCGTGTTGTTGCTGTTCAGATTCTTGACTAGTGCGTTGTTGCAAAAGGTTGCAATTTTTGGATCTCATTATTCAATAGTTGAGAAAAAATACAACATTAGTTATTAATAAACGTTATGTTTATTCGGACGAACGTTTATTTTGAAACGAAGGAAGGCTTTGTTGCTTGGTAATTGACGAGAGCAAATAACATGGAATAATAATAGTATATTATACAACGAGCATATAAGAGAGTTGTATACTATGCTTTATCCACGACTACAAATATTTTTAATTTAATTCAAATACTTTTTTCATTTAAAATTAATACGGACTATCTGTCAAATATAATGAAAATGTGAATGATTTGTTTTCAGTTGTTTGATTAAATGCTAATTAATCTACTTATCGTCAAAAAACAATCCAGTTTAAGAGGAATTAACATTTATATTAACCATAAAACATAAGGAAATTTTATTAATTTTTATATTGAACAACCCATTTTGAGTTGTATTAAAATATACCGTAATTTAGGTTCTTCATTCATTTAGTTGTAAATATAAGAAAATGTTATTTAAATGATTTGTAAGTATGGGTAGGCAACTTAATTTGCATTTTGGTTAACTTAAGTACATATCTTCTTAAAGGTTTATATTCCCACTTTAAATTACTTTTCTGCTCAATATGTTCGCGCAATGCGTCATGGTTAATTTTTTCCACGGCTACATCATTTTCAGGGAAGTTCAAAGCGTCCATTTTTCACTTCCTGATGAATGTTGTGTTGATCAGGAAGGTTTTGGGTTTCAAATTTTTGAAAGCCATTGATTTGATGGTAAGATAATTTACTTAATACTAAAAATTAAAACATTTTGCTCTTTTCAGGCACTTTTTTTTTACTTTTACACTTTTAATTTTACCGTTTTGATTTTTTTATTTCTACGCTTTCATTTTGCAATTTTTATTGAAATTTTAAAAAGAATAAATGTTGGTTTATTAATTTCAAGAAGACAAATTTATAAGAAATAAAATTTCATTTTGGGTGTGGTTTACAACTAAAGCATTATTTCAAGATATTGCGCAATATGTGCAAAGATGACATCACCTTGGTTGACATTTCCGTAATCGTTTAGATACCAGAGGTTATTAAAAAGTTTGTGTACAAAATTTCGAAAAGGTATTTATAACCATTATTTAGTAATTTAAGCCTATAACTAGTTTTTAAGATATATTTATATAATTCTAATTTAACTGTTAATAAACATAGTTTGTATATTTTTATTTTTTTCATTTTGATAAATTTTATTGAACAACCTCGGTTTAGTTATTCCGAGCATAATTAAAAATAACTTGACGTCCGAGATCATTTTTATTAGTGTTACATTGCATTTTTATTATTTACGTTAAGCGAAAATAACACAGCATAAATTTGTGGTAATTAAGCAAATCAAAAGAATGAACCAATACATTAATCTTCCGACTGAGTCAAAGGCATTATTAATGGTGAAGGTTTGTATCTCGAGTTAGTGTAACGATTTGTACGGAGAACATTTTACACTTATTTCTTTATTATATTATTTAAAACACTTTTTATATTTTATACGATTACCATTACACCACTTATTTACAATATTAATTGGGCTGAAGAGGAGAAGGACTCTGAACAGTCCACGACAATATACACAAAAGCTAAAATAGTAATTACAAACACCATAAGCATGAGCAACTAACCTAAAAAAAAAAAAAAAAATACAATATTAATTGTAAATTTAGAACAGTTTTTTTATATTTAATGCTGGCACTTCATTTAGTTTAATATCCTATAATTTACCGAGATTTGCTTCAGTAATATTACTGCTGTTAATATTTGTAGTTGCATTACAAATTGTGTTAGCAGCAATCTCTTTATCGTGTAATGTAACCTTCTCCTACCGTTGTGGACTTCCAGCCCCCATGCCTTTTCAAGATAGTAATATCACCACCCGTATCGACTAAAATCGTAACGGAGTTCTTCGGAAACTATGTCCAGAGTGGCTTTCTGGGTTTGGTAGTTTCAAAAAATTAGCAATATCTCTACCCATTTTTATAAAGGAATTAATGCCAATTTTTTGTTTTGTTAACTTTGAGTTGGTCATCTGGAGAAAAACTATGTCGCTTAAATATATACTCTTAACACATTTCGTAAAACTCGGCAGTTATTGTAAATTTGCGTATAATTTTTGTTTTTGTATTAGGGACTGTAACAAGTAGTGTTGTTTCCAAATTTTGAATTTTGCTAATGTTATATAGTTCAATTGAGCGGCAAGCACCCATTATTAATGCTATCTAGAAAAGACATTCAATTAGTTCAAATTAGTAAAAATATTTAACGCTTACTTTTGTTGGAAGATATTTATCATCTGGCGCAGACTTCAAAAATTTGTTAATATCCTCTGGAGTATGTGTTTGCTTTTTTTGGAACATATCCCTCCGACTGCCCTTTTAAATAAGCTTGTAGTTTAGCATATTTAGAAATATTTACATTTCCGTTTAGGCTTATTGTACTTTTGAGCATTGAATATTGTTGCCACAATGTAGAATATTGGTATTTTAGATTTAGCTCCGCAAAGTAAGCAAAGATTTAGAAATAAAAAAATTATTCAAGTTTTTCAAATCGCCATTTTTTCAATTTTGGCTAATTGCGAAATAACGGTCAGAAATATCTTGATTATGATTGCATAGATCTCACTTTCCCGCACATTTTCAAAAAATTGACAATTAAATGCTCTGCTTGCATTGCAAGAAAATCTACATGTAAGCACACGTAATATTACTGCGCAAATGGACATCTCTCAAAGGAGTGTGAACAGGATCCCATTCAAGAACAAGTTTCATCCGTATCACGTAAAACTACACCAGGAATTGCACGGTAATGATTTCTATATGAGATTACATTTTTCTGAAATCATGTGTGGCAGGATTGATGAGAATCGAGACATTCTAAAGAAAGTATTATTCACCGACGAAGCTATATTTAAAAGTGACGGCAGCGTAAATAGGCATAATAAAAGTTGTGTATTATCAGAAACTAGGAGTTATTGTGAAACTTTCAGTGGCGAGTTTTATAGAAATACCCATGGCTTTCTTCACAGCGATTTCTCAAATGTGAGCTATTTTCCTAATAAAAACGTGAATAACTCTGGAATGGAAGGAGATAGACCCATGATGATTCATGCAAGCTCGCATTATTTTTATACAAGGAAACGAAAAGAATAAAAATATACCGGGTGTTCTATCTAAAAGAACTTAAGTTTGGTGCAGTACTCTTAATAGGTCACCTTGTATATATTGAAAATAATTTTAAATTGTGCACCAAAAGCAAATCTAAGAGATGGTGAAAACCGCAAATCAATATAGTCAATCATTACAGAAGACTGGGTCACCCCGTATACATAATGTCTCGAGGAAGAGATAATTTCTCTTGGGAAAACCGAAAACGAAGAAAAGGTCAAACTGCACGATACATTTTGTCACTTTTTTTTAGAAATAATTAGAATTTCTCGAAAACAAATTATTCTTTAACGGAAAAATTGTGGTAAGTTACTGCTAATAAAGGACTTAATTACTGAAAGTTTGACCGTTGTTTAAACAATGTTCCCAGTTGTTAAAATGGGATTCACTTGAATTCATATTACTTATCACTAAAGCAACCAATTTTTCCATGTGGCTACCTGCCCTTAATTATGATATGCACTTTTGCTAATTCCTTTGGCTATCAATACCGTGATAGATTACGGTCATTTCATTTCCATATAAACCTAAATATTTACTTAGACTTAGTGTTACTATTGCATCCAACTCGAAAATTGTACACAGTCGGCTGTTTCTATGTGTGAAACAAGTCCCTCAATTTATATGATTTCTCCGGTTGATTTGATTTACAAGCAGCTGATAAAAACTCCATTCGTACCGAGCTTGAAAATTCAATATCAAACCTGATTTCTATTATGAAAATGTAAACTTTCACCGTTATCACACATAATAAAATACTTATCTTTTTTGGGTTTTTTAATGGTGTATGTATTTTAAATTATACAATCTAAACGTTTCGATAACACTTACAGTTATCTTCGTTAGTAGTAGGTCATACCTATTAAAATTGTTAAAGATGTTGTAAACAATTTTGTCAAAGTTGTTCACAACATCTTTAACAATTTTAATAGATATTACTACTGACGAATATAACTGTAAGTGTTATCGAAACGTTTAGATTGTATAATTTAAAATACACCATTAAACAACCCAAAAAAGATAAGTATTTTATTTGATTTCTATTAGTTTATTTAGCATTCACATTGTAAATTCATGTAAAAAGAATTGTTACTTTTAATTATATACACATTTCAAATAAAAATAGGTTATGTTACATTTATGTTTATATCAACAAAGAATTTCGCTAGTTGACATGCCAACGTCAAAAAAATTGTAGGTTTTATACAGTTAAGCATTAAACACCCATTTAGTGTCATAATGTACATATAAAGGTACAATAAAATAAAGTAGTTCAAAATGAATTTGAAAATAAAAAATTTCCCATACCGGGAATCGAACCCGAGCCTCCTGGGTGAAAGCCAGGTATCCTAGCCACTAGACCATATGGGATTAGTATTGACTATATTGTATACTCAGTAGTAAAATTGTCAAATTTTTAGCATTTAAAACAAAGTTATTTTATTTTTTTTATACTTACACATAATATTGACTAAATTAAATGGCTATTTAAACGCAAAAAGTAAAAATAAAATAAAACGCTGTTTAATTTGATTTAGTAAGCTTTTTATAATCAAAGGTTTGGCCTTTACTTTTTAAGAGTTTTAAGGGAATTTGAAAAGAACAGTAGTATTAATTTTTTCAGTGCAATATACAATAGAGTAATATGTAGTAAAAAATTATAAATACAGAAGTAGGTACCTACCTACTTAATTTTAATAAGTAGGTACTTACTTATACAATCACATTTAAATGTCATAACACAAGATGTTATTTTACGCACAATACAACAAAAAATTATGTTAATGTTAAATTTACCATTTTTGCAACCGCAACGAGATGTAAGTATTCTGTATTAGATTACATTAATAACGACATTAAAAACATTGGATAGAGGAATTATTTTATATTAAAATATCTGGTGTGGAACAACACACTACCTTCCAACCTACAAACTGGAAATGAAATAATTTTTTACTAATTTGCGTTTATAATACGTACTTAATGTAATTTGCTTCCATCTTGATTCTTTACTAAACATATTAAGAAACGTGACGTCATCATCTCCGATGCCATTATAGCCATTAATTAATTCATGGAACATTTTACGAAAAATTTTAGGTTGGCAAAGCTTAATCTGGAATTATGTTATGCATGTCACTCTTACAAAATGTGTCCAGTGGAAAACTTTGATGTGAGCAAATTCGTGATCGTATTTTTGACAATTTTACGTATTTCAGGGTGCGTACATGCAAGATTATCTTCCATTTTCGTATGTTGTGACAGAATTGAGAATTGGGACAAACAAAAGGCGATTAGACCAAGTTTTCACTTTTAAAATTAATTCGTAAAAATTTGCTATAAGATTTTTTATTCGGGAAATTTCTGGGAAATTGTAGGAAAAACGCTTACTATAGCGTTTTCCGAAAGAGAAACATATTTTTAAGAGTAGCGAAATTTGCAAATGTTTTTGTAGGCCGCTTATTTATTTGGGTAAACAATGCAACAGCCTACCATGGAGTATCTTTGGCCTACAGTTACTAATGGAAAAAGTTTTCCCATGCGATTGACATTTTCCGAGCGTAGGTCTGGAAAAACTTTCCACGTAATTTGTATGCAGACATGAAAATCGCCTTTCAAAAGATTTTATCTAGCTGCAGAAACAAATTTAGGCGGTTACCATCACTAATTTCAACCTGTGAAAGTGGCATGTTGCGAGTGGGAGGCTCTTCAAACTAACGGTTTGAGGTTACAGCCTCGGAAAATTTACGTACTCATTATCGAAAATTTTCGCAGAAAAACGTTAGGCGTCTCGGTAAAAGCAAGTTTCTCACGAAAATAGAGATCCTAGACTATACGTAACATAGCCTTCTCTTGTCAGATAATTTTAAGTAACAATACTCTTTACATTAGTTTAAAAGTGAATGATTAATAAACTAATAGAAATGATGTGTAATGTGGTATTGAATAATTGAATTCTGAAAATCGGTAATATCACAGAATTTTGTTGTAAACAATAATTTATAGAAATCTAAGATTGAAGGACTTGTTTACACAGGAAAGCTGTCTGGTTAACAGTGTAAATATTTTAAATTGAATGCAACAAATTTAAACCAAGATATGTCAAATAACCATATCTATCGTTGTACTGAATTATTCCTTTAATGTAATATTAATAAAACCGAATATGGACGATTTTCCTTTTTATTATTTGAATAAACTCTGTCCAGGTTTTTAAAAGCCTCACAGAAAATAAATTTGAAGAATATGGAAAACCAAAATACAAAATTTTTTTTTTAAACATTAAATTTTTCAACTTTAAGATATTTCCCACAAATGAATGTGAATAAATTCGGCACAGAATCAAATAATTTTTTGATTCAACAAAGTTTGTATAAATTCAAATTACTCCAGATCCAGATGCAACTATTAAACGACGAAATCGGAAACAGAAATAAAATCAAAAATCTGACGCTGAAATTTCTGTTTTACTTTAGTAATCAAGAAGAAAATTGAAATAAGTTCTGCCTGTTAACAGAGATGCTAGTGATGTAGTAAAAAAGAATTTGTCATTTTAATTGGGACCCATGACGGGCTCACTAAAGTTCATGGCCAAAGAAATTTAAATTTTATCCTCAAGATGATGTAACTTTTAATTTTTTTTAAGAAAATAAATGGTGAAACTAATTTTGGTTTTTCAAAAAAAAAGTTTTTTTTTTCCATGCAGACATTTTAGCAATTAAAACTCAAATGGTACAGAAAAAATTAAACACTTTAATATTTAAAGGTTGGAATACTAATATATAAATGGATAACATTAGAAAGGGAAAAAGCACGGAAAAACATTAGACCAAGAAACGAAAGGCAATTCAAATTAAAACATTTACAATTTTTTAAGAAATTATATCATAAATTTTAGCCTCATAATCGGGCATTTGAGGTCAGTCTCTCAAAACAGAAAAACATAAAAGGAATTCTGATTATTTAATTGATATCTAAATATTGTTAAGGAACACAAATATTTAATAAACAAAACAATTATCTGCCGATATTCAAAATGAATTGATCACATTAATGTCAAACACATTACCAGTGAAATTGATAGGATAAAAGACAAAATTATTCTTTTTTACTGCTAGAGACAGTAAGTTGAAAAATGTCAGTTATCTTAAGATATTGTAATATATCAAAACAAAGAAAACTTATCAGATTTCTTGCTGTCACTGAAAAATGGAGAAAATTGACTAATGCAATACTGGGAGAGCTAAAAAATGACTTGATATTGAACTGTCCAAGGATCTTAAATATGGTGATAAATAGTGGGTAAATTGAATATTAAATATCCCAGGACATTTTTCACATTGGGTTGTTAGCTGGATTCTATTGTTTAGAAAATTTTTGGTAGCAAAAACACTTTTGGTTTTATTCAAAATTTTTATTTTAATTCCAGCAAACGCTGGAAAATAAAAAGATAAATTAAAGCTTAATTAAAGTTTTATCAGACACAATAAAGCAGAACCAGGCAAATTATTCGAAATTTCTGAAATTGTAGGAAAAACGCTTACTATAGCGTTTTCCCAAAGAGAAACATATTTTTAAGAGTAGGTATAGCGAAATTTGCAAATGTTTTTGTAGGCCGCTTATTTATTTGGGTAAACAACACAACAGCCTACCATGGCGCATCTTTGGCCTACAGTTACTAATGGGAAAAGTTTTCCCGTGCGATTGACATTTTCCGAGCGTAGGTCTGGAAAAACTTTCCACGTAATTTGTATGCAGACATGAAAAGCGCCTTTCAAAAGATTTTATCTAGCTGCAGAAACAAATTTAGGCGGTTACCAATCACTAATTTCAACCTGTGAAAATGGCATGTTGCGAGTGGGAGGCCCCCCTCTTCAAACTAACGGTTTGAGGTTTACAGCCTCCGGAAAATTTACGTACTCATTATCGAAAATTTTCGCAGAAAAAACGTTAGGCGTCTCGGTAAAAGCAAGTTTCTCACGAAAATAGAGATCCTAGACTATATGTAACATAACCTTCTCTTGTCAGATAATTTTAAGTAACAATACTCTTTACATTCGTTTAAAAAGTGAATGATTAATAAACTAATAGAAATGATGTGTAATGCTGGTATTGAATAATTGAATTCTGAAAATCGGTACGAGTATCACAGAATTTTGTTGTAAACAATAATTTACTAGGGAAATCATATAAATTGAAGGACTTGTTTACACATGGAAAGCTGTCTGGTTAACAGTGTAAATTTTTTAAATTGAATGCAACATTAATTCTAAACCAAGATATATGTCGAAATAACCATATCTATCGTTGTACTGAATTATTCCTGATTAATGTAATGTAATAGTTACGATACTCAAAACCGAATATGGACGATTTTTCCTTTTTATTATGTATTTGAAGGCTGTTATATGATTGTATTATGTATGTGTGGTCGGTTGCCTACCAGCAGCAATACAGTGTTGCCGACAGTTTAGACACTACCGTGAACAAGGTATTAAGAGTTATGATGGCAAATTGTTACAATAAACTAAATACGACCACGGAACGTGTTTTGTTTTAATAAAAATAACGACATAACATGAATTAATAAGGACATAAGTAGATCGCAACAATATTGACAGGAAATTATGGTACACGAGGACCAAGAGAATTGAAACCTCACAAAGCTGCAATATTAATGCATTGTATGGGGAGAGAGTCTTGAATACCCAGGAGGGAGAAACAGAAAAAGAAAATGCCTTAAAGATAATAAAGTTGTTAGATGATTATTTCATTCCCAAGCCTAACTCAAGTGTCGAAGCCATAAGTTCAACACACGAGTACAGTTACCTGGCGAAACTTTCCATACATTTCTTAGTGATCCAAGAAAAATTGCGGAAAATTGCGAGTTTGACACGTTATATGGGTTGATAAAAGCCAGAATTGTGTGCGGAATAAGAAATAAAAGGACTCAAGGCAGGTTACTACGAGAACCGAAGCTGGACTTGCCACAGGCGAGGGAGATATGCAAGGCATTTGAACAAACTGACGCACATATACAACAACTGGTTGAAAAATAGTTTTTTTTGTTTATCTTTTTGTTCTTTTATATTGTTTTTGTTTTAATTCTAGTAACTCCCACTTTAAGCCTTAATACATCTAGTAAATTCACTAATTAATATATATATATATATATATATATATATATATATATATATATATATATATATATGGGTGTTCTAAAAGTCCATCAGGAAACCCGGACGAGATTCTACGAGCTAAAATAGTAGCAGTTTGTAGGAAATTTTGCTTCGGATTGTCATTTGTTTGCAAGTTACGGCTTGTCAAAGACCAATTATTTTATTTTATTTATTAACGATTCTGGTTTTACAAAGAAATAGCGTTAGATAGCGGAATTACACGAACAAAGTATGACAGATTCTCCTATTTATAATAATAATAATAATAATAATAATACATTTTATTTGTCCAACTTAAATTAAATGCTCTTATATATATGGATATTTGTGATACACATGCATAGCTGTAGAGACATTGTGTGAACACTATATAAAATACAATAATGTGTGCGGTTTAGAATTTTTTTGTTTGATTCATTCGTAGCGACTGCTATTGTAGAGGCGCTGTGCTCTTGTTATACACGATGTAATGTGTACAGTTTCAAATATTACTTTAGTGTTGCATTAGATTTACTACACTGTGGTTACATAGACGCTTCCTTATATTTGTGGACAATATTTTTGCGTGTAGTTTGTTTTTAGCAGCTGTGGTTGTAGATGTGTTGTGCGAGCTTTATAGGCACTATAATAGAAAAAGTATTAGGTCCCCAGGTACAAGCCGCTATATTTGTCGACAGTGAAAGTGTTAAATGGCTTACGATTTTATAGTAAACGTAGTTATCAATATATGCAACATATTTCAAACCGAAATTGGCAACAGCGATTATGAAACAGTTTTTTTAGCTATGAAAATTGAAAAACTAGTTTTTAAAACAAATAAGTGGAAAAGTTAAAACAAGCAGATGAGATTTTTAGGTGTTGCATGTGGTAAAAGCAAAGAAAATCTAAGTTAATTAATTGCCAATGTGCAATATTTGGTAAAAGAATTATATTAAATTTAATAATTTGATGTGGCCAGTACATGACTTATTAATTTATTCATATTCTCGCTTATAACAAACGTAGAAAGTAATGTCTTATTTCTTTCGTGTATCCACCTTGGTAAACAATTGAAGAACCATAAAAGTGCATTAATTAAAATATAACTAATAATAATAATAATAATGTATATTTGTGCTTTGTACATTAAATATTTACACATGTCAAACAAAGTAATATAATACGTATACATAAATCCTTAATTAATAACTTATTAATAAATATAGTTAAACTACACTGTATGTATATAATATATATATATATATATATATATATATATATATATATATATATATATATATATAGACACATACACATACATGTATTACGTGACATAGACTGATTAACAGCCTATGCACAGGTACTTACAGGAAGAAAAGTCTGATTTTGCGAAGTATTCAATTTTATAAAATGCATTTAAAAGTAAGAATTTTTCTGTTTTGGGCCACGTTTTGTATTTTTGACCCATTTCCAGAAGAGTTTTTTTCTTACTTACTACCTTTTTTACCGACTCATTCCACCAAGCACATTTTTTCTGTCTACCTACAATCACTCTTCCACATATTCGCACGGCACAATTGACAACAGAGTTTTTCAAGCTTATCCGTGCACTTTCAACGTCAGTGTCTTTTATTTGTTCGTTCCACACTGTTTCATTCACATTCAACTCTTTTTTATCCACAGCATCTACGTATTTCATTCTCGCACCATTATCGATTAGTTTGTCAACCCTAATTCTGGACGTTCACACTACGTTTGCTTTCCTTCTCCACACCCACTTTTGCCCTAAACACACTCTCGATGCAACCAAAAAGTGGTCCGATCCACACTCCGCTCCGCGCATTACTTTTGTGTCTTTCACCAGGTTTCTAAGCCGTTCATCATACACTATTAAGTCTATCATACTTTTAGATTCACCTCTTTGCCGTGTATACATATGCACTTTTTATGTTTAAACCACGTATTGAATACAAACAGGCTTCTCTCCACACAGATGTTCAGCAGGTGTTCACCGTTCTCATTGATTCTTTGGTCTCCGAACTTTCCTAGAACGCGTTCACTATGTTCTCTCTGTACACCCACCCATCCGTTCATATCCCCCAATATAATCACTCTTTCATTTGGCTTACATACGTTCAACACGTTCTCTACTTCATTCCAGAAGTTCTCACGCTCCTGGTCTCTTTCTCCATTCACCGGTGCATAGCATGCAATAAGAAAAATTCTGCGAAACTCCACTTTCATTCTAACCCATATTACCCGGGGAGATACTAATTCGTACTGTTTAACACATCTTTTCGCTCTTTCGCTTATGATCACCCCAACTCCTTTTGCACCATGCCCTTCCGTCTCAACTCCTGACCATAGTGCCAGGCTGCCATCCTCCATCTCCACAGCATCCTTTCCTTTGCGCTTTGTCTCCGATACACATAGAATATCAAGGTGTCTTTCGTACATTACATTCGCAATTTTAAATTCTTTACCATGCATACCTCTAACATTCCACGTACCGACTCGCCATTCATTCCTTGCACAGTCGTCTGAAACGGGCCTGTCTGTTTCGACCTTGACTGCCCCTTGTAGCCAGGTCGATCCGAGGCAATTGTATTGTTTTCTTGAGTAATATCATAGCGAGCAGACCGGTTACTGGCCAAATCGTGCCCCGGACGATGTAGCATTCCCTACTAACGGTATCGTCCTACTACCGGACAGTTATGTCTACTGTCACGACATAATAGATAGATATAAATAATAGATCGTATAGTTACTGTATGAATCTCAAAAATGTACATATACATGTACATTTTTTTTTTCTTTCTTACCTGCCCTTCGATCACACCACGCGTTTCAACCATACTGCTCTATACGCGATTCCTGGTTCCGCGCTCCTCACCGGTATTTATTAGCGATCAAATGATTCAATTATTATTTATTTATTTATTTTTTTGTTGTTTTTATTTATTTATTTTTTTTGTAGCTTTTCGAGTTATAGTTATTTCTATGTCATTTAATATTTATTTATCAATCAGTTTTATTGTCGCGAGCCGTGATACTTAAATAAATATTTTATTAGTTCTCTATGAATTCATTGTTATTGCAACAATGTATACCTGTTCGGGTCCACTCCTTAGACAAAAGGTTTACGTTTGCTTTATACTTTTTTTAAGTTAAAGTTTTAACAATCACATGGGTTTAATAGAGGCGTATTTTTCGTACATACTGTAGCGATCCTAAGTATTTCGCGCCTATTTCAACTAAAGAGCCTTTTACTGGTTAGATTATCATTATCTTCGTTTATTATTAATATTCAAACCGCTGGGTATAAAAACCTGTTCAAACTCTTACTCTTATTTGATTGATTTAGAAGTTGTCATTTAACATTTATTAACATTAACTGAAAGCACCGAAATAAAGCTACTTATTTAACTTAAAAGTACGATAATCTTTTGTTTAAATTTTTATTACAAAAAAATTTACAATTTACCTGCTTTCTTGTTTTATTGTTTTGCAAGTAAATTGAAGGTATTTGAATTCAATCGTATTAGGTCCCATTCTATTTCTCATGTTCATGTTCGTAAGTAGTGCTTACTATGTATAAAAACTCATGAAGTATGAATACGTTAAACACATTAAAAATCATGATTAGCCAACAAGAAGCAACGAAAAATTTCAACTTAATTTTCTACGACTAACAAAATCTCGAATTGGAACAAATTACTACGTAATTAGATTTTATAATGCATTACCGTACGGTTTCAAATATTTAAATTTTACTACTTTCAAAATAGATTAAAAAAATTCTTACCTTTAAATGCATTTTATAAAATTGAAGACTTCGCAAAATCAGACTTTTCTTCCCTGTAAGTACCTGTGCATAGGATGTTAATCAGTCTATGTCACGTAATACATGTATGTGTATGTGTGTCTATATGTGTGTATGTATATATATGCACCGGTGAATGGAGAAAGAGACCAGGAGCGTGAGAACTTCTGGAATGAAGTAGAGAACGTGTTGAACGTGTGTAAGCCAAACGAAAGAGTGATTATATTGGGGGATATGAACGGATGGGTGGGTGTACAGAGAGAACATAGTGAACGCGTTCTAGGAAAGTTCGGAGACCAAAGAATCAATGAGAACGGTGAACACCTGCTGAAGATCTGTGTGGAGAGAAGCCTGTTTGTATTCAATACGTGGTTTAAACATAAAAAGTGCATATGTATACACGGCAAAGAGGTGAATCTAAAAGTATGATAGACTTAATAGTGTATGATGAACGGCTTAGAAACCTGGTGAAAGACACAAAAGTAATGCGCGGAGCGGAGTGTGGATCGGACCACTTTTTGGTTGTATCGAGAGTGTGTTTAGGGCAAAAGTGGGTGTGGAGAAGGAAAGCAAACGTAGTGTGAACGTCCAGAATTAGGGTTGACAAACTAGTCGATAATGGTGCGAGAATGAAATACGTAGATGCTGTGAATAAAGAGTTGAATGTGAATGAAACAGTGTGGAACGAACAAATAAAAGACACTGACGTTGAAAGTGCATGGATAAGCTTGAAAAACTCTGTTGTCAATTGTGCCGTGCGAATATGTGGAAGAGTGATTGTAGGTAACAGAAAAAATGTGCTTGGTGGAATGAGTCGGTAAAAAAGGTAGTAAGTAAGAAAAAAACTCTTCTGGAAATGGGTCAAAAATACAAAACGTGGCCCAAAACAGAACGCTGCAGGAGTGATGAATGATAGAAACGAAATAGTATGGGACGATTGTGAAGTGAGGAAATGCTGGCAAGAATATTTCAAAGCTGTACAGTAGAGGAAAGTAAGATTGAAGAGTTAAATAAGGAGAATATAGAAGAAATGATGAATGAAACTGAGAAGGATATTGGAATAAATGAGGTAGAAAACGGTAGGAAGGTTGAAAACGCAAGGGAGCAGGCGTAGGTGAAATCACTGGTGAAATGCTCAAGTCTGGTGGTGCAAAGCTTATACGAAGATTGCGTGAATTATTCAATGTATGCCTTATGTGTGGAAAAGTGCCGAGTGATTGGAAGAGCGCGATCATTGTACCATTCTATAAGGGTAAGGGGAACAAGAGTGATTGTAAGAACTACAGAGGAATAAGCTTGCTCAGCATACCTGGTAAAGTTTTTGGAAGAATACTGATTGATAGAGTACGAGAAACTACACAATCTAAGATGTGGGATGTGCAAGGTGGCTTCATGCCAGGTAGAGGATGTGTCGATCAGATGGTTGCTCTCCAGCAGGTGATCGAAAAGTGTTTAAAGGTAAAAAGGAAGTTGTACTGTGCGTTTGTAGATCTGGAGAAAGCATATGACAGAGTGAATAGAGAGAAGCAGTGGGAAATATTAAATGAATATGGCGTAAATAAAGGTCTAATAAATGGAATAAGGGCAGTATACAACGGTAGTCGGGCATGTGTTAGGGTGAGAGGAGGTGTGAGTGAATACTTTAATAATGAGCAAGGAGTGCGACAGGGCTGTGTGATGTCACGGTGGTTGTTCAATATATACATGGATAAATGTCTTAGACAAGCATGTAACGATACAAATGGTGTAATGGTTGGTGATGTAAATGTACGACTCCTGGTGTATGCAGATGACACAGTCTTATTAAGTGACAGTGCGGATGAACTGCAAACCGCTATGAGGAAGTTGGATTCAGTCTGTGAGAGCATGGACCTAAAGGTAAACGTGAACAAAACTAAGATTGTGGTGTTCAATCGGGAAGGTGGAAAGGAGAGTAGAGTATTTACTCTGCAAGATGAAATTGTGGAGCAAGTAGACGAGCTGGTATATCTCGGTAGAATGTTTACTGCAGATGGTACAATTGAGAGCGAGATTGGACGAAGGGTCAATGCTGGAAGGAAAGTGATTGGAAGTATGTGGACGATAATGATAAATGAAAGCATGAGTCTAGCTGCGAAACGAGCAATCTATAATGGCGTATTCGTCCCGTCAGTACTGTATGGAAATGAGACATGGGTATGTCAAAATAAGCACGAAAGAAAAATAAATGCCGTGGGTATGAGATTTCTGAGAAGCGCATGTGGTAAAACGAGACGGGACAAGATAAAAAATAAATGCATAGTGAGGGAGTGTTGTGAGGAAAAGACTATGATGGATAGATATAAAAGTTGTACATTACGTTGGTTTGGTCACATTGAGAGAATGAACAACGCAAGATTAACGAAACAAATATATGTGGGTGAGGTTAGGGGAAAGGCCGGGCCTGGTAGGCCGCGTAAGACTTGGCTGAATGTAGTAGAATCTATGATAAAGGAAAGAAAGATAAGGAGTTTAAAAAACAAAAGGGCATGCCTGAGACTATGTATGAATCTTGCGGAAGCTAGGGAAGTATACGGAGATAGGAAAGCATGGAGAAAGATTGTGAATGAAAAATAAATAAGAGGCAGGGATTGTTTTACCTACCCCGCAAGGGAATGGCGTGAAGGTTAAGTTAATTTGTCCAACAGAAACGAGTACCAATTACAGGACAAACTAAATACAAATACATAAACACCAATACAAGAGAAAATACTACACACATAACATAAGGATTATAAGTTACTAACATTTCTAAAACTATTGTGTATTGAATTAAGGTTACAAAGAGTAAGTAACAATTTACAAGTTTATCATAACAAATGTTCGTAATGACCTCCATTCACCTCTATACATTTTCTAATACGTTTTAGAAATGATCGTCTGACACGATGAAAAACACCGATATTGTTTCTAATTGTTTAACACCCACCAATAATCCTTTGTCGCAGATCATTGACGTCTTTAACAGGCGTTTTGTAAACTATAGACTTTAAATGCCCCCAAAGAAAAAAATCCATTGGATTAAGATCCGGCGATCGCGGTGCCCAAGCTATTGGTCCACCTCTTCCGATCCAACGATTATGAAATCTACGAACAGCCAAACTAAAATGTGGAGGGGCGCCATTTTGTAGAAGTCACATATTTGCTCTTGTTCTTAGAGGAACATCTTCAATTAAATCTGGAAGATCGTTTCGAAGAAATTCCAAATAACTATCTCCATTTAACACTACATTAAAAAAGTAAGGACCCAGTAATTGATCTTCTACGATTCCAGTACATACGTTAAGAGAATATCTTCGTTGATGTTTTGTTTCCTGGTATGCATGTGGATTCACATCAGACCATCGATGAGTATCATGATAGTTTGTAATACCATCTCTTGTAAACCCGGCTTCGTCAGTAAACAAAATGTTATTAATAAATGCATTATCTTCGTTATATTTTTCCATAATGCTATTACAGAGCTGCAAACGACACATGAGTTCTTCATGATAAAGTGCTTGTACCTTTTGCACATGTAATGGGTAAAGAAGTTGCTCGTGAAGAATATTCCAAACTAAAGAATGGGCAATACCCTCCTGTGCGGCAATTCTTCTTGTACTTATCGCCGAATTTGCCTCTACTGTCTCCAGCACTCTTTCTTCTTTTTCTACAGTTCTCGTAGTTCTCGGTCTTCCTGAGTCATAAATATCATTTCTAAAAGTACCTTGCTAATATTGTTTCTCTTTATAATAATGTTCTTATTTTTGGATGTTTGGCAAGAGAAAAAAGTTATCAACAAAACAAATGACAATCCGAAACAAAATTTCCTTATTTTAGCTCGTAGAATCTCGCCCCGGAGTTTCCTGATGGACTTTTAGAACACCCTGTATTATATACATATATATATATATATATATATATATATATATATATATATGTATGTATATATATGTATTATATATAATATATATATATATATATATATATATATATATATATACATACATACATATATATATATATATATATTCTCTTTGGTTTCTCGGGTGTTGGACCACGTATTACACGCCCAAAGTTACAGACCTGAAGATGACATATGTGACTCTGTCCAAACGTCGTCGAGGAAAAAACGGTCTCATGGGGACTAAAAGTAATATGCGGTCCAACACCCGAGATACCAAGGAGAAATACAGCTGCCGCGGAAAACTAAAAACAACCATATATAGAGGGTGTTTCCTAACCTCTCAGACAAAATGAGTTCTCAATTAATTTTAAGACGAAAATGTGGTGCAAAATTTTTTCGAATGTCGCTTCATTTTCGAAATACAGGGAGTTAAAGTTTTAAGAAAAAAAATCATTTTTTTTCATATCTTTCATATCACTCTATAAAATTTAATACACATCTTTCGAGCATTAAAGAACATTTTTTTGGTGTAAAAATTTTTTAAAATGTCTACCAGCGGCGTCCGTACGGTATTTGAACTGAACATTATTGAAGGTAAAAATGATACGCCATTGCTTTGTCTGAAAAATAATTACGATTTTTGGAATCTCCATTTAGTTTAGAGTAAATTTTATCCCTTAACTTTTTTCCGTACGACGTAACGTTTTCGCGTAAACAAATAAAAACTATTTTCATGCATACCAGATTGCTAAAATTTCAATTAATGTTAATTTCAGTGTTACAAACTTGTAAAACTGTAATCTAATTTCTAAAATAGTACATCATTTTACAAAACTACTCCTTATTCTAAGTTCGTGAATAATTTTACAAAAACTAGAATTCATAACTTTCATCAACTTAGACCGAAAAAAATTTTACAAAGCACTATTAAATTATTTTGTTCATTAACGAATAAAGAATTTTAATGTGGTCCCTAAACTTTACAATAATTGCTCAAAATGAGCTTCCCAAACTTTTGAAAATTGTGTTTTGAATCTAGTTTGTAGCTTTCCGATACTCATTTCTTCCATTCCCGTTGAGTTCATAATTTCTGAACAACGTGTGTACTGTATTGACCGTCATTCCTCTACTGTTGGATCTTGGTATGCCACGATTGCATTTTTATGACAATTGAACAAGTGCTACATGTCTTTAACCCTTTAGCTACGGATATATATATATATATATATATATATATATATATATATATATATATATAGTTTTTAGTGCAATTTTTAACCAATTTCACTTAGATGTTGTGTAAAAAGTCTGTTGGTCACCGCAGAACTTTACCAGTGAGTAGGTATCTTGCACAACCAAATTTGATAAAATCTATTGTATGGATTAATGTTTTCGTTGGGTAAATTGTTGCAACAAAAAAAAATTGTATGGATTATTTTTGAGATATCGCGACCAAACTCAAGCCAGTAAAACATTTAGTTACAGAATTTGACGTTTTTACATCTGATATCTCGATTGGACCCTTGACAAGTTCGACGTCTGGTGGACCGATTTCATCGAAATCTAATTTGTACTATTTCGGCCTTTACTATATTCGCTTACTAAATTTTAGACCAACCGATATGAAGTTATCGTAAAGCATTACAGACAGACATCCATCTGGGAATGGTCCACATCGTCTTGTATGGTACTAAAATAAATACATATATTGGTCTTCATCTCGAAATTTTTTTTATCGCGACCAAAGTACTTTCTCTTACATTGGTGCGCCGGGAAAGTAAAATACGTTCGGTAACAAAATTATCCCACCTTAAGTCTAAATCCTCCCGTAGTACATATACATTTATCTATTAGATTACAAACATCTTCTCTTACAAATACATACAAGGAGATTTATTTATATTGACAGCGGTTACATCAACGACATATATTTGTTAGTATTAAAAATTATTATTAATTTTTTAAAATACATAAATAAAAAGTTTACCTCGAGTAGGATTTGAACCTACGACCTGTACTTTGCTAGAGTACCGCGCTAACCAACTGTATTTAAAATGTATTTAATAAAATTAATAATAATTTTTAATTAGATATTTACCCTTGAACTTATTCGTTCATAACAAAAAACTTATAATAATTTGTTAGTATTGTTTATTTCTCTCATTTATCATTTCTATATAAATTACAAGCAATAACACATATATACAAGAAAAATATCTAAAGTAATGAATCACAAGCGTGCGCCATTTCTATTGATGCAAAATTAAAACTTTTGGAATATTATTTCAAACAACGCATAGACTCAAAAAACAATTGGTCACATCTTGAACTCTATTATATTTCAAAACTCTGTACTTACAAATAAAACAATATTATGAACAAAAAAAAATATTTTATCACAACCAGCTTTTTTTTTACAAATAAATAAACTATAACTCAAAACTAAACAAATTTGAAACAACAAAATGAAAAAAGTATAATTTGAATATTTTTACTGCATATGAAGTCAAAAAATTTTTCTGGTGTGATAAATTTTGTAACATTCCCCCATACAAAGTCCTATTTTACACAGAAGACACCAAGTTGTAACATACTTCCGTTTTTTTCACCTCTGTCAGTATTGGAACAGACATGGCAAATTCTTTGCCCATTCTGTCTACTTCCAGTAGCTGGAACATTTGCGAGAGAATGCCTTTCCATGAAACCTATTGTAGCTAAACGATCAATTGCTTCCATACTGTGCCGCCCGGTCTAATTGCAGTCAGGGTTTCATGTTTTTTCAAAATTTGCTTTACTACATTTCTAAAAAATATATTTAACCGTATAGAACTTCTTCCTGTTTTTACAAGGAGCATGTTGTATGCACCAAGTGAAAAAATAATTTCTTGTACCATTTGATCGATTTTCTGACACATTCCACTGTAGCTAATTGCATATCACATTTATCAATCATTCGCATGTTTTGAGTGCAGTCTATTACACAGGCCGGTTTCAAAATTGGATCGCCAGTTCGATGATCCACTTTCCCGCTATTCTCCATTACTCACTTGTGGAACGTTGAAAGAATTAACACATCGAGTTTGTCTTCCCATGTGAGAGTTAACGTATTGCCGCACTTTTTGCGTTCGCAACGTTCCACATGCCACCCGATGTAGAAATTTTGGAAAATGTTTTCTATTTTTTTTACTGCACCGTATAAACTCGTGTTCTGCTGGTCCATGTAAATTGCCAATTTAGGGCTAGTATACCAGTTATCTGTAATTAATAAATGTCCTTTTTGTTCATAATTCGCCATAAATTTTTTTATTACTGTACCTGAGACCCCTCACGGATCATTTCGTGGAATGTCAATTTCAGATCCAGTGTAAACTAACATCTTC
The DNA here is from genome assembly GCA_036346205.1 of Vesta saturnalis. Lineage (NCBI taxonomy): Eukaryota > Metazoa > Arthropoda > Insecta > Coleoptera > Lampyridae > Vesta > Vesta saturnalis. The sequence goes on from JARFJB010002176.1 coordinate 13,052,348, forward strand.
AAAATAATCCCGGTCTCACAATCACACAGCACAAAAGATTTTGTCCCAAAATGATTTCTCTTGGATAGAATAAATTGCTTGAAGTGCAGCCTACCTTTGAACAATACTAGGGATTTGTCCATGACAATCGTTTGAAAAGGATTGAAAAAGGCTGAACATTTTTCATTCCATTCTTCAAATATTGTTCTTATTTTCCGCAATTTATCATTGTTATCCGGTGGATTGTTGTTATCGGCAGAATGTATATAACGCAATAGTTGTGCGAATCTCCTAATAAAACTACTAGCAATAATTGGATCTGTTGACCAATAATCCGAAATTCTATGTTTCTTTATATGTGGCATCAATAAAATTATTGCCAAAAAGCTGTACAGGGTGTCCCAACGATAGAGTAAAGTAAGTTTATGCTTAACTAGAATTATTTGTGTAAATATTGTATGCACCATGGGGTAGAGGTAAGAAGTGTGCATTTTTTTTTAAATATTGGAAGTTATACAGAGTGTGCCAGAAAAGCAGGACGTGAAAAAGTATGATTTTTTTAAATAGAACACCCCGTATTTGATTTTAGTTTTTAATTCTACGTGTCCATACAAACATATTTTGTCATACAAAAGATTGGCTGAAAGCTTTTAGTTCTTGAGATATTCGCGTTTAAAGATTATTATGGTCATTTTCGTGGGGTTGATGAATGGGCAATTGTTCCGTTATTTCACAATAAAAAAAATTGATATTTCGTGTGAAAAATGAGTGATATTATACTAACGTTTAGACCGAGTAGTATTTCTAATTTTCTCAACAGGGTGTTTGTTATAACCATTCAAATTTGAAAATTCTCAAATTAAAAAAATCAGTTTTTTAATTGCACACCCTATATATTTTTATTTCATTTTATTCGGGATTAAAAAATCTATCATTTTTGTCAAATATATCCTATATCTATCTTTGTTAGTTTTCGAGGAATTTCGATTTTTCTCACTAGCTACGTTACATACGATACTATAACATTATTGAGGATCGTGGTAGCCATGGAAAACAATTGCGACGAAATAAAACAAACCACCTAAGCGAGAATATTAACAGTTTTGATTAATGAGAAACAGTAATTCAATAATTATTCAACATTGCGTCTTAGTAAATGCTCAAATAGACGGCCTTCTTGCTGAATACACATATTGAGCCTTTTTCTCATGTTTTGTCTCACTTCGGATAACATAAGAGGGTCACTGTGCGACAAGCTTCGAATTCTATTTTCAGGTCCTCCTTGTTGTAGGTTTAACAATATACACCCGATCTTTTATGTATCCCCATAGGAAAAATCCAGTGGAGTTAAATCGCATGACCTGGGTGGCCATAATATAAAGCCATTACGTCCTATCCATTTCTCTGGGTATTGCTGGTTCAAGAATTCCTTACGTCCCGATAAAATGTGGAGGTGCACCACCCTGTTGCAACCACATATTTAGTCGTCCTTCTAAATTGATATCCTCAAGTAACACAGGCAATTCTTCACGTAAGAAATGCAAATAGCTGCGGCCGTTAATGGATCATCAAAAAATAGGGACCGATAATTTGGTCATTAAGTATACCACACCACACATTTAGTGACCAATGATTTTGGTTTTGAACTTCTCGTAGACAAAATGGATTATCAATGGCGTAATAGTGCATATTATGCCGATTTACAGCCCCATTACTTTTAAACGTCGCCTCATCGGAAAACATTATGGAGCACAAAAAGTTGTTATTTAATTGCAGCCGTTGATTAATGATATTGCAGAATTCAATTCGTCTTGCAAAATCCTCTTCTCGCAATTCTTGATGAAGCTCAATGTGATAGGGATGGTACTACTTCAGCGTTGTTCGATTCACGTTTGATTTGGAGGTATCACATATCGTCGCTAATGTTCTAGAACTCACTTGGGGATTTTCTTGAATATTTAATAATATTTCAAGTTCTTTTTCTTCATTAGCTGCCCTTTTATTAACAACTTTACGTTTGAAGTATTTAACACTACCGCTAGAATCAAATTTATCCATCAAATTTTCCAAGCCAACAGTAGTAGGTATTCGACGTTCAGGATATTTCATGTTGTAGATTCGTTGTGCCAATAAAGGGTTTTTCAGCCTCGCCCAACACGTATATCATATCAATTAATTCATTTGTCGAATAATCCATAATTGATACAAGAATTGATAACAAGTTAAATGCGAAAACGACAAATTTAATATGTGTTTATTTTGACAAGTAGGAAACCTTTGTATCTTAGTAACGCAATTATTATTTTCCATGGCTACCAAGATCCATGCAATGCAATGTTATCGAAAATAAAGTAGCTAGTGTGAAAAAATCGAAATTACTCGAAAACTATCAAAGATAGATATAGGATATATTTGACAAAAATGATAGATTTTTAATCCCGAATAAAATGAAATAAAATATATAGGGTGTGCAATTAAAAAACTGATTTTTTTAATTTGAGAATTTTCAAATTTGAATGGTTATAACAAACACCCTGTTGAGAAAATTAGAAATACTACTCGGTCTAAACGTTAGTATAATATCACTCATTTTTCACACGAAATATCAATTTTTTTTATTGTGAAATAACCGAACATCATCAACCCCACGAAAATGACCATAATAATCTTTAAACGCGAATATCTCAAGAACTAAAAACTTTCAGCCAATCTTTTGTATGACAAAATATGTTTGTATGGACACGTAGAATTAAAAACTAAAATCAAATACGGGGTGTTCTATTTAAAAAAATCATACTTTTTCACGTCCTGCTTTTCTGGCACACCCTGTATAACTTCCAATATTTTAAAAAAATGCACACTTCTTACCTCTACCCCATGGTCCGTACAATATTTACACAAATAATTCTAGTTAAGCATAAACTTACTTTACTCTATCGTTGGGACACCCTGTACATATCATTGATATTAGTTGTTACTCATGATTTTCTTTTTGGAGCAGGATCATTTTCGGCACAAAACTCATGGTATCTATTAGTTTCGCTTGCAATTGTTGTCATCATATGCTCATGAATCTACTTTATAAAATACTCGTATTCACTATCTTTATTGTCTATTTCAAAGGCATCCGTCGATATTGTATATAGTATCACTTAGATTGTCTAGGTTACTAAGTGAAAGAATTTCTTCTTCATCACTATCACTGTCACTCAATTCTCTTTTGGATCGCTTTGAAAAGTGAGTACTACCAGATGTTGACGGCAAATCCATTTTTAATATAATGCGAAAAAGATTTGTTTAGAATAATTTGAATTTTTGAAAACTGTAGCTAGACAGCTCTAAACGAATTATTACTGACAAACTGCCAATTCTGACGATCGTTGCATTTGTTTCATTTACGCATTCTAGATAAAATTAATAACACCGCATCATACTAATATAAATGTGAAACTGTGATTTTTGATTTGCCTTTCTCTCACGCAGCAACGGATCCACATGATTTTTTCTACTTTTTATCCTGAGAAAAATGAACGGTTCCTGTGGGATTTCTATATTTATGCTAATATACTAAAGCTGAAGAGTTTGTTTTTTTGTTTGTACGCGCTAATCTCTGGAACTACCAGTCGGATTTGAAAAACTGTTGTTGAATTTGATAGCCCAATTCTTGAGAAAGTCTATAGGCTATTTGGCATCACGCTACGACCCTTAGAAGCCCATAAAAAAGTCAGAAAGAACGCTAAGCGAAAACGAAGTAATAGGGTGTGCCGCCAGACGAGAACCAAGCATTACCGAGAACAGCCGAACTGTGTATGTTTATCTCAACCGGGTGGGGCAAAAGTAATGTCATAATGTGAATGTGTCATAATTTTTGCAAATGGCGTCAAATGACTCTGTGCTTTAACATTTCTGATTAGATAGAGAATTAGTTCACAACGAGCAATGAAGCGATACACCTGAAGAACGCGGAATTATTGTTATTGTTTATTTGACCAATTTCCGGTCTGTTGTTTTAACGCAGCGTGAATTTCGTCGTTGTTTACCTCGTCGTCCTGCACTATGTGTGTGGGGGGCTTTTATCTCGCGTTTATCACAACAAACCACAAACCTTGCAGTCTCTAAAGCCAACACTGAAGATGAAACCACCAATTTGGAGCCAGATGTTTTGCGAATAACAATTAAAATGTCGCAAAACGAGCACAAATGTGCATCAACTCAGGAGGTAGTTATTTATCCGATATATTTTTCACTTTCAAATAAACTTTCCTTGAAAACAGAGCCCAGTTTCTTCATTTCTAACAAAATGGCAGCCAATTCATATTATGACATTACTTTTCCCCCACCTGTTATATAAATGAATGTCCGTTTGTATATTTGGAACCGCATCACGCAAAAACTAAGGAAACGATTTGTTTGAAATTTTTAACATAGGTAGAAAATGACCTGGAATAAGACATAGGTTAGTTCCTATCCCCCGAAAGTGGGGTCCAAAAAAATTTATTAGTTTTCAAGTTTTGCATAGGAAATTTGAAGTTGCGCGTGGGCGTGGTCAATACTTGGATGGTTAAGCGCTTGGAAATAGCATTCAATAGTGATTTAAGGGCGGAGCTCACGGGATGGTCTAATCTGCCATAGACACATAATGGTGGGGTGAAGTCCACCGAATAACCTAGCGATAAGTATTTATACCCATAAAAGATAGTATCTTCTTCTTCTTCTGCTAGAAGTTTATAAAACGTTTATATATATATATATATATATATATATATATATATATATATATATATATATATATATATAATAATAGTAAAAGAGTTTCAAAATAACAAATCTTACAATAATAAATAGCATTGTCAATAAGCAACACCGGTTTCCAGCATAATTCATCAAATCGACAGCCGGATCTCACGAAAGGTTCGTTTCGTGGTCTATTGACGACTGTCGAAGTTAAAGGGTTAAAGTATGACAGATGAGTTTTTAGAAGTAAATTATTGTAAATAAACTTCAGATACTTACAGTTTGTACGAAAAAGATAATTATCAGTCTAACTAGAAGTTTGAAAATGGTGTTATTCAGTAACTTTGATTTCTTTACGCGAAAATGGTATGTCGTACGGAAAAATGCCATGGGATCAAATTTGCTCTAAATTAAATGGAGATTTCAAAAATTATATTTTCAGAAATCGCAGTAGCGTACCATTTTTTCCTTCAATAGTATTCAATTCAAATACCGTACGGACGCCACTGGTAGACCAATCTTTGACACCAAAAAAGAGTAGAGCGATATGAAAGATATATATATATATATATATATATATATATATATATAATTTCTAAACTATTAAAGTTAGGCAATTTTCTATTCCACGAAGATTCAGAGCAAAGTATTAAGTAACACACGTTTTGATGTATAGAACGAGTATGAAGATCCAATCGGTAACTATAAGGTTCAGTCATTTTATTATTTACAATTTGCAGTTTAAAACGAAAAAAATGTAAGTAAAATTATATCTATTATTATTTTTTTAAGCTTTTAGGACATCTTATGGCACAATTCAAACCCCGAAGTCATAAGCTCTTTCTTTCATCCTTGTTGCTATGCGATTGCATAGCATTTTGGTCTGCAGAACGAGTATCCAATAGTACTTAAAAGCGTAGAACTTTTGGACAGCAACACTTGGATGCATTTTCTAGTTTTTCCCAGAATTATATCATTCAAAAGTGAGAAGTTTTATTTTTTATAGTCCATTATATCGCCTTTTTAAAAGATTCATTGTAGAAACACTCAAAATAAGGTTTGTAAGATAACAAGTTGGTACATATTCACATCACTTTCCCTCAAGAGTTTTTTTATGTTTAATAATTTACATAGGTGACTAATTTCGACATAAATCATATCAAAGAAAATTACAAACACACTGTATAAGTCTGAAGATCACAATTATGTTGAAACTAGTCACCTATTTAGATTATTAAATATAATAAAATACTACGGGAAGAGTTGTGAGTATTTCCTAATTCCTTAGCACTATGTGGTTCAGAGGAATAGCTAAATAAATTTGATGTTATTGATATGTGTGTGTGTTGAGGTATTGTTTTGGAATTTTCATATATCATACCCGTAAAATAGCATTGCCACAGGTTTGAAAAAGAATTTGATCTCACGTTTTATTCACCTTTAGACTCACTAATTCTAAAACAGCAAAATAAACTTTGGATATTCGTTCATCCGGTTGTATACACGATAACCCACGAAAGAGTTCACCAAACTAAATTTTTTGTACAATTCGATCAAGGAAAAACTATTGTATTTTGTAAAAATTGGACCAGGTAATAGGATGGCCCTAACCCAATTTTTGTAGGTTTTTTAAATTTATTTGTAAAACAATGGGATAATAGAGTTGAAGTTTGATCACGACTATTATCTTGTGCTGCCTCTTAAGAGGTTGCATGTATATATATATATATATATATATATATATATATATATATATATATATATATATATATATATATATATATATATATATATATCAACTAATGAGTTCAGGTCCCACCAATATTGTATAATTAATTTATTACATAATTTTCAACAAAAATCAATTACCGACTTTGATATTTTTAATTAGTTTACAATTGAGTTCTAACTGTGTGGATGAAAGTGAATGGCTACATTATCGACAACTCAATTAAATACTATTCATTTTAATGGTTTTTCTTCCAATCAATGGTAGTTATCAATTTACCATAGGTGCGCTTAGATAAGTAGATTGACTTTACCCTTCACTTATCAGAAACACGTTTCCTGAAATTTGGCATTCATGCGTATTCTTAATGACAATACACGAATATGTGTTTTTTGATTTGACTTTTGCGGCCAAACTTGGCCAAATATGGTCGAAATTTTTGTTTATAAAGCTAGGGCCTTGAAATTTTTGTCTTAAGCTTTTCGCATAATATCATGCATAAAAATATGGGAAAAGTTGAGTTTCAAGGTCAGGGGTATGCGTTTCGGCCAAATTTGGCCAAATATGGTCGACATTTTTGTTTATAAAGCTAGGGCCTTGAAATTTAGGACTTAAGATTTTGGCATAAGACCATGTACAAAAATATACGATAAGTTGAGTTCAAGATCAGGGGACTCAAAGTATTGTATTCGGTCAAAAAAAATCAACTATTTTCCGTATATTGGACAAGCAAGTTCGAAATTTTTGTTTATAAAACTAGGGTCTTGAAAAATTGAGTTTTTTTCTTTGTTGGAACTTACACCCAAGCGACTAAAAAGTAGAAAATAAAAATAAGTAAAAAAAAAACATTTTAAAAACGCTTTTATTTCCAAATCTACTAAAAAGAATGAAATAATTTTTTTATCTACCCAGTAACATCAAAAATTTTTGTGACTAAAAATAAAAGTGTGGGGCATACATATCTTATACTTATAACAAAGCCTATCAACACCTACATTCAAACAATGAAGTGCAAGGCACTACAAAGAGTGCCTCACACTTTTATTTTTAGTCACAAATATTTTTGATGTTACTGGGTTGACAAAAAAATTATTTTATTCTTTTTAGTACATTTGGAAATAAAAGCGTTGTTTAAAAATGTTTTTTTTACTTATTTTTATTCTAATTGTGTAGAAAAGTTGATTTTAGATATTCAATATTACTTGAATTAACTCAATAATCCTGCCATAGCAATAAAATAAGAAATATACTCAAAATGATATTTTCATCAATCATAATAAATATTTCAGAATCTTTATTTTTATTCCGTTATACAGGGTGTCTCGAAAAAGGTCATAAAGTATACAACGTATTCTGACATTTAAAAGGGTGGCTGTATCTTCCAAACTAAAATGTTTACAAAGAAATACAAAGAGGGAAAAACGTTTAAGAATAGACGTTTAATTCCAGTGGCGTTCTATATTTTGTTAAATGTAACTCTCAAAAAAGCTGGGGGGGGGCGTGGGAATGGGCGTTGCTCTGAAAATCCATAATAAATAATAATAAATGAATGCCACTGCTTACAGTTTATTGGTTATCGTATACTAGTAACTCATATAAATTTTCATAAATGTACGTTATTCCGTTTTAGAGAAACGTTAAAAAAATTAATTTTCATTTTGAAATAAATCACCCTGTATCTTTTTTTGTATGCACTTTTGAATATACGTAAGTGAGGTTCAATCAACCTATTTTTGACCCCAGAATATATGGTATAATTTATGACCAATCCTTTCGGAACACCCAGTATAAACATTGTTAAAAAGTATATTTTAAAAGATTGATGGTTATGCAAAAGATTCTTGGAAGCTCTTAGTGAACTGGTGAACACATCAATGTTCTTACAATTGGTACTGCGTCAAAAGCTTTCAAAGGTTTCCCTATTATTTGATGGTGATGAGACTGGATGTAAGTGACTAATTATGAGTATACTTTTTTCAGACATTACTTATGTTATTAAACCTTAGATATTAGAATATAGAGTACTAAGGAATTAGCGTGTCCATATATCTTATACGTACATAAGTTGTCAAATGCTGGAAAGTTGTTTTTTTTTATTATTTGGTTTGGTTTTAAAGTTAGCTGTATTTAATAATAGGGTAGGTTACAGTATTAGTTGTTAATTTAAGTCAGGGCTTATATAAAACTGAAGAAAATCCTATTCCTATGTAACTGAGACATTTCATTTGATTGGAATTAAGAATTAGAACACTTAGATGTTACGTATTTTCAACACTGCTGTATGAATTGGACGTTGAAAACAGGAACACAGAAATAAATTACAATCATTTGAGCTGTGGTGTTATAGAAGAATGCATGAAATTTCTTGGACACAAAGAAAAACAAATGAGGATACTCTGACTAACGAGAAAATATTGTGAAATTTTTAAAAATATCAAAATTATAAAACTATAATATTTAGGACATATAAAAAGACGATACCGATATCACGTACCCGCATGTTCTGGGAAAGAGACACTAGGTATCCCCTAGTTGCCGACAACATGACGAAGGATTGCTTTTTCAAACTACGAGCCAACTTGAAAAATGTTGATGACTCCGTCACTAATGATAAACAAAATACAAATTCTGGAAGATTCGACCATTACGGGACAAAATTCGAACTATGTGTCAGTCAACAGATAGACATGCAGCGGTTAGTATTGATCAGCAAATTATTCCTTTTCACGGTCATGTTAGTATGAAACAATACATCAAAGGAAAACCTTCACCATGAGGTTTAAAAAATTTTGTTAGCACGTCAGTTGATGGTATAATCCCTAGATTTTATTATGTACGTCGCGAAAGATTCTGATTTATCTTCTTCTTACGCGAAACCAAAGATTTCTACTGGATTGTACTGAAATTGTCAGAATCCCTAGGTGATTCTAAATCTTCTATTTTTATGGGCAGATACTTTACGTCAGTTCAACTTCTCAGAATTCTTGAACAACATGGTTATAAAGGGTCTGAAAGCTTGCAGAAACAAAGGATACCAAAAGACGTTGGATTCAACGCCGATTCTGCCATGAGGAGAACTGGGTGCGGATCTCATGACCAGTTTGTAAGCAATAATGGTTTGATAATAAACCAATTCATTTTGCTTCTACTGAGTGTGGCTTTCATCGAACGGCCTGCAGTCTAAATCTTTATAATCAAAATATGGGAGGAGTGGATCAACTAGACCGAACTATTGCTAAATACGCAATGAGAGTGAGGACAAGAAAGCGGACTATCAGATCAATTCATCATTTTTTTGAGTTTGCCATTGCTGCATCTTGGCTGGCATATAGAAAATATGCGAAAGAAAACGCAATTTCGACGAGAAACATGATATCATACTTCAAGCTACAAATTGCTAAGGAATTGATATATACCAAACCTTTGTACAACTACGAAGACAGTGACGAGAGTGATGGAAATTTTGATGATGACGAACTCCCACTAGGGAGGGGACGAGCACCTATAGCAATTCCTAAATATATTTGAGGAAGGAAGAAACTTTACATATGCCAGAAAAGAATCCGGCAATTAATGAGAGCTTATCGCGATGTCGTATGCAAGGCTGTAAAGGGTTTACGTGCCTTAAATGTTCAAAATGTAAAGTGTATTTGTGTTTTATAACTAATAGAAATTGTTTTCAAAATTTTCATACAAAATAAAATGTAAGAGTCCTCATGTTACTGAATCCCTTGTAGCATATACTATACACTATACGAGGTGTCCAGAAACTCTACGGACAAACTTTGCGTAGTGATTCTAGACCCAAAAATAAGAAAAAAAGTTTATATAAACCCAGGTCCGGAAACGCTTCGTTTAGGACCTACAGGGTGTGAAAAAATTTTATTTTCCTCGGTTTTATGGCGATATTTTGCGAACAAATTTGAATATGGTCCTGAAATTTGGAGCACGGGGGTTTTTGTGGTCGAGAAACTATTTTATTCATTTTCATGCTGCCTGCAGAGGGCGCCATCTACAGTGGTATGCTAAAAGTTAATTGGCCTTAACTTTTTACCACCCGGTATATTGACGTTCCGTTTGAATTAGTTTGTTCACTGTTCAGTTCTAAGCAAAATAGGTATACTTGGTCGATGCCTCTCAGATCAACCGTTTTCGAGATATTGGTTGATGAACAGTTCAATTTAATTCCCTATAATCCTTAGCTAATTGGAATTAAAAATCAAAGTAACGTGTTTGCATTTTTATTTTAACTTTGAATTTAAGAACGAAAATGAAGAAATAAATAATAAAACTAAAAAAATAAATGTTACAAAGGGTGTTCCACATGATGACCATTTGTTTCGATACATAATCTCACTCGTTGTGATAATGAGCGGCGAATCCCTGAACATATTCCCACATTATTTCAGAAGGTATCGCAGGCATCTACAGTGGCATGCTAAAAGTTAATTGGCCTTAACTTTTTCACCACCCGGTATATTGACGTTCCGTTTGGATTAGTTTGTTTCCTTTTCAGTTCTAAGCAAAAAAGGTATACTTGGTCGTTACCTCTCAGATCAACCGTTTTCGAGATATTGGTTGATGAATAGTTTAATTTATTTAACCAGCTATTGAATCTCTTGCCATTTTAGCAGGCTTTGACTAAAACAAAATGACAAGTTGTTGCTTAGATACACAAATGTATTTATGACATTTGTTGTTACTCTTGTTGATACAGCGTCCCATATTTCAAATTAACATAAAACCGAGGAAAATAACTTTTTTTCACACCCTGTAGGTCCAAAACGAAGCGTTTCCGGACCTGGGTTTACATGAACTTTTTTTCTTATTGTTGGGTCTAGAATCACTACGCAAACTTTTTCCGTAGAGTTTCTGGACACCCTGTATATTTTAGGAAATAAGGAACAAAAATTAAAAAAAAAAAGTATTCATGTTATTTTGATCCTAAGTAACGTATAAATCGCTATTCAAAGAAAATTGTGCACATACATTTGTCTCAGGACTGGGGAGGTTAAGGAAGAAGAAGACTGTAAAAAATAGTTTTAAATAGTAAATACACTCAAAATGAAAATATTAGATTACTTGTGTTGTAAACGTTGTGTAGATATTAGATAAGTAAAAGTACAAGTCCTTTCGTGTTTAGCAATTAATTAAGCATTTTTGTAGTAATAATACAATGGTTATAATTTTTAATATCCTTAGCAGTTTTTTTTTTATATAATAGATTAACTAATTTCATAATTTTTTGAGCTTTTTGCTTGTTTTTTAAACGTAATAAAGAAAATAAAATAAATAAAAATTATATTATAATGTGTGACAAATGACATTCTAAAATGAAAATTCTATTTTTCTTAACTACCAGACCAGCACAAATAAATGATTTTTCTGTTCCCGCTACCCGTGCGGTTCAGGAATAATTCAAGAAAATACTTGTCGAAACCTGTTTTAGACATCGACAGGAAATCGAAAAGATTGAATAATATTTGCAATAATCCGTAGTACTTTTTATTTTTTAAATTGTAAGTAAAAAAATACTTAAGCCAAACTTAAGTACTTAAGTACAAGTATTAGACTGAATACTTAAAAGTTCAAGTACCAGTACACGGATTTTCTGGGATACTTACAGTAAAGCACTTAAAAGTACTTTTGTTAATCTGTACTGCAGCTCTGCTAAGTATTAAACAAACTAAACCCTTTCTCTGATTCAGACCTACAATCTTTGTTTTGACAATTATTGGTAGCAGAAAATGTGAATATTTTCTTTCGGATTTGCGTCCACAAAAAGTCATTGCAAACTGCTTCAATTTATATTGAGATTGTATTCAGGTAGAAATCATTTCTTCATATTTCCATGTAGTTGGTTCCAGTCAATGCAGTTGCAAAAGCTGTTAATAGTTCATCATATTTGACCATGTCTGTATATGTCCAAATAAAGTGGTGTTTAACAGCAGTCAAATTATCACTCACGTTTAGAATTAGTCTCTCGCTTAGAAGGGCTGTGGATATCTAAGCATTATTAAGAAAGGGTATTCCGCTAAACGTGCTATTAACAAACGAATCTTGAACATGTTTTTCATGCTCACCACCGTCACTACGTTCTATTGCTCTCAGAGAACTGTGTGCTTTATAGGTTTGTCATCTTTATCCTTATTCAAACCTGGTTTATAATATAGAAATCTTTAAGGAAATTAATATTCCTTAATTATTATCCATCTCTGAAAACGCATGGTTTTAAATAAAGTGCCCGTAAAGCATTAAATTGACTCTAGGCAGCAATAGAGATTCTTCCCGGTGAGTATCAAGAACGCGATCCATTCTAATGATTCCCTTTGAAATTCTAGCACAATGTCTTGCAGCTCAGTTGGTTTGTTCTATTGATGGTAAATCGTCTATTCTAAGAATATTAACAACTGCAAGTGATAGTTTAAGCAAAAATCGTATTACTACGTAAGACACATATTGAACCTGAACGACGATCACCGATCACGCCACATACACAGACTGACGGGCCGTGATTAGAAGTCGAACAGGGTAAGTTATCCAGCCAGTAACTACATTACTGTTGATTAACGGCGCAGATGCACTGCTACTTTTGTATTAATTTATGACATTCCATCAATTCTGTACATTTGCCTTCAAATTTAGTTATATATAATAGTTATTAATGAGGAAACATTAGAAACAACCATCCATTTCTACAATGAGTTCAAATGTAATTCGTTTTTAATTTTAATGAGTGTTTTTTGGGCCACTGTTATATTAAAAGTTACTTTTGAAAATTCCATCTTTACCAACCACAACCAGAGATAAGCAAAATCTATCGGTTTAATTTACTTCTGCGCTGCACTATGAGGTAAATGTTAGTTTACGTAATAGTAGTAAATAATTAGATATTTAATTGGGTTTTTGGAAAAAAAACATTTTTATAATAAATGGAAAGATCATATATACGTTATATAACAAAATTATTTTTAGTTTTTTTTCGCTCTAATTCAAAAGTTATATTACATTACAAATACATTTTTGAATCCAGTACCGGAAACACGCCGAAAGTTTCCGAACAAACCATAGCGCGTGTGACGTCACAATGGTTATTTTTACTCATCGTAGAATACAGCTGATACAGTGTTTTGACTTTTAATCGTAATCTTATTATTATCGGGGATAATAGACCTAGTGTTATGATTACCATCGATGATAGCTTGTGATTCGCTCTCGTTCAGTTTTGTAAAAGTTTTAACGAGTGGTATCATCGATTATTAGTCATAACACGTGTTATATTTGGTAAGAGAATATAATGAATGTTAATAGAAAATATATTTTTTTAGAGTCTACAATTTTAAACGATTTGTCACTTTGACAGTAAACCATTTTATTCATTAAAATATGTGACAGTCAACATACGGTGATAAAATTATCACAGATTTGATAGCCTATTCTGCGATTTTGTTTTCGTATTTTAACCAATGAAAGTAGTCAAAATGTGACATGTGCATTATATTCTCGTCAATATATTGATACATATATTAAAAATGTCAAACCTTAAAGGTTATCGTGCTTTTATAATAATATAGTAATTAATAATTATTTATGTAAACGTATGAATTGAATAAATAGAATTCGATAATAAAATTTTGTAACTGAATTCCAGAATCATAACTTTTAAAAATCATAGCATCAAAAAAATTTCTATGAATAATTTAAAACGATTAAAAAATAAATTTGTACACGGTTATTGAATGGTTTCGGTTTAATTTAGTATTTTATATTTTAATTACGCGCTAGGCTATGTACTATACGAAATTGAAATTTTAAAAGTGTATTGTAATGGTGGTTCTTCCGTTGTTATAATGTTATTTAAATAATTCTCATGATTTGATGTTTTTTTAGCTGAAAGAAGACATTGAGAATTATATTTACTATACTACAATGGGAAGTAGAACAAAAATTAAAGTTGATGTAGTACCGAACAAGTTTAGTTGTCAACCTAACCATAAACCTTATCATGCATGACTAAACAAGCGATAACTAATTTTTTTGCACTAAATTTCGGATATTTTTAGTCAATGTAGAAGCCGTTCACACTGTACTATTGAGAAATAATTTAACATCATGACGTCACAAACATGCCGACCAATCGTGGCGCGTTTGTAGTCGCGTGATTCTTTTTAAAATTGTATTAATTTCAAATTGCTTATATTTTACGGTATTTAAGGTGTTAGGCATGTATACTCCATGCCAGCCGGGGAGGTACCACCACCCTTACCATGGGCTCCTTAATATTGGGTCTCCGATTTTCTGAGCTCGGTAAGGGCTGCCGGTTACCTTTTCCATCATCCTTAGTCTATTCTCATCCTTATTCTCCCTTCTCGCCCTCACTGTCTTCCTATCAGATTAAAAGTCCCAAATTAAAAAATAAGATGGCTGTGGCTTCTAGGGTAATAAATTCCGGACGTAAAATCCTGCCCCATTCGGATGTTCGGGAGGGCAGGGCCCAAGCGACCTCGGTCATCGAAAGTATCAACTTTCTGATTCACTACTGCAACATCCGCGGCATCAGGTCTAATCTTAATGCTATTCACCAACACCTTGAACAATTTCGATATAAAAGAGGCGTATGTGCCTACATCAAGGACAGAATTGCTTGCAAGAGGGTTTCTTCCTTAGAAAATAAAAATGTTGACGTGATTTGGTTTAAACATTCTGGTCCTAATTTTGTGAAATTCTACTGTTGCATTTATAGGTCTCCTAATGAAAGCAACTTTCAAGACTTCTTCGATTACCTTAGTATGAAAGTTGACTATCTCCTGTCTCAGTTTCCATCTTGCGATATCTCATTTGAAGGCGATTTCAATATTCATAACTCTAATTGGCTTCAATTTTCATCTACTACAAATCCGCTGGTCATAGTGCAGAAACATTTGCCATTTCATGTGATCTCACACAAATGATTTCTGAACCCACAAGAATCCCTGATAACTCTAACCATACTCCACATCTTCTAGATATCTTTCTTACTTCAAAACTTCCGTTCTTTCGCCTTTAGGTCTTTTCGACCATTGTCTAATAAAAATCATTCCTACTGTACCTAATCCCACTGTTGTTCGCAAAACCAATAGAGCCTTGTGGTGCTTTAAGTCAGCTCGATGGAGTGATTTACGGGATTTCTTTGCAACCTTTCCATGGCGTGAATATTGTTTTAAGTCGTCCTCTTCTTCGGACATCGCTCTTCCAGTATCTGAAGTCATCCTCATGTGAATGGAGTTATACATTCCCAAAAAACAGTACCGTATAGGTCATTCACGTTCCCAACCCTGGTTCAATAAGGCTTGTGCTGATGCAATATCTTTAAAAAATAAATGTTACATTAAACGGAAGTCTAATAAATCGGTTGACAGTCATGTAGAATACGTTGGTGCTAGAAATAGCTGCAAAAGTGTCATCACTAAAACTAAAAAGTTGTTCGGACAACGAAAATTCAATGAACTAGCTACATCTTCTTTAGGCAGTCGTAAATTTTGGTCTTTAGCTAAAGCTTTGGAACATCTTCATTTCCCCCCCTGACATCTATTGACGGATCGGTAGTTGCTGATTCTGTAGACAAAGCCAACGTTTTTGTGGATTTGTTTGCATCAAACTCGTGTCCCAATGATTCTGGAAAATATGTGCCCCTAGTCAACTCTTCTTCATGCGCTATGAAACCAATTCATTTTCGGTGCAAGCTCTTGGAATTGATCATCAGTAGGCTTGATTTCAATAAGGCGACTGACCCAGACGGTATCCCAGCTATTGTCTTAAAGAAATGTTCCCCGAACTAGTACCAATCCTATCTAAGCTCTATATGATCTCTATGTCTTCTGGGGAATTCCCTTCTTCATGGAAGTTAGTAAATGTTCAACCTATTCCTAAAAAAGGTGGTAAGACCGATTCCTCAAATTACCGACCAATTGCCGTCCTTGAAACTAACAAACTCCTTAGTGACCAGCAATATGGGTTTAGGCAAAGATTAGGAAAGATCTTCTTTCATATGTGACCCAAGTTTGGAACAATACAGTAGAGCAGTCCGGTGAAACAGTTGTAGTCGCTTTAGATATCTCAAAGGCATTTGACCAAGTTCGGCATAAGTGTTTACTTGCCAAACTCACCTCGTTTGGATTAAATGATACGCTCATCAACTGGGTTTCTAGTTTCCTTGATAAAACACGAATACGTGTCGTAGTTGATGGCTTTTTTTCAAAAGAAGTTAGCATTAACGCGGGCGTACCACAGGGATCCGTTATAGCGCCTACACTTTTCTGCTGTATATAAATGACCTTATTTCTTCAACAACTAACCCCATCCATTGCTTTGCTGACGATAGCACTCTTCACTGTAGTTCATCTCAGTCTACTCATAGTGATAATCCACCTTCTATGTCAAATCAAGAAATTAAAGCTGAAATGGCAAATTCAATCAACAAAGACATTCAACGTATTCTCGAATGGGGAAGCAATAATCTAGTTAAATTTAATGCTAACAAAACTCAGTGTTGCCTTATGTCCGCCAAAAAAGATCGATCATTTCCTGTTGTAAGTATGAATGGCTCAGTTCTTAAGTTTTCAGACTCTATTACTCTGTTGGGTTTGACTGTATCTTCAAATCTCTCATGGGTTGACCATCTTCTGTCAGCTACCAAAACAGCTGCTCGTAAAATAGGCTTTTTGTACAGATCTAAGCAGTACTTTACCTCTCGACAACTCCTTCTGCTGTATAAGGCCCAAATTCGGCCTCATCTGGAATATAATTCTCACCTTTGGGTTAGTGCTCCCCAATACGCTCTCGATATCGTTGATCGTATTCAAAAAGAGGAAGGCTTATAAATGACCCGTCCTTAACTTCTCACATACAGTCCCTTGAGCATAGAAGGATGGTTTCAGTTCTTTCTTTGTATTATCGTTATTACAACGGCTATTGTGCTGCTGAATTATATTCTTTGATACCATCTCGGGCTATCTTTGCGAGAAACACTCGGTTCGCTCATTCACATCATCAGTATGCAGTACAAATCTCCACTTGTCGTACCAAACGGGCGCAATCCACATTTTTCTACACGGCTTCTAAACTCTGGAATGGTCTCCCTAGTTCCTGTTTTCCTCTCACTTATGATATGAGAAAATTTAAGGTAGCTGTTCATAGGCATCTATTGGCAATTCATTATCCCTCTATCCATCCTCCTAAGTGTTCCTGAGTGCTTTAGCATGATAGGCCTAATTTAGCCTGTTCAGGTCCACAATCATAAAAAAAAAGTAAAAAAAAAATTTTTTTGAGAGTATTTTGCATCGACTATTAATATAATTTATCGTAAAGTTTTAAAATACATAAAAAACAATAGATACATTTTTTTTCAATAACCCAATTCAATAATTATTTTTTAAATAAATATATTGAGGTTTAAAACTTGCGATTATTTATGCCTCGTATTTTCGTAATATTTCTTTACGCATGTTTGTGTTTTAACGTGGCAAAAGATTTGAGGAAAGTTGTTTTTTTTTTGGAATACATCGGTTAATCCTAATGGTAGATTTTGATTTATTAGTTTATAGATTAAGAGAAAATTGTTCATCGATAATTTTTTGGCCGTTTTTCTTAGGAAAAATTGAAGGCAAAAATTTTTGTTATAATAATTTGAGTTAACATTTTTATAAAGGTTAATTTAAGTAATATTGTTCAATGTGTGAAGTCGAACCATAATTTTTTGGGTTACATGTGATTACGTTTTAGCATGTTGCAAGAGGTTTTTGCTGAAGACTATCTCTTACTTCGTTTGTACGAAAATTTCCTTGTTTCTCGCGAACTGTTTGAATCATTTTTAATAAAAGAAATGGGTAGGGTTTTTCAAATGAAATATGTTGAATATGGAAGAAGTCGGGGAAGGCCAATGATTCTCCAGCCTTGAGTGGAGTAAGGCGTGCGTGATCGGACTCGGTAGTAGAGCGTATGTGGGTGATGTAATCACCCTTATGTCGTGTGTGCCTGAAGAACGTGTTGTGGCATTGTAATACAACTTATAAAGTTTTCGCAGACCACACATTTTAGGGAAAAAGAATCGTGAGTGAAAGCCTTGGTTGAACGTTTTATTTAAACACGAAAGGGTTTAATAAACTTGTTGTTATCAGGCGGCAGTTGGGTGAGAAGTTGTTGTCGTGCTGATTTAAAATAATAATTATTGCTTAAAGTGAGGGCTATAATTTGGGTTTTTGGAGCATTATGCTTCAGATTTCACCTAAGGGGATGATAGTAACCGGAGTGTACGACCCGCAGGAGGTTCGAGTATATTTCCCTGTTTTGTATCAGTGCATCATCTTTTTGTTCGCGTACTTTTAACCGATGTGGGACAGGGTGGCGTCCAAAAATATTACCCGATTTGACATACCGCGATAGGGGGCGAAGGTCCGAGAACAAGTTTTGAAGATCTACACATGTCTTAAAAGTTAGCATTAGGGCCCCTTATTAGATTACAAATTTAAATTCCCCACCAATCAGAATGCAGAGACTTAGCTCCTCCAATCAGGGTACAGGGTCAAGAAAAACAAAATGGTCTACGAGATAATTACCAAAAATGGTTGTCACCTCTAGCCTTCAGCCTTACCCCCAAGACCAACTCCAAGTCCAACCCCAAGACCAAGCCCAAGCTCAAGGCCTAAATACGCCACTCAAGTATGCGCGATAATTAGGGGTTAAACTCCACCCAAGCGTTGTAAAAGGCCCCCGAAAAGAGGGCAACATCCTGCCCTAACCCCAAACCCAAGACCAAGGCCTAAATGTGCCCCTCACGTGAGCAAGTACAAAAAGGGCATGGCTGTCAAAAAGGCTCTTAGTACAACCAAATTAGGGTGAAAACCAAGGGGTTGAAAAGACCTCCGAAAAGAAACCATAGGGGTGGAAAATACGGTCTTCCACGTGGGCGGTCTTGTGACGTCAAATTCCAAGAAGGCGGCCAAGGTGCCTCTGTTCTACTGAAATATTTAGTAAGTTTTGGGTTTTATTTCGCATTTTGCGGCTTTTATATTTAAAGCTTAAAATTTTATTGAAGTTTAGGTGAACCTGTCATTCATATTTTTAGAGCAGACATTGTAGAAGTAGTAGATTTTTGAGTGAACTTTTTGGTTCCCTGTTAGGCCAATACAACATCAGTTCATGACGTTTTCTCGCTATAAATGATTTTAACTTTATCTACTGATTTTGACGATTTTTGGAGTTGGTACGAGTGCCTTTTACGATCTTTAGGTAAGAACCACGCCCACACCACAGAGTTGTGCCGTGGTATAACTTGCCTTTACTGGCTGGATACTCTAGTGAGTATTTTAGCCTGTAATATTCTTCGGAACACTTTTCAATATTGTGCTGGGAATAAACACAAGCTCGAATGGTATTTGGCAAGAAAATTTAATGAATCATTTAATTAAAAATAATAAACTATATTTTACGCGTTACTGATAGAATTTAACTAACGTTATATGGAAATATCAACATGTAGTTTATCCACATGCAAACATACCTATAGCAATTTCAGAGGTTGCCGATGTTGTCAAATTGTGAAAAATAACAGTTTGACAACTGTCAAATCTCAGAATCAGGGGTTATGTTTATTTTATCACAATAATAAAATTTAAGTTTTATATTTCCTTTTGAAAATATGTATTATGTCAAATGTTTAATGTCAGAAATGCTTGACAACACCGGACAGAATTGCCCACTTAAATCAGATCTATGTGCATCCTCTCGTGCACAATGGGCGGGTTCTAAAGGTGGTAATGAAACAAAGTTAGTTATGACGCAATTGCTTTGACTCGTGAAAATTAGTATACTAGCAGCTTAACCGATGTCAAAGTGACAAAACGGACACTAAAATGCATTGTTTTTGACAGATGAATTAAATTGTTGGGGGTAATACCATAAGAGCTTGTGTTTATTCTGACAAACTTTCATTTTGAAACAACGAAAGCTTTTTGTAGGTATTGACGGAGAAATAACATGGTAAAATGGCGACACAGAAGGTGGAGCGATTTTACCTCTGTTATTTGCTGAGATTACCTAAGCAACAAAGCTTGAGTTTTGTCCAAATGAAAGTTTGTCCCGAATAAACACAAGCTCGAATGGTATTTTTTTTTATTATTGTGGACCTGAACAGGCTATAAGGCCTATCGTGCTAAAGCACTCAGGAACACTTAGGAGGATGGATGGAGGGATAATGAATTGCCAATAGATGCCTATGAACAGCTACTTAAATTTTTTCATATCATAAGTGAGAGGAAAACAGGAACTAGGAGATCATTCCAGAGTTTAGAAGCCGTGTAGAAAAATGTGGATTGCGCCCGTTTGGTACGACAAGTGGAGATTTGTACTGCATACTGATGATGTGAATGAGCGAACCGAGTGTTTCTCGCAAAGATAGCCGGAGATGGTATCAAAGAATATAATTCACCAGCACAATAGCCGTTGTAATAACGATAATACAAAGAAAGAACTGAAACCATCCTTCTATGCTCAAGGGACTGTATGTGAGAAGTTAAGGACGGGTCATTTATAAGCCTAATCGCTCTCTTTTGAATACGATCAACGATATCGAGAGCGTATTGGGGAGCACTAACCCAGAGGTGAGAATTATATTCCAGATGAGGCCGAATTTGGGCCTTATACAGCAGAAGGAGTTGTCGAGAGGTAAAGTACTGCTTAGATCTGTACAAAAAGCCTATTTTACGAGCAGCTGTTTTGGTAGCTGACAGAAGATGGTCAACCCATGAGAGATTTGAAGATACAGTCATACCCAACAGAGTAATAGAGTCTGAAAACTTAAGAACTGAGCCATTCATACTTACAACAGGAAATGATCGATCTTTTTGGCGGACATAAGGCAACACTGAGTTTTGTTAGCATTAAATTTAACTAGATTATTGCTTCCCCATTCGAGAATACGTTGAATGTCTTTGTTGATTGAATTTGCCATTTCAGCTTTAATTTCTTGATTTGACATAGAAGGTGGATTATCACTATGAGTAGACTGAGATGAACTACAGTGAAGAGTGCTATCGTCAGCAAAGCAATGGATGGGGTTAGTTGTTGAAGAAATAAGGTCGTTTATGTACAGCAGAAAAGTGTAGGCGCTATAACGGATCCCTGTGGTACGCCCGCGTTAATGCTAACTTCTTTTGAAAAAAGCCATCAACTACGACACGTATTCGTCTTTTATCAAGGAAACTAGAAACCCAGTTGATGAGCGTATCATTTAACCCAAACGAGGTGAGTTTGGCAAGTAAACACTTATGCCAAACTTGGTCAAATGCCTTTGAGATATCTAAAGCGACTACAACTGTTTCACCGGACTGCTCTACTGTATTGTTCCAAACTTGGGTCACATATGAAAGAAGATCGCCTGTTGAACGACTTTGCCTAAACCCATATTGGTGGTCACTAAGGAGTTTGTTAGTTTCAAGGAACGTGAGCAGTTGCTGATTGATGGCTTTTTCCATGATTTTAGACAAAATGGAAGTGATGGCAATTGGTCTGTAATTTGAGGGATCGGTCTTATCACCTTTTTGGGAATAGGTTGAACATTTGCTAACTTCCATGATGAAGGGAATTCCCAGAAGATATAGAGATCGTATAGAGCTTAGATAGGACTGGTACTAGTTCGGGGAACATTTCTTTAAGACAATAGCTGGGATACCGTCTGGGCCAGTCGCCTTATTGAGATCAAGCCTACTGATGATCGATTCCAAGAGCTTGTACCGAAAATGAATTGGTTTCATAACGTATGAAGAAGAGTTGACTAGGGGCACATCTTTTCCAGAATCATTGAGACACGAGTTTGATGCAAACAAATCCACAAAAACGTTGGCTTTGTCTACAGAATCAGCAACTACCGATCCGTCAATAGATGTCAGGGGGGGAAATGAAGATGTTCGAAAGTTTTTACTAATGGCTTTTGCTAAAGACCAAAATTTACGACTGCCTAAAGGAGATGTAGCTAGTTCATTGCATTTTCGTTGTTCGAACAACTTTTTAGTTTTAGTGATGACACTTTTGCAGATATTTCTAGCACCAACGTATTCTACATGACTGTCAACCGATTTATTAGATTTCCATTTAATGTAACATTTATTTTTAAAGATATTGCATCAGAACAAGCCTTATTGAACCAGGGTTGGGAACGTGAATGACCTACACGGTACTGTTTTTCGGAATGTATAACTCCATTCCCATGAGGATGACTTCAGATACTGAAAGAGCGATGTCCGAAGAAGAGGACGACTTAAAACAATATTCACGCCATGGAAAGGTTGCAAAGAAATCCCGTAAATCACTCCATCGAGCTGACTTAAAACACCACAAGGTTCTATCGGTTTTGCGAACAACAGTGGAATTAGGTACAGTAGAAATGATTTTTATTAGACAATGGTCGGAAAGACCTAAAGGCGAAAGAACGGAAGTTTTATAAACAAGAGGGTTTGATGTAAGAAAGAGATCTAGAAGATGTGGAGTATGGTTAGGGTTATCAGGGATTCTTGTGGGTTCAGAAATCATTTGTGTGAGATCACATGAAATAGCAAATGTTTCTGCACTATGACCAGCGGGATTTGTAGTAGATGAAAATTGAAGCCAATTAGAGTTATGAACATTGAAATCGCCTACAAATGAGATATCGCAAGATGGAAACTGAGACAGGAGATAGTCAACTTTCATACTAAGGTAATCGAAGAAGTCTTGAAAGTTGCTGTCATTAGGAGACCTATAAATGCAACAGTAGAATTTCACAAAATTAGGACCAGAATGTTTAAACCAAATCACGTCAAAATTTTTATTTTCTAAGGAAGAAACCCTCTTGCAAGCAATTCTGTCCTTGATGTACGCACATACGCCTCCTTTATATCGAAAGTTAGAGTGAAGATGGTATTGAGGAAATTGCAAGTCGGGTGACTCGGAGCTTTCAGAGGAGACTTGTGTTTCAGATAGAAACAATATATCAGGTTGTAATTGTTCAAGATGTTGGTGAATAGCATTAAGATTAGACCTGATACCGCGGATGTTGCAGTAGTGAATCAGAAAGTTGATACTTTCGATGACCGAGGTCGCTTGGGCCCTGCCCTCCCGGACATCCGAATGGGGCAGGATTTTACGTCCGGAATTTATAACCCTAGAAACCACAGCCATCTTATTTTTTAATTTGGGAGTTTTAATCCGATAGGAAGACAGTGAGGGCGAGAAGGAAGAATAAAGATGAGAATAGATTAAGGATGATGGAAAAGGTAACCGGCAGCCCTTATCGAGCTCAGAAAATCGGAGACCTCGCGCCATTGTATTGCTCTGGGTTGAATTAAGTTATGAATGGTTGACATCCGTTTCATTTATTTAAGAAATATGGTTTAATGGATAAAATTAAAGTTCAATTTTCAATACAATGCTCAATTTTTATTTTTACACCCAAAAAATTGGACAAATAATTTTTTGTACGGTCGAACATCTTTGTTTATTTTTGCACGATAGAACGATTTGTTAGTTACCGGGTTTGTTGGAGATCAGAATTTTTTACTGGTGACTAAACAAAGTCGGGTGTAATTCACTTACAGCATGTACTAGTAAAAATCTAAATATATATTATATAATTCAGAAACATTCAAAAAAATATTTATTTGGCATTGAAATTAACGTACAATTACTACAATTACAATTGTAATCTGGCAAGACTTTACAAAACGTTTCTGTTAAGATTTTTTTCAAACACTGAAAAAATTTTCTTAGCAAAATCGTTTATTTTCAAAATTTCGATCATTTTTGTTCAGAAGACCCCAACCTTTAGTTAATCTTTTTTTGTAAAAATGTATGAAGTACGCCTAAAGGAATGGCTGCTCTAAACTTAAAAATTTGAATATTCGAGAAATAATGGTTTTCTACTTGATTACCACTTTCCATTATGATACCAAAAAATCTTTGCATTTTGTGGACGTAGACTGGTATTTTTACATATTTCAGGTAGTGAATATCATCATTATTGTCAATTTAAATGTTCCTGAATATTGGTTTTAGTGTTAATTCTGATCAAAATGATTGATCTTCCACGTCTTTACCACCGTTATACAATTCTTCTCGTGATAATAATATCATTATATAAATAAAAAATAAGCTTATAAGTTGCTATGCGTAAAGGAAAATATAAAATTAAATTTCCTTATTGCTTCCAAAAATTCGTCCTTTCCTTCGTGAAAATAGCAGCTTTTTTTTGTCAACGTTTTTCCTTTTAAAATGGTCAAGGTTGAATTTATATATCGATTCCAATTAAAAAAATCGGCTTTTGAGCATAAATACTCGACCAAAGACTTTAGCTTCACCAACAAAATAACAAGCAAAACTTTTTCATTCATTTGACAGCTTTTTTCACTGTTCTTGAACGCTTTATATACATTCTCGTAACGAAGTCTTGACTTTTCTGGTATCATTGAAGAGCAAAATATTAAGCTTTTCGATTTCACCAACTAATGAACTCTAAATCACTCATTTTTTATAAATTTGTTTTAAATTCCTATTATAAGCAGAAAATTGCCGTAAATAATTGACACCGTGACAACACCTCAAACGTTTTAAAGCCTACTAGTTTTAGAATGTCATTAAATTCCCATAATAATAAAACGTCACTTTTTATATTTTCAAGATAATGTATTCAGAAAAAATGCTTCCATCGAGCAAAAAAAATAAGCATTAAAAACGGTAGGATATCTTTGCTTGATAAACATCGGTAAATATTACCGACGTGTTTTAAAACGTCTGAACTTGGAAATATAAACGTCACTTTTTTTTTTTCGTTTATTATTTGTAGGAATTAATTTTTTCAAATGAATAGAATACGATCGTGCGAAAACAATATAAATCACGAACGTTAAGTTTCCTCAATTTGAACTTTATCAGTCTCAAAATACTGCCGTCGACCGGTACACGTCCCTTACCGTTATTGATACTTAAGATACTATAAGTCACAGAATAGAGCCCTATTTTTTGATTTTTTTTTTTGAGAATTTGGCAGGTGCTTGAGATATTGCACACCCTGGAGATATGAGTACATAACAAGAAATATTGGTGAAATTCATAGAATTAATTTCGATCTACAGATACATATGTAGGTATAGAAGATTATGCAATCGACTTTTTCTTCTCTATCACTAAATCGACATGCTCATTTTACAACGTTTGGCTAATTTCGAAGATCGCCAGTTTGTGTGCTTGTTTAGTTGGGATTTGCATCAACTTAAAATCCAATAGACGCTGTGAAAGTTCCCACGACTTAACCCAGCAAAGAAAATTCACGTTTGTGATCAATTTACGAACATTTCTTTAAACGGATCGTTACTTCGATGAAAAGTGGATTTGCTTCAATAATCCTAACACAGAAAATATGGATTACTGTTACAATCTATTGGGTTCTCAAACGAGAAATACCAATTTATGCTTTGTGTATGGTGAAATTTTGAATTATTCACTTTCAGTTGGTTCCTGATGGGCAGGCGATTCATTCTAACCTTTACAGTCAACAGTCGGATAATGGATGATGTTAAGTCGGTGTTACCTGGTTGGTGAACAGAGGGGCAATTCTGCAACAAGACAAAGATTCATTGCAGCTGAAGCTCAACAAAAAAGGAAATTGAATTTGAAGCTTCTTCGTTGCTTAAGCTCGGACCTTGCGTTGATTATCACGTATTCCGATCGATGGCGCACTTCCCTTACGGATTTACAACTCTTGGGAAGTTAATGCTGCCAAATTCTTTAATTCAAAGATGCCATGGTACCGTCGTTTTGAAGATCTTAAAAGATGGCGAAAGATAATTTCTACAATCATACTTTAGTGAATAAAAGTTTTCTTTGTTATTTTATCATTAAAAAAGTTTTCATAAAAAACGTCATTTTTTACCATCCTAATAAAAAATCAATCAAACAAAGATGCATGATTATTATAAGTTTTTTATGATGCATGAGTATTAATTATACTACGTTCTAAAGGTATAAAAACAGTGTGACGAACATAAATGCTTTCCTTATAATTTTTCGTTCTTGTACGCAACGGGCGATTACTGTATAAACATAATGAAACAACAGTTAAAATAATTCCATGTAATATTTGATGTAATTTTTAAACTTTTTTTTACGTATTTTCTTTTTTTTTTTATTTTAACCTGTCTTATTATACGATGAGTTAATTATATTTTTGATTGTGCCATTAAACTAATTTTTATACAAAATATGTTTACTCTCTATTTGTTAATGTCCGTTAATTACATATCTTATTATATACCATGATTATTATTAAGTAATTACATTTGTCATTGGTTTATTTTGTAAATTTGACAGATTTCTAACTAATTAAATTCAAATGCTAAATACCTAAATACCTTAAAGATATAGACCATAAACTAATTTTTGTACAAAATATGTTTAAATATGTATAGGTTTTCTACTATTTTATTGCGATAATAACAAAACTTTTAATTAATTTTCCTTTTTTTTTTTCCAATTTTATATTTTTATATTTTTAATGTCCAAACGATTTATTATATTGTATATACAGTTTTATATATATATATATATATATATATATATATATATATATAATACTTATATGGTGGCGCACCATATACAGTTTCTATAAGTCTATTGAACTTTTAATTATTTTTCCTTAGACATATACATGTTTAAGCACAATTTAAAAAAAATTTAACTATATTGTTCAAAAAGGATCCATATCTTATATTTTTTTTAATGGATACCGTATTTATTTTTTTGAATCGGCAATGAAAAAAAAAAAAGAATTTTATTTAAAAAGTTTCAAAGATATTTAATGATCTTTGAAACTACAAATTGAAAATTTATTTTTACTACGTTTATTATTAAACAGTAGCCCTATACTTTGCAAAATTTGTTGTGTGAACAAAAATTTTTTAAGAAAATATACAGGTCAAAAATCAAATGTCAACTGCAGGTCTTAATATTAAATAACTGTTTTTTAAATAGCACTGTATTTAATAAAAAAATTTTGTAAAATTTTTTAATTAAAAGAAAATTTATTCAAGAATATCAATCACCAAATCCACGAGCAACAAAAATTAAAAAAAAAATTTAATCTTACTCATAGTAGAAACATGACACAATTTACTAAACTAGATAAATGCAATATGAACTTGTCATCATTCTTAAAAAACAAAGATAAGTTTCTGAAACGTAGAAATAAATATTTTAAGATATAAACACGAGAAAATCCAGAAGTTGAATACTTGAAATAAAAAATACTGTGGAAAACTTAAAAATATATATATATATATATATATATATATATATATATATATATCTTTGAAAATCAATTTGTCACAATTTGTTCCAATAGCCGGATTTGTTTCGGTGGAAAACGTTTGCATGCTTTCTAAAACGACATTTGGCGCTGTTTGCTAAAACGCTTCATGAACGTAGTATAACATTAAAAGATTTAAAATTGATTTACAATGAGGAGTCCGTTAATGGTGAAATGTAAGATTCTTGGCCTCAAAATATCGATAATAAAAAACATAAGGTGTCAAAGTTAAAAGAATGTTGATTTTAAATATTAAAACGAAAAAAGGTATGTTTTCATTCCTGGTATGATAAAAAAATTACGTTGGTTTTGCTTATTAATACGTTTTTTGCGTAAACCAACATTTTAAAATTTTACGCCAATGTAAATTGGATTTTTTATTAAAATGAAACCTTTGTTTTAGAAAAAAGCTATTTTGTCAAATCAAACTTTAACAGTTTCAAATATTTGTATGTTTAAATTTATTTTAAAACTGTTTTAAACATCAAAACGTAAAAATGAAGAAACAAATTAAAATGATAGATCTAATCATTTAACAAACGTTTTCATGTACACGTAAGTCCAATAGTGTTTCGTTTTCAGAACATTCAGTTAATAACCTGTAAGCATTTGGTTAAAATAAAATGCAAATATCATAGAAACTATTAATTATCTTTTAGATCAAAAATCTGAAAACATCAAGGTTTCGTATTTTAAAAAAAATCAAAAAAAAATTAAAGGTTACTCTAATCCTTGGTTCTACGCCACATAATAAAACATTAATAGCTAAAACCAAATTTTATATCTCTATTTATTATGAAGAAGAAAAATTTTCGTTTCAAATTTCAAAAAACTTCATATCGTAATATTTTGAGGCCGGAATCTTACATTTCCTTTACCATTATTAACCAATACACTATTGTTTAATAATATATTTTTGTATGTTTGAATTAATAATTAAAATAATAATTTATCAGAAAAATTGTGTTGTTTTTAACTTTTTGAGTTTTTTAATTTATTTTTAAGGGGAGTAGAAAATTGCGGCGACTGAATAAACTTATAATAGACGTGTAAATACGGTTATATAACGATACCAGTGATAACAAATTATTACGTTAGTATAAGCTACATTGCTGTTAGTGAAACGTTTTTATAGTACTTTGTAAATATGAAGTTTGCACGTTAGCACGTGCAAGAGGTAAAAAACATTTTCAACGATTCAATGACTGAAAAGGTCCTAGAAGAACTAGTGAATATGTTATTATTTCATTTGCGTTTCAACAGTCTATCAAAAATTTGCAAGGAGGTATACAAGAGTTAACACAGGTGAAACAGAAATTAGAGATCAGAGTTGAAGAGTAAGAAAAGATTGTGAGTTTGTACTTACTTATAAAGAAAAAAAATACTATTTAAAATACCGCTTTGAAATGTGTAGCAAAACTCCCAGCGAGATAATTTGAGTATTAGAGGAGTCAGAGAAACTAATCAGGAAAATACTGAAGAGATCGTAGTAGTAGGAGACACCTCACCTTTCACTTTTTGACGTCATTTAGGATTCCCACCCGCTTTGTAGGACGTGTTTTTTCACCCTATTTTGCCATCCACGTGTGAGACCGATTTTCAACCCTTATTTTTATATACCCTGTGAGACCGGATTTTCACCCTTATTTTTACCCTTACGTATAGGACGTGATTTTCACCCTATTTTTTACACATCCACGTGTGAGACCGTGTTTTCAACCCTAATTATTTTTTACTCGCTTACATGAAGGACCGTATTACCCTTATTTTTATGATTTCTTTTGGGGTTAAACCTTATGGCTGTATTAAGAACCTTTTGACAGCTAGGACTTTTGCTAACGTGAGGACAGGGGTGGGGACTGGTCTTGGCTTAGAACTGTATTTAGGGTTGGAGCTTAGGGTGGGGTTGGTCTAGGGTTAATCTTAGGGTTATTTGGTGGTATTAAGGACCTTCTGGCTATATTAAGAACAGTGCCCCTGGAGGTTAGGCAAATGCACACGCATACAATGTTGGAAATTGCATAATTAATAAGATATTATTATTAAAATTATCGACCCTATTGCTTTTAAAATGGCCACATGCTACTGGATGATCTTTTACCTAAAACGTTGTATTTCTAATAAGGAGGTTCTTGTGCGACACGTGTAGGGCTTCGCAACTTGTTCTCAGGCCTTCGCCCCTGGCTTTGAGTAAAAATTGATTTTAGTGCCATCTAGCGGCGTAAAGACTAATGAACATTTTCTATAACAGAAGCTGATAATGCACACCTCTCTTACTCTATCTTATTTCTTCCTTCTCTTTCTTCTCTCTCACACACACACACACACACACACACACACACACACACACATACACACACACACTCACACACACACACACACACACACACTCACACAAACAATTCAATTAATTAATCAATCTCAAACAAAGCACGCTCGATCACCAGATCAATCTCAACCAATCAACCGAAATTATGTCTTACAGTTTTGCGGAAATCAGATTAAGTTGAAACTGAATACATTCAAGTTTAATTAAATATGACGTGAAATAATAAATAATTTCTACCCTAATGGAATGATGCTTTATGTATAGGCAGATCTCTAAACAGCCACCACCTATACATTAGGAACATCATATCTGATTTATTTGCATGTTTAATTACATACACAAAACTATTTCATTGTAACGTGTTCATTAACAGCTGTAAAACCCATTAAAAAGTAATAATTACTTATATAACATCGAGTTAAATTAAAATTAACATGTTTTAAGAATATCAGGTTGATATAACGGAAATAAAAGGCAAAAGGTTTTAATGGTTTATTATTATATAGGTGAATTAACAATAACTATAAGTTTAAATTCACGAATGCGTACTTACTATTTTGTAGAGCGGATCTTATGACGTTATCCTATAAGCATGATAATACATTTTAAAAATCTTTATCGGCGTTTTGTTAGCAATATCAGGTAAAAAAACATAGATTAAAAATAATACGCTCACCTTTAGAAGTTTTTCCTTCATCGCTGTCATATGCTAAACTGAATTTTTTATACAACGTACCTCACTAAAACACGCTTGTGAATGGCTGAATATAAAATACTCGATTACATACCGGACATTAACTATTTAGAAAGTAATACAGAAAAACCTGAATTCGTATTTAATAATTATGTTGTACTTACAAAAAATTTACATTCAAAAACACAAATATTTTAAAAACGTCTAATACCACTAATGTTGCATCATAATAATAAAACTCATTATACAGTGATTACATATTAAATACTTAAAATATGTAACTTTATACAACGTCTATTATTACATAGAGATGGGATTATTCTTAAATTTAATTGATTTCGATAGAGCTCTGGAAATACTACAACCGTTCGAAATCTTGCTTCTTCTCTCGATATCAAAAAAGCTATACTAGTGATACATTAAGTAAGCATAATAACGGATACAGCTACATTGCTAACGATTATTGATGTTTTTTGCATGAGATTTTTGAATGAGACAGCCTCGAGGTATTTTTTAAGAAAAGCTATACACATCTCACGAGATCAAACGAGATTTTGAGATACAATCTCTCATCACTGCACCTTGAACGATTATATTGTAACCTATAAAGCAAGCTAATAACCCTAATAGTTTATCAGACATTATTACATGGACACGAGGTTAGCTCTAAATTAAATGGTTTCAACGCTGCTCTGGGAATGCTGTACACTTAAAACCTTTAAGTCTGCTCGCCGAAGTTGTACCGTATTCACTTTCTTCAATTTTATCTGCACTCTGTTTCGAGGCTGTAGTACGTTTTCTAATACATAAACAGAATCTTCAATACTGTGATACGTGTAGCAGCAAAACACATTAGCTAGTTAGTTTCACCTCTATATTACTTTACATGCAAGCCTGATCTTATCATAAATAAATACATCTGTCAAAAAGCTAATTAAACATAACTCCACGGCCAGGGTATAGCAAGCAACGCTTCCAATTATAGCTCTTAGTCAACACAATAGGCCTACAACTACATACAATCGACTAGCACTGCTTTAGCACGAGGATCAAACGAAAACACGTACGCACGCACACACGTTCGCACGCACGCACGTAAGCTCGCACGTACGCTCGCACGTACGCACGCACGTGAACACGTACGTCACGCACGTACGCACGCTCGTACGTACACGCTCGCACGTACGCACGCTCACACGTACGCGCGTTCATGCCGACGTACGCCCGCACGCACGCACGTATGCACACACACACACACACACACACACACACACACACACACACACACGAGAGGCGAAAACACGCTAAAGCGAAAAACTTGTAAACTTGCAAACATGAATCAAGACGGTGGAGCACCGCTAGAAAAAACAGGTTTATTAACAAAACCGAAGGAAAGCTTAACGTTTTGAAAATATTTATTATTATTATTATAAACAACAATACATCATTATTATTTAATAACATGCTTTATCGGTTTTCTTCTTCTTTTGAACCTGAGTCGCCTCATCATCATCATCATGATTTTGAGATTTGCCCTTCCCCTACCTCATCGCTCTTCTTTCTCTTCTGTGAACCTATCATCTTGGATGTGAGATACACCCAGCTCAACCACGTCATCGCTTTCATCATTATCTTGAACGGTTATGTTGTAATAGTTTATTAACAAGTCAGTAAAATCTCTAATGTCCGCTGATGTTGGCTCATAAACAGGAGAATACATTATAGTAAGGCTCACTCGATGACAGTTACACTTTAAAGGGCGAAACACACGAGAAACGAGAACGCAGCTAGCCTTGGGCCTTGTGCGCAAACGTACTCGTCAATGTTCGGGTAGAATCGGACATCTCCAGGGATGTCTGAAGTATTGACCTAACCACACTCTAACATAGCCCCTGGGGGCATGTTTATAAATCTAAACGCCTCTTTTATGGTCGAGGTATTTTCTCCTAAGACGCCAGAGCGCAGCTAGCCTTTGGTCTCGTGCGCAAGCGTGCTCGTCAATGTTCGGGTAGAATCGGACATCTTCGGGGATGTCTGAAGTATTGACCTAACCACACTCTAACATAGCCCCTGGGGGCATGTTTATAAATCTAAACGCCTCTTTTATGGTCGAGGTATTTTCTCCTAAGACGCCAGAGCGCAGCTAGCCTTTAGTCTTGTGCACAAGCGTGCTCGTCATTGTTCGGGTAGAATCGGACATCTTCGGGGATGTCTGAAGTATTGACCTAATCACACTCTAACATAGGCCCTGGGGGCATGTTTATAAATCTAAACGCCTCTTTTATGATCGAGGTATTTTCTCCTAAGACGCCGTCTTAGGAGAAAATAACTCAACCATAAAAGAGGCTAGCTGCGTTCTCGTTTCTCGTGTGTTTCGCCCTTTAAAGTGTAACTGTCATCGAGTGAGCCTTACTATAATGTATTCTCCTGTTTATGAGCCAGCATCAGCGGACATTAGAGATTTTACTGACTTGTTAATAAACTATTACAACATAACCGTTCAAGATAATGATGAAAGCGATGACGTGGTTGAGCTGGGTGTATCTCACATCCAAGATGATGGTTCACAAAAGAGAAAGAAGAGCAATGAGGTAGGGGGGAAGGCCAAATCTCAAAATCATGATGATGATGATGAGGTCGACTCACGGTTCAAGAAGAAGAAGAAAACCGATAAAGCATGTTATTAAATAATAATGATGTATTGTTGTTTATAATAATAATAATAATATATTTTCAAAACGTTAAGCTTTCCTTCGGTTTTGTTAATAAACCTGTTTTTTTTCCTAGCGGTGCTCCACCGTCTTGATTCATGTTTGCAAGTTTACAAGTTTTTCGTTTTAGCGTGTTTTCGTTCTCTCTCTCGTGTGTGTGTGTGTGTGTGTGCATACGTGCGTGCGTGCGGGTGTACGTACGGGCATGCGAACGCGCATACGTGTGAGCGTGCGTACGTGCGAGCGTGCGTACGTACGAGCGTGCGTACGTGCGTACGTGCGTGCGTACGTACGAGCGTTCACGTGCGTGCGTACGTGCGAGCGTACGTGCGAGCTTACGTGCGTGCGTGCGAACGTGTGCGTGCGTACGTGTTTTTCGTTTGATCCTCGTGCTAAAGCAGTGCTAGTCGATTGTATGTAGTTGTAGGCCTATTGTGTTGACTAAGAGCTATAATTGGAAGCGTTGCTTGCTATACCCTGGCCGTGGAGTTATGTTTAATTAGCTTTTTTGACAGATGTATTTATTTATGATAAGATCAGGCTTGCATGTAAAGTAATATAGAGGTGAAACTAACTAGCTAATGTGTTTTGCTGCTACACGTATCACAGTATTGAAGATTCTGTTTATGTATTAGAAAAACGTCTACAGCCTCGAAACAGAGTGCAGATAAAATTGAAGAAAGTGAATACGGTACAACTTCGGCGAGCAGACTTAAAGGTTTTAAGTGTACAGCATTCCCAGAGCAGCGTTGAAATCATTTAATTTAGAGCTAACCTCGTGTCATGTAATAATGTCTGATAAACTATTAGGGTTATTAGCTTGCTTTATAGGTTACAATATAATCGTTCAAGGTGCAGGTGATGAGGAGATTGTATCTCAAAATCTCGTTTGATCTCGTGAGATGTGTATAGCTTTTCTTAAAAAATACTGCGAGGCTGTCTCATTCAAAAATCTCATGCAAAACATCAATAATCGTTAGCAATGTAGCTGTATCCTATTATGCTTACTTAATGCATCACTAGTATAGCTTTTGATATCGAGAGAAGAAGCAAGATTTCGAACGGTTGTAGTATTTCCAGAGCTCTATCGAAATCAATTAAATTTAAGAATAATCCCATCTCTATGTAATAATAGACGTTGTATAAAGTTACATATTTTAAGTATTTAATATGTAATCACTGTATAATGAGTTTTTATTATTATGATGCAACATTAGTGGTATTAGACGTTTTTAAAATATTTGTGTTTTTGAATGTAAATTTTTTGTAAGTACAACATAATTATTAAATACGAATTCAGGTTTTTCTGTATTACTTTCTAAATAGTTAATGTCCGGTATGTAATCGAGTATTTTATATTCAGCCATTCACAAGCGTGTTTTAGTGAGGTACGTTGTATAAAAAATTCAGTTTAGCATATGACAGCGATGAAGGAAAAACTTCTAAAGGTGAGCGTATTATTTTTAATCTATGTTTTTTTACCTGATATTGCTAACAAAAATGCCGATAAAGATTTTTAAAATGTATTATCATGCTTATAGGATAACGTCATAAGATCCGCTCTACAAAAATAGTAAGTACGCATTCGTGAATTTAAACTTATAGTTATTGTTAATTCACCTATATAATAATAAACCATTAAAACCTTTTGCCTTTTATTTCCGTTATATCAACCTGATATTCTTAAAAACATGTTAATTTTAATTTAACTCTATGTTATATATAAGTAATTATTACTTTTTAATGGGTTTTACACTGTTAATGAACACGTTACAATGAAATAGTTTTGTGTGTATGTAATTAAACATGCAAATAAATCAGATATGATGTTCCTAATGTATAGGAGGTGGCTGTTTAGAGGATCTGCCTATACATAAAGCATCATTCCATTAGGGTAGAAATTATTTATTATTTCACGTCATATTTAATTAAACTTGAATGTATTCAGTTTCAATTTGTAATCTGATTTCCGCAAAACTGTAAGACATAATTTCGGTTGATTGGTTGAGATTGATCTGGTGATCGAGCCTGCTTTGTTTGAGATTGATTAATTAATTGAATTGTTTGTGTGTGTGTGTGTGTGTGTGTGTGTGTGTGTGTGTGTGTGTGTGTGTGTGTGTGTGTGTGTGTGTGTGTAGAGAGAAAGAGAGGGAGGAAGAAACAAGATAGAGTAAGAGAGGTGTGCATTATCAGCTTCTGTTGTAGAAAATGTTCATTAGTCTTTACGCCGCTAGATGGCACTAAAATCAATTTTACTCAAAGGGGCCAGGGGGCGAAGGCCTGAGAACAAGTTGAAGCCCTACACGTGTCGCAAAGAACCTCCTTATTAGAAATACAACGTTTTAGGTAAAAGATCATCCAGTAGCATGTGGCCATTTTAAAAGCAATAGGGTCGATAATTTTAATAATAATATCTTATTAATTATGCAATTATTGTATGCGTGTGCATTTGCCTAACCTCCAGGGGCACTGTTCTTAATATAGCCAGAAGGTCCTTAATACCACCAAATAACCCTAAGATTAACCCTAGACCAACCCCACCCTAAGCTCCAACCCTAAATACAGTTCTAAGCCAAGACCAGTCCCCACCCCTGTCCTCACGTTAGCAAAAGTCCTAGCTGTCAAAAGGTTCTTAATACAGCCATAAGGTTTAACCCCAAAAGAAATCATAAAAATAAGGGTAATACGGTCCTTCATGTAAGCGAGTAAAAAATAATTAGGGTTGAAAACACGGTCTCACACGTGGATGTGTAAAAATAGGGGTGAAAATACACGTCCTATACGTAAGCGTGTAAAAATAAGGGTGGAAAATCCGGTCTCACACGAGGGTATATAAAAATAAGGGTTGAAAATGCGGTCTCACACGTGGATGTGCAAAAATAGGGGTGAAAAAACACGTCCTACACGTAAGCGAGCGTGGGGAATCCCAAGGTCAAATGACGTCAAAAAGTGAAAGGTGAGGTGTCTCACTACTACTGATCGTTTTGAATATTTTTAGAGAAAAATTAAAAAATTAGATATAAACCCTGAAAACAATGATCGGTGCCATGGTATAGGATCGCAAAATCAAAATAAATTTACACGGAATATTATAATAAACTACCGTTACAGGAATATGGTATATTACTGTAAAAAGATGTTAAAAGGTTCAAAAATGGTTATTTTCGAAGATTTATCTGCAACTAGGGCTAAGTTGCTAAATGAAGTGATAAAAAAATTGATAGGTCATCTGTGTGAACTTTTGACGGAAATATTTATATTAAACACAATTATGTAAAATATGCAGTTAAATCTGACTTAACAATGATAACACTTTTACACATGTTACATGTTAACTCCCTGCAAACGCTTACAAATAATCAGACTATTTACTATTTAAAATATTACTTTGCGCCCAGTTATTATGTATTTTGTTTATTAGGTACACAAAACTATACAGGGTGTGCAGATAGTATTGCACCAAATGGGATTATGTAGAAACGGTTTGACATTTAGATTTGACATTTGGTGGGGTTAAAATATACATAAACACCCATATTTTGATATGAGTTTCGTTTGTTTTGTGCGACTGGTGTTTGTCTGAGGCAGCCATCTTGAATTTTTTTAAATTGGAACCTAGGTTGAGTTTGGTGTCATTTGACAGGTAATTGATTTAGAAATACACCACGGTATATCATAAGCTTATTTATTCTAGAATAACGAAGAAAATTAAAAAGTCAAATTAACTTTGTAGAGGGAACATTTTCTGGACAAAATAAAATAAATAAATACAACTTATACAAAAATTTAATTCAAATGTAGCATTTCTGTGTTCTCTACTGATTGTTATCAATTTTAGCAATTTCTGATACTCTTTATCGCTTTTATAATTCGAACTGATAGTTAATACTACAATACGATATTATCATAAGCTGGTTTTGCTCATGTAGAGTCACATGTAAAATACGGTTTGGTTTCTGTGGAAATAAGTGTGTTTATTTATTTAATAAGCCAATAACATTAGATGAATTAGAATTGCGATCACAAACATTCTTCCGGCATATCTGGAGAATGCATTGGGTGCTTTTGTTGATAGACTTAGATATTGTCAAGAAGTGAATGGACAATTTGAGCAGTTATTGTGATTTTCATCAATTAAGTAACTCAATTTTCTTGTCCAATTCTTTTGTTTTATTCACTTGAACTGTTTGTTTAATATTTTAATTTTCTTCGTTATTTTAGAATAAACGAGCTTATGATATACCGTGCTGTATTTCTAAATCAATTACCTGCCAAATGACACCAAACTCAACGTAGGTTGAAAAAAAAAATCAAAATGGCCGCCTCTGACAAACACCAGTCGCACAAAACAAATGAACCCCACCAAAGCCCAAATCTAAATGTCAAACCGTTTCTACATAATCCCATTTTGTGCGATAATATTTACACACCCTGTATAATGATACCTTTACATATTATAAACAATTATCTTTCTCCTTTGAGCGCCGATTTATGGTTTTTACAGTTATTATCTACATCTAAATTGAGTTATTTTCGAGATATGTCCATTTTTAAGGAAAAAGTGACAGTTACAGCACTATATTACAAATGTTGAATCTTGAAGAGTGGAAGATTTTTAATTACAATATTTGCAACAGTAATGGTTTAGGCATCGCTACATCTGAAAATGATTGCATAATGTCTGAGGCACATACAGGGTCCTTAATATTTATAAGCTAATTAAAAAAGCTAAGAAGTTACAAATTTGGATTTTTTCAAATGGAACACCCAGTATATTATTTTACGATCGAAAGAAGGGTTAAATTCTGAATGGAATTGTATAAAATTTGTATGTATCTATCTTGTAAGGTTTCCCGGCTACTGCGAATTTTATTATAAAAACATGTAAAATCTGAAGCATTTCATTTTGGCAAGTAGGCTGAAAAAACAAAATATTTTAGTTTGTCTCGAATGTCAAATTTGTTGACAGAAGCTTAGTCAGTATTGTTTGTTCACAAAAGTGTTAATAAAAATGCCATCACGATTAAATTATACTTTCAGGATTATTTAAATTTATTTGTAATTTATTGGCAATGTGACAAAGTTATAATAAGAACTTGCCATGCATTTGCTGATTTATATCCCCATAAACAGAAACCATCACGACATGCTGTAAGACGCATCATAGAAAATTAAAAAAATTTTGGTACTACGAAAGGAAGTATCCAAAGAAGAAAACGTATTGTTGACACACAGACACACACATACACACACACACACACACACACACTCACACACACACACTCATACACACAACACACGCGCGCACACACGCACAACACGCACACACACACAAACATGCACTGCACATGCATACACGACACACGTACACACACGCACGCACACGCTACACGCATACGCGCACAGTAATGCACACAGCGCACAGCACACACACGCATACGCGCACACGCGAACACGCGCACAAACGCACAAGCGAACAAGCGCTCAACGCACGCACACACATCACACACACTGACACACACACACACACACACACTACACACACATACTACACACATCACACACACACACACACACACACACACACACACACACACACACACACACACACACACACACACTCACACACACACACACAACACACTCACACACACACTCACACACACTCACACATCACACAATACTACACATCACAATACACACACACTACACATCACACAATCACATACACCACACCCACAACAACAACGCATACGCACACCACATGCACATGTACGCACATCAAGCGCAATACGCACGCGCGTACACGAACACACACAACACACACACACACCACACCACACGCACACGCACACACACGCACACGCACACGCACACGCACACGCACACGCACACGCACACATACGAACACGTGCACCCACACTCACACGCACGCACACGCACCACGCACACGGATACGCACACGCACACATACCTACGGATGCATGCGCTTACGCTTGCATGCACAGGCGCACGTACGCACACACACACACACACACACACACGCATGCATGCATGCAAGTACGCACGTATGCGCACGTTTGTGGGAAACGGTTCATAAAGTTTTATATAACATTGCAAGGTATGAGTCACAAAATATGTACACAAACATGCACATGTATATGTTTGTACATTTTTATTACATATTTATATTTTTCAAAATGTGTTCTTATATATGTTGGTTTATTTATATATAGATATATAGGCCTATAAATATATACATTTCAAGTGCTATAATGTGCTACAAAGTAGTCTTACCTCATCAAAATTCACCAACTCCATAGGTTACACCTTCTCTTTCTAGTCTTCTCTCCTCAGCTTGTATCATAACAATCCTTACCTTTTTCTTATTATCTTGATATTTCTTTTCTTTTCTCTTTCTTGAAACACTCAACCGATGCGTGTCGAATCGCTTCGCAATCTGTGTGGCGTTGGCTTCAGGGCTAGTCTGAAGTCCTATTGTTTTATGGATTTCGTACAATGATTTCAGATAACCAGTGTTATAATGACAAATCCCTTCACTGATTCTCATTTCAAGAATACTTTTGCTAACAAAAGTTGTTTTAGAGCATTTCGTCCATAATAACCCATGGTATTTTGAGTTTTGCCATCTACACATCTTGCCAGCACTTCAATTTCAATAAAAACTGACTTGTGTTGATTTGTACAGTAACCCCTCAATTGGTATAGGTTCACGGTAACTTTTGTAGAGCGCGAACCTTGTATTCCTTATTAGTGGTTCAGTAGCATGAACAGCATCAACATCTGATTTACAGGGACACGCATTGGAATGATTTAAACTTAGACCTAGGTGTGAGCCTAGCTCTTTTACATCTCAAGTTGACTGTGCAGGCTGCGCACATGATCTATTTTTTTATTGCGTATCAATAAAGATATCTTAGATTTCTTCAATCTTCCCATTTCACTAAAAACTACTGTCCCACTTTCATAATAAACATTCACTTCTTAAACATAACCTACAAATTGATTGAGAGGAAAGAAAACAGCAGCAACGAGTTGACTTCAAAACAGGTTTTT
Organism: Vesta saturnalis; assembly: GCA_036346205.1. NCBI lineage: Eukaryota > Metazoa > Arthropoda > Insecta > Coleoptera > Lampyridae > Vesta > Vesta saturnalis. The sequence goes on from JARFJB010002176.1 coordinate 13,092,968, forward strand.
TTAATTATTTTCTGACAAAATGTATAAGACAATACAAGTTTTATACTATAAATAGTGATAAACACAAAAATGTCAAAATCAATATATCGCCATAATGTATGGTAATGCAAAAATAAATACTTTATACATAAAAAGATATCACAAAATCATTGCAGTGTGTTTTTTGTGTTCATAAAAGAGCAAAGGATAGAAAATATCCGGTGTAGAACACCACACGACCTTGCAACCTACAAAATGGAAATTAGAAGAAATAAAATAATTTTTTAGGATAATTATGCAACCTCTTCTCTATAATGTATGTCAATCTGACGTTTAAAAGTTCATGTCTGACGGAGGTTAATAGACAACTAGATATACGTTCATAACGAAAACAGGCAACATTGTAAAACTAAAAAATAATCTGTCAGAATGACGTTTTAAACTTCATGTCAGATAGATATTAATACATACATGTTAACTTAAAATAAAATTCCAAAGCCACCCACTTCTATAAGATATTAATAATGCAGTATAACCATTTGTATTCATATGTAATTAATTTCTTGACTTAGCTTGCGTTATATTAAAAAACTTTATAAAGAATAGTGGACTTTCAAAAATCATTTTGTCCAGATAAGCGAAATTCGGTAAAACGCAAAAGACTGCTATTTATTAACTACTGGTAGTAAAAGTTTCAATCAGATCTCTATAAGAGCCCTAAACGTGTACAATGAATATAAAAAAATCAATTTAAAACCATAACTCCAAACTTTTGAAAAAACTGTTGGACTAAATGCTTTTTGTTGGTCTGGAATCAACTTAAGCCTGTTTGTTTATCTTTGAAGAAGAAACGATTTGGTTTTCCATTGTTAATTAAAATATTATGCTCTATTTTAACATAGTAACCAAAAATTAATTTTTAATATAGCTTTTCTATGAAGCCAGAATATCAGCATGTGAACTATATGGTTGTTCTTATTTTGGTCCGCACATCCATCGGAAAAGAATCTCAAATCAGTTACATGTTCAGGAAATTCGGTTTTATTGAGGAAATCATACAAAGCAGAGCCCATTTTGGTACAGCCTCTGCCTGCTTGGTGTTCAAGCTAGGTATAGAAAACTGGTGTTTTACATGAGATATCTATCACACAAAAAGCATAAAACGAGGGCTGTTGAAATGAAATGCGTCGCCTATTGGTGTTTTAGGTAACACTTGCCCCTGTTTTAAATCGAAACACATAGACATGCATAGAATGCTCTTTCACAAGTTTATAAAACTGCTAGGCTCTCACTTTATCCACAAACATCAGAAGCGGGACTTCCAAATCCAATATTGAAATGACTGTTAAATATTTTAGAGAAAAATGTATAATTACTCTATACTCCGCATCTACTTTTTTGTTATATAAGTTATGCAAAACTCCGATATTATATTGAGAATTCAGATAGATTCTTCTGGACCTACCGTAATGATTCTCTCTGCCTTTCGGGCTTCTGATTAAGTCCATGACTTACTATCTTTTATTATTAGTTTTGTGCGATTTTCGTTCTCCGTCGCGTTCTTCTATAATACCTGCTTCCTCTTGGCTATATTTTGAAGTCTTCTTCGGTTTATTCCAAAAACACTCAAGAACATTTTCTTGTTTTCGTTTTTCTTCCCGATGTGATATTTTATGTTGAATTTGTGGTTTCTGATCTTGCACTATTCGACTTCTTTTCCGTTTCGGAATTTCTACTTCAAGTAAGTCTGAAAGTTTTATATCTTGATTAACTTTAACAGTATTAGTTTAAAAACATTCACGAATCACTTTGATATTCTGTTTCGATATTTCTCGGTATTGAAATTTGCCAGTTTTATGATTACATGGTACTTCAAACAACTCTAGACCCGGAATATCTACAAAATTGTGATAGTCGCAACCATCGCTTTAATTAATAATAATTAAGTAATTTACGTTATAGCTTTTTTACGTTCCCAAGACGTAGTGTTTCGTTTCCTTTTTCTGCTACCCCTATTATCGGCAACCGCGTGTTCACCACCCATATTTATTAATAGTTACCTAATTAAAAATACAATGATAATACGCAGAAACAACCTACACAACCAACAAGTTTCAATTGTTTATTATGACTAGGACGGTTTGTTTGTTAGCGGCTTGTGGAGAAAACGCAGTTTTCAAAGCATTAAATCCATAAGACACGATACGTTCTGATTGTCCAGGACCGCATGAAAAGTTGGTTATCTACACATAGAATAATTTTCCAATTCAAAGCGCGATTTTTAAAAATTGGACAAAATGAAAAAATTTGAGCTAACACTTAAGTTCTACCTTAGGATTTTTTGGCCGCTAAATTACGCGTCATATCAAAAAATTGCATAGAACATAATTAATCGATACGTTTAAGGTCTATATCTAGGTATTTTTATATATTTGAAATATGCAGCTGTTTTAGAAATATTTGATAAAAACCAAAAACTGATTCTTATAAACCCCTCGCTCCGCCGCTGGATTTCTCCCAACATCTAATCAGTCAAAGTCAAATGAAAACTAGCTTAAATACAAAATTATAAGTACGTAGGTGTTTTTGTTCTGAAGTTGTCGTGGATATTAACATACATCCACACATACACACAGACACCACACATCCAGACATGATGGCCGATCTTGGCGAAGCTTGGCCAAAAGTTGTAAAATGAGCTAATAAGTCGATTTAGCGATAGTGAAAAAAGTCGATTGCATAACCTTCTATACCTATATATGTACATGCAGGTTAGAACGTAAAAATTGAAAAAAAAATTTTGAAATAATTTCAAAATTTGACCAATTTCACTAATCTACCCCCTTAAGTATAGCAGTTATTGGATACCTCCAATCACTGCACTTCGCTCCACAGGAATGATTAACTTAATTATTCTAATAATTGTAACTTGACAGAATAAAGACGGTTATTAATATAGAATTATTATTCATAAAATTTTCAAATTTTAAAAAGACATTCAATATAATTTCATAAACTTTATTTAACATTACACGGTAACTAGTAAACGAAGTGGAATTAATTATTTTTATCGTTATTATTGTATAATGTATCCATTATACGTCTGTTTGCTCGATCTTAGTAATACCCATTAATCACGGCAGTGATTAATGAGTCATTAATCACTGCTGCCAGATGCTTCCTTGATTTAGCTATAATATTATATTGTTTTGCTACAAACAATCGGTTTTTAAAATTTTATCGTGTAAACCACTAAATATTTTCAATTCAGTTCTGTACATAAAAAAAATTAAAAAAGTGAATTTTTCTTGACCAGATTCGAACGCGGGACCCGCGGTTGGAAGGCAAGGAGCATCTACACTGAGACATCAGCGACTTCGAATGTGCGTGTCGTATATTTGTTTCTTAACATACCATGTTTTTCGAAACATTTGATAAATCGAACTAGCTTTTAAAACAAAACAAATTTGACTCAAACCTGTTGACATTATGGTTTGTGTGCGTAGATTTCTTAGTGTTTTAATATTTTGTGTTAAATTGTGTTAAAAAACGAACTAAAAATGGATATAGACAATGAAAATGACTTTTATTTAACACCACCAGAAATTAGAGAAGCTGCTGAAGTTGCCTCATTAAATTTATTGCCGGAAAAGTCAAGGAAAGTATATAATATCGCCTACGAATATTTTTTGAACTGGCAAAAGGAAAAGAAAACCACTTCATTTTCTGAATCGACTTTATTAGTATACTTTACTGAATTATCCGCAAAATATAAATCTGCAACACTATGGACCTATTACTCAATGCTTAAAAGTACGATCACCTTAAATCAAGGTATAAATTTAGAAGATTATAAAAAATTACGAGCATTACTAAAAAGAAAATCAGAAAATTTTCAGCCTAAAAAAGCGAAAACTTTTTCTAGCGAAGATATCAATAACTTTTTAATTAAAGCATCTGATGATAAATACCTAGCAACAAAGGTAAGATATTAAGTTAATCTTTCACATAGTTATTTCATTACATTCTGTAATTTAAGGTTGCTTTAATAATGGGAGTAATGGGTGCATGCAGAAGTAATGAGTTCTATGAAATGAAAATAACCCATTTACAAGATCTTGGATCAGCTTTTTTGGTTAACCTGCCAAATACCAAGACAAAAATTTGCCGAAAATTTACTGTTACGGATAACTTTTACAAAATATGCAAGACATATATGTCTTCAACCAAGTCATGTAACCAGTGACACATTCTTTTTAAATTACCAAAATGGTAAATGTACAACTCAGAGAATTGGGATAAACAAATTTACAAAAATGGGAAAGGGTATCGCTGCTTTTCTCAAATTACCGAATCCAAAACAATATTCTGGGCACAGTTTCCGCAGATCTTCTGCAACAATACTGGTTGACGCAGGCGGGGATATTACTGCTCTCAAAAGACACAGTGGATGGAAGTCCACCGCCGTAGCATAAGGCTACATAGACGAATCCGTCAAAAATAAAACCGATACGGCCAACAAAATATCATCTTCAATTCAACCAAAAGTAAACCAAACGAATCAATGTACCGGGTGGCCAACTAAGAACGGCCGTCGGCCATATCTCAGGAATGGATTATAGCACAGGTTCGGGAAAAAAAAATTTTATAACAAAAGTGGCCTCGAGAAACGCCTGGAAATTATTTTCAGAATTGTAGGTCCACCGCCAGAGGGCGTATTTGACAGTTAAACTTTTAAAAAGAAAAATTTTTCAAAATTTGCTCAATTAAGGTGCATATTAAATATTATAATCAGATTCCTCGACAAATTCTGCATATTTTTTATTTGACAAGTTTTAGTCTATCTCTTCAAATAAGGGGGGGAGAGTGGGAACCTTGTTACGAAAAAACGCCTTTAATTCAGGTTCTGCTTGACCGATTTTAATAAACTTGATGTTGTTTGAAAGAGCTTTGTTAAACAATAGAAAATTTGTAAATTTGAAGCAATCTGATTAATAACATAAATGCTAGAGGGCGCTGTTTAACATTTTTTAATATTGTGTTTCTTTACAATTTTAAATGGAAGCATAAAAATTTAAGTAGGTCTTTAAAATGTAGACTAAATTAGTAATAAAACAGTGAAAACTGCAAGTCGATATCTTTTTCCTATGCTGAGATATCGTAAGAAACAGGTAAATGGCGGAATTGTTCTTCCAACGTCTAGTAGGCTAGTTCTCGTTAACGGAAATTATTAAATTTAACCTGGATGAAAAGATCTTACATTGGTCTGCTGTAATTTAAACTGTTGTCATACTGATGTTATGATTGCCGCTAGATTACCTAAATGTAATGCTGTCGCTACTAACAATGAGAACAAATTATAAAATAATAATGTGATAAATCTAACATTTTTTTAATTATATAAGAATGTTATATTTGTTTTCAAGCGATGTGTTAGTAAATCAAAAGCATAAAATATCAATAAAAACCGATATTTGCCCAGCAACAACAAATACAGTTTAAAATATGAATTACGATTTACTGATGACAACAAAATTAGTAAAGAGGCCCATGTAAGATATAAAATAAATTCCCTGTTGAAAACAAGCAAGCTATGATTTTCACGCTACGTCAAAAATTATTCATCGTGTTGCATTTAATAGACTTTCTTTATCTTTTCGTACCAAAATGATTCTTTCAAATGAAGAAGCTTTTGATATGTTGGCAGTTTATTTTGAATGTATGAGAAATGCAACCGTTGATGCTACAGTGTATGCACTGCAGTACCCAAACAGACGGCATCACAGCAGAAGAGTTTTTCTCCGACTCGCACACCGTGTGCGTACTACTGGAAATGTGAATCTTCCTGTGTACCGAAGACAACGCAGAGGTAGAACAGAGGAAAATGTTATGTTTTAGCTTATGTAAATGTTAACCCTCATTCAAGCACCAGAGCTATAGCTAGTGACTTGGGTATATGTCGAACCACCGTCCAAAATATTTTAAGAGAACACAGGTGACTACTTATTTATGAATTCATGTTTTATTCGGTATTATAATGATAAAAATGTTTTAATTTTTTTCGTTTGTCGTTATATGTTTCTAATTTTTATCATACCGAAAATGTCATTACATCAAAGTTAACTTGTGACAACATGACTAATGTATTTGCCGCCATTTTATGTCCAGTTTCAATAAAACACCAAATTATTTAATGAAATTATCTTATGCTATGTGAATAGATTTTAACTAACAACATGATAATTAAGTGAGGCAAAGTAAAGTAAAAAGGTACCAATAATAAAAATAATGAGAGGCGGGCGAAAAAAATTCGTAATAACATTACGAGAGTTAATGCATTTAAAGTCCTTTTTCGTTTACTAACAACGAAGGACTTCAATGTGTCTTATTGATCTGATTACTTTATAATATATACTATTTTAGATTGCACCCATATCACATGGTCTTACACCATAGTTTGAATGCTCAAGATTTCGATACCAGGTTGGATTTTTGCAACTGGCTCTTAAATATGATACACGACGATCCTGAAATACTTTCACGAATTATGTGGACAGGTGAGGCTACTTTTCATAGTGATGGTAGTGTAAATCGACATAATATGCACTACTGGTCTGAAACGAATCCACTGGATGCAGGAGGTCCAACATCAGGGTCGTTGGTCTGTAAATGTGGTGCGGATTCTAGGTGGAGAAATAATTGGGCCTTTTTTAATGAGACTGTTAATGGAGAAAGATATTTAGATTTTTAAGCAACGAATTGCCACTTCTTTAGAAGACGTACCTTGGCCATTCGTCGTGACATGTTCTTGCAACATGATGGGTGCCCTGCACATTATTCTAGAGATGTTCGGAATTTCTTAGATCAATCATACCCTGAAAGGTGGATAGGACGTGGAAGTTTATTTATTTGGCCACCAAGGTCTCCAGACCTAACTTGTTTAGATTTTTATTTGTGGGGGCGAATAAAAGATCTCGTTTATGTCGATAGACCCACAACAAGAGCCGACATGATTGAAAGAATACGACAGACAATACGAAGTATTTCAAGGGCAGAAATTGAAACTGCTGTTCTCTCCACCCGTGAGCGATTGATTTCATGCAGTGAAAATGATGGACGACATTTCGAACATCTAGGGCGACAATAATTACGTAGTTATTTATTTAAGGTTTTAATTGTTAGATTTATCACATTATTTTATAATTTGTTCTCGTTGTTAGTAGCGACAGCATTACATTTAGGTAATCTAGCGGCAACCATAACATTAGTAAGATAACAGTTTAAATTACTGCAGACCAATGTAAGATCTTTGCATCCCGCCATTTACCTGTTTCTTACGATATCTCAGGATAGGAAAAAGATATCAACTTGCAGTTTTCACTGTTTTATTACTAATTTAGTCTACATTTTAAAGACCTACTTAAATTTTTATGCTTCCATTTAAAATTGTAAAGAGAAAACACAATATTAAAAAAATATTAAACAGCGCGCTCTAGCATTTATGTTATTAATCAGATTGCTTCAAATTTACAAATTTTCTATTGTTTAACAAAAGCTCTTTCAAACAACATCAAGTTTATTAAAATCGGTCAAGCAGAACCTGAATTAAAGGCGTTTTTTCGTAACAAGGTTCCCACCTCCCCCCCTTATTTGAAGAGATAGACTAAAACTTGTCAAATAAAAAATATGCAGAATTTGTCGAGGAATCTGATTATAATATTTAATATGCCCCTTAATTGAGTAAATTTTGAAAAATTTTGCTTTTTAAAATTTTAACTGTCAAATACGCCCTCTAGCGGTGGACCTACAATTCTGAAAATAATTTCCAGGCGTTTCTCGAGGCCACTTTTGTTATAAAATTTTTTTCCCGAACCTGTGCTATAATCCATTCCTGAGATATGGCCGACGGCCGTTCTTAGTTGGCCACCCGGTACATACATGTATAATTCAAATGTTTTAAGTCACCAAAACATTAGTTTAGATGTTAATTCTATCCCTGCGATTAACTTGACCAATTGTTTAAATATTACAATTATTAATAACTATAAATAAATAGCATCATCTTGTAAGATTAGATACGTGATATTTGTTAAGCTAAATACATAGATTTTTGTGTTAATTATTATGAGATATTATACGATTATTATAATTTTCGATAACTATGTACTGTGTATAAATGAACAATAATGTATTGTATGAAATATTCATGAGAATAAAATAGTGTTTCTAAAAATATGTATGTAATGTAACAAAATTTTCCAACAAAAATATTTAGTAGTCGTGGATAAAGTATAGTATTCTACTCGCGTATAATGGCTATTATTCTCTCGGTGAATTAGGCCACTCGCCTGCGGCTCGTGGCCGTAAACTTCACCTCGTGAATAATAGTCATCATTATACGCTCGTTGAATAATATACTATTATCTAACTTTTTATATTTTAAATACAAATGGACAAATTTCATAAAATATACAAAAAAAAAAGTGTATTTAGGTCAGTGTTGTAGAAATTAGATGGGAAAACTTAACCAATTAACCATTACAGCGTAGTAAAGCGCATTAAGTGTTTGAAACCTGATCAGATACAATTTTTGTCAAGAAAAAATTGGGGAAAAGGCATTCTTTTTTAATTTTAATATTCTGTATTTCTAAAATTAATTTTTTATAGGTACTTATTTAATCAATTGTGCAGTGTGTTAAGTAACGCTTAACGTAAATATTTGAAAACCTACGAACGATTTAATGTTGTGTATTGTGTATTATAGAAACAAGCATAACTAACGCGCATTACATTGCGCATCGTGCTTTAATTCGTTATTGAACAATCAAATATTCTGATTATTTTTGCTTACCTGAATTAAAATGAATTAATATAGGTAAATCCAAAAAATGGCACTTAAAAACGACTTAAATATTTAGAAAAAAAAATAGGTCAACCAAGATTACGAGAGTGTCTTTGTTAGTTAATCCCGATGCTGACTGACCTGTGGAATAATTTCTTTAGTCTCAACACCTGAGCAGGTAAATCAAATCTAAAAACTTGAATGTTGCGTGCTTCAACAAACCAGCCAATGAGTCCACTGCCCTCAACGTTCTTTTCACTGTTGCCAAATTTTTTAAATATAGTTGGGAGATTTTAAGATAGTTTACCTTAATTACAGTAATTAAAAGTTTGTTGAAAGGTTGTTACTGAAAATAGACGTCACGTTTTAGATTTTGTTTATTTGTAAAATCGCAAAAGAGATATCTTGTGTGGTTTGAATGATTTGCACTAGAAAAGCGATTATAAACAGCGTATTGTCGGCTAGGTTGTGTCAATAGAAAATACCCAATGTTCTTTGTAATTACTTAAAGAACATTGATATTTTACATGCCATAAAAAATATACTTTTACATTAAAAATATTTTTTTTACGCGTTGGTCACTGTATACAGTACAAAACTTAAATTATTGTGTTCTTTATTGTCCTTCATAAACTGCAGTTTGGATTTTAGTTTATGTAGTACAGGCTGTCCCAAATTCGAGGGCAAGCATGGGGATCTCGCTTATTATAAGAGATAGGATATAGGTTTAAATTCGGCACTTTTGCTAAATTCGATGCCGAGTAATAATCTGAAAAGAAATTTGAGCTAACTCGAATGGATTTGGTTTTATGCTCAAAAAACTAAAAATTTCGATTTTTGTTTTTCACGTTTGGCTACCTTATTATTAGGAATTTTCAAAATTCGATTTAACATTATTAAGGCAACTTTTTACACACAATACTAATACGGTATTAAAAATATTATGCGACGTTTTGTTTATTCTGAACCATCATCAGGTTTATTTTTTCTTATCGGGGTTAAGACATATTTTTATGGCGTTGGATGGAGAATGTTATGCCGATTTTAGCAATATATAACACTTCATGGTTTGATCGACTGCGAACTAAAATACTCTTAAATTAAAAACTGAATATTACATTATCACGATACTCATGAATCAAACAAAACTCAGGAGTTGGCTTTTGTTATGCCATTTTCTAATTGTAAAAAGGGTAATAACTGCAAGATCCTTCGTGTTAGTGCTTTAAAATTTGCAAGTTTCTTTAGAATGTTTTCAAATTCAGAAAAACGAGACGTGATAAGGATATTTTATAGCTGCAATAGAAATAGTGTCAGAGCAGAACAAAGATATTTAGAGGAATATCCGGAGAGGCAGCAACCAAACCAGAGATATTTCTTAAAATTAGACCACAATTTGCGAGAATTTGGAAGTTTTCAGAAACCTCGAAATGCATATGGTAGCAGACTAGACAGAGATGCCGAAGAAGAAATATTACATCAGGTACTATTTGTTAGTATTATATTAATTATAAGAATTTCCACTCACTTCACTGCAAATTTCAGCAGACATTTTTTTTGGAGAGTTATGACGTTATGTTACCCATCTTAGGTTTAAGAAAATCCTTCAACATCTACCAGAGAAATAGAGCAAACTATTGAAGTGCCAAAAACGACAGTTTGGCGAGTGTTAAAGCAACACCGTTATAAACCATTTAAGTTACACGTTAGTCAAACTCTTCGGCCAGGGGACGATATGAGACGGTTGGATTTTTGTAACCAACTTAATGCCAAAATGCTGGAAAATCGCAACTTTCTCAATCAAATAATTTGGACGGGCGAGTGCAATTTTTCCACTAATGGAATGTTTAATCGTAATAACGAGCACTACTGGTCCGTTGAAAATCCACGAATTAACAGGCAAATGCGAGGACAAGGCCACCGGTCCTTTAATGTGTTTGGAATCTGGAAGGATAGGCTTCTGGCCAATTATTTACGAAGGTATCTTAACGTCTCAACGCTACCTCGCATTTCTAACACACGAAATATCAGACCTTTTGGATGATGTTCCGCTAAACGAAAGATGAACTCTCTGGTGGCAAATGGACGGAGCTCCTCCTCATAATGCTGCGATAATAAGTGAATATCTTAACGGCGAATTTCCTGATAAATGGATGGGAAATAGGGGACCACTTAGGTGGCAGCAAGAAGTCAGATTTAACCTTTAGATTACTTCCTCTGGGGCTATTTAAAATATGATTTATAAGACGCCACCGCAAAATATAGAAGAACTCCAGAATAGGGTTGTTAAGGAATTTCGTCAAATTCCCAGGCGAACCATTCAAAGAAGCGTAAACAATTGTAGAAGAAGAATTCGTTACTGTATTCAAGAAGGAGGAAACTTGTTCGAACATTTATTATAATAACTTTTGTTTGTTTGTCTGTGTAATTATTTTGTTGTTACCTATCGATAAATTTGCGTTGTCGCTATTATGACCGTGTTACATAGACCTACTTGTTTGAGTTGTTTGTTAATGTTTTTTTTAAATTGTTTAAATGTTTTTATATTTTTTTGGATATTCTAACGAGTTTAACAAATTAAATAAGTAGAACTACTGTAATTATTCCTTGCTGGATCCAAGAAGGCGGAATCTTGTTCTTCGTATTTTTCTCATTATTTTAGTTCGCAGTCGATCAAACCATAAAGTGTTATATATTGCTAAAATCAGCATAACATTCTCCATCCAACGACATAAAAATATATCTTAACCCCATAAGAAAAATAAACCTGATGATGGTTCAGAATAAACGAAACGTCACATAATATTTTTAATACCGTATTAGTATTGTGCGTAAAAAGGTGCCTTAATAATGTTTAATCGAATTTTGAAAATTCCTAATAATAAGGTGGCCAAACGCGAAAAACGAAAATCGAAATTTTTAGTTTTTTGAGCATAAAACAAATCCATTCGAGTTAGCTCAAATTTCTTTTCAGATTATTACTCGGCATCGAATTTAGCAAAAATGCCGAATTTAAACCTATATCCTATCTCTTATAATAAGCGAGATCCCCATGCTTGCCCTCGAATTTGGGACAGCCTGTACAGTGTGGTCCAATTTCGTGGGATTATTTCTTGATTCTTATTAGCGCAAATATAAATGAAAACAGCTTAGGCACCTTTTTTCATGCTTATTGCTTTACCGTTGACAGACATACGCTACCGGTTTTTATTCCTCTGATAGAAAAATGGAAAATGACCGATTTCTTCAATGTTTGAAGTATGAAAAAATTATTTTAACATTTTTCAGGCATTCTTTAACCTAGAATTTTATACTAGCAGCCATTTTTACCTTCCAACCTATATACATATGCAGGTATAGAAGGTTATGCAATCGACTTTTTTTGAATATCGCTAATTCGACCTATTAGCTCATTTTACAACTTTTGGCCAAGTTTCGCCAAGATCGGCCATGATGTCTGGATGTGTATGTTAATATGCACGATAACTCCAGAATGAAAGTACCTACGTACTTAATTTTGTATTTAAGTTTGTTTTCATTTGGCTTGGAGCTGATTAAATTTTGGGAGAAATCCAGCGGAGGAGAGGGGATTAGGGCCAGTTTTTGGTTTTTATCAAATAAAACAGTTGCATATTTCAAAGATATAAAAATACCTAGATATAGACCTTAAACGTATCGGTTAATTATGTTCCATGCAATTTTTTGATACGACGCGTAATTTAGCGGCAAAAATAAGGTAGAATTTAACTTTTTCAATATCTGAATAACGATTAATTTTAAAGAAAAAGTGCAAACATATTTTCCAGTATAATCGGAGAATGATTCTGTAGGTTTTGCAACAACTGATATTCGAACCATTTCAAGAAGTTTTCCTGGTTCATTTCCCCATGATAATCGCCAAGTTTACTATTTGAACAAAATGTTGCTTCACAGCACTCAATAAATCCATTTTCGCTCCCTGCATGAAGTATAATATATCTGAAATTGGATTTTGTCTAAATTTTAGTTTAAAAGCTTATTTGTATTGTAGTACAATATTTTGCCATCTGTTTTAGTAGTTTTAACACTCTTTAGATTTTCATTTTGCCAAGAACGACCGATAGTTCCATTTTGAAAGATCCAGGTCTCATCAAGGAATACAAACTGGTAGAGAGCATCATCTGTTTATATGATCTCAGAAATTCCACCATTTTCAAAGCCATATTCGGTAGTTTCATGAGTCCACGTCGTGGATTATCCTTTATCCATTTAAATTCAAGTTCTTTGAGCAATCTTCTCAAAGAAGTGGTACTGCCGTTAAATCATACCCTATCTTTTAGTTGGGACCACAGGGATTTAATGGTTATGTGTTGCTCTAACACCATACAGGATAAAACGTTTTTATTATATTAATGTCTTTGAAGATAAATATAATAATAAATTCAATTTTACAAAAGACAATTGTAAAATGTACCGGGTGAGTCATTAAGGAAGGACGCCGGCGTGTGTGTGTTTGTGTGTTTGTATGTGTGTGTATGTGTGTTTGTGTGTGTTTGTGTGTGTGTGTGTGTGTGTGTGTGTGTGTGTGTGTTTGTTGTGTGTGTGTGTTTGTGTGTGTGTGTGTGTGTTTGTGTGTTTGTGTGTTTGTGTGCTTGTGTGTTTGTGTGTTTGTGTGTTTGTGTGTTTGTGTTTGTGTGTTGTGTGTTTGTGTGTTGTGTTTGTGTGTTTGTGTGTTTGTGTGTTTGTGTGTTTGTGTGTTTGTGTGTTTGTGTGTTTTGTGTTTGTGTTGTGTTTTGTGTTTGTGTGTTTGTGTGTTTGTGTGTTTGTGTGTTTGTGTGTTGTGTTTGTGTGCGTTTGTGGTGTTTGTGTGTTGTGTGTGCTGTGTGTGTGTGTGGTGTGCTGTGGTGTGCGTGTGTGGTGTGTGCGTGTGTGCTTGTGCGTGTGTTGCATGTGCGTGCGTGCGTTGCGTGTGAATGTATGTTAGTATCCAGTTACCTCAGAACAATATCTAGTAATTTATGTTACTGATAGTATTTAGAAACAAATTATAGTTACTTTGATTTTTCAATGGAGCTTATAACGGAACCAACCAAAGGCCCAAAATGAGTTTATGACGAAATAGGATGGCAAAGCCAATTTTAAATGTTCAAAACAACCAGCCATAACTGATATTTGTATAATAAAAACTGCGTGAACCGAACAACAAATTTAAATTAAATGTACTTATTTTGCAAATCAGAACCAGGTAATTTGGTTCCTTTTTGCAAAATAGTGTATTACTCGTGTGTGGGTTGGTTCTGTGATAGTACAACGACACCTATGCAGTCAGGACCTGTATGAGCCAGTACGTCAAGTGCTTTGAAGTTATTCGCGTGTTGTTGATGTTTGATTGTTGAAAAACATAATGGTTGTGTCTAAAAGAAGTAAAAAAAAAATAAGCCGGGGAAATAGATGATAGCCCTGCTGCTTGTTCTTCTGAAGGTGAGTCACCGAAACCTATTTTATATTAAAACGGATGAATGTTTCTTAGTAGTAAATTTGCACATTGATTTAGATCAAACGTCTACTACTTCATCACCGCCTCCTAGAGTAGACCCCGAACTGCTTCAGATTGTTGATAATCTGTCTCATGGTTCTGATGTAGATCCAAATTATTGCCAACCAGATGATTTGAACGATTCTCTATCAGATTTGGAAATTCAGAAGGTACGTAACACATAGTCGCAAAGGAAAAACTTACCATACATTAACGGCTGTTGATGTGCCTGATTCAGTTAGTAAATCGATTCCATTGCACCAAATCCCGAAACATGTGAAAACGGTCACCCGAGAAAAAATAGAAAAAGAAAATACGGTGGTTTGAACAGATCGACAAGGAAACAACTTAAGTATCAAAATAAAGAGCATGTTAACTGGGAGAATGAGAAAATTTCTGTTAAACGTTTTTGTGATTATAATTGCAACTGTCCCCTATAATGTATTCAAAATTAGATAGAGAGCAACGTGAAAATCAATTCTCGATATTTTATGAGCTCGCATCATACTATACGCAAAATATGTTTACTGTAGCAAATGTAACTGAAATGCCCAAAAAATGTCTTATCTAAAAAAACGGATAACAGTGAGAGCCACCGTACCAAAATATTTTCAATAATTTATTATTTATACAAAATCACGGTTTGTCGTGAAATGTTTCCACTAAACGAGTGAATACTGCACTGGCTAAGATGAGATCAGAGCACAAAGAGACAAAAGAGGTCCCCAAGCAGGTTGGAATAAATTAAGCAATGAAAGAAAAAATAAAGTTATTGACCATATTAACAATTTTCCTTGTTATATGTCACACTACCGAAGAAATCAGACAGAAGTGAAATTTTTATGACCAGAATTACATTTGACTAAAATGCACGAGCTCTAAGTGAGCTAAATAGACAAAGCTGATGCAGTCATCTTTTCATCTTATAAAAATATATTTTACACTAATTTTAGTTTAAAATTCAAAGCTTTAAAACACACCTGCACAAATGTGACTCATATTATATAAAAATAATGAATGCGGAAACGGATGAAGAAGAGTCACAAATAGATAATGAACACGAAGAGCACATACTTATAGTTGAATCGGCACAGAAAAAAATGAAAAACGATATGTCTTTAGCTTTTACTTCTAATCTTATACTTGGAAAAGACACTGCCTTTACCTCGAATCTAACTAATATTATTTTTATAAAAGGCAAATTTGGCTTTATAACTGGCTGGAAGCTCAAGAAGTGGGATCGTGTCTACTGAAACATTTGAAGAATAATGTTGCCAAAGATGAAGAAATTATTTTACGGAGCGATTCTTGCGGCGGTCAAAATCGTAATATCAAGATCGTTCTTACGCTAAAAACGGCTTTTGAAATTCGTACAAATTTAAAAACGGTAACCTTTCCTTACTTAATTTCTAGACATAGCTTTTTACCTAATGATGATTACTTCGTCAAAGTTACAACTACTCTTCGTAGACACCATGTGGCGGTGATTAATTGGTTAAATACTCGCGATGTCATATTAAAGAAGGAACAACCTTATTCAATTTTTGTGCCGCAAAGTTTTGACGGAGGTATTAGTGAAATTGATTTACAGAAAAAAAAAGATGTGGACGACCACCAGCATCATTTTCCACAAAAGATCTTATTGTGCTTTGGCCTGATGGCGAAGGTATTCCTGAGCCAAAACTTAACGATATCAAATCTATTTTACATCTGATTCCCAAGGACTGTCTTTCTTTTTATCGCACATTGTTTGCTAACGAGGACGAAGCAGATCATATCGATGGATTTGGCGCTAAAACTGATTTCACACCTGAACATGACTAAAACGTTATATCATTTTTCATTTATTCTTTTTTATTTCAGTTTACAGTTGCGTTTGTTTTTACAAAGAATTCAGTTCGTTTTTTAAAAAATAAATTACTAGAATATCTACTCTGATTTTTATATTTCCGCTTATATTGATTTCTGCAAAAAGCAACCAACCAACAGTTTCAAAAATGTTGGCAAATATACTGATAGCAACACAAAATAGTTTTGCTTTCTAAATAAGCAATATTTTTTGCAACAAAAAACCTAATGGCAAAAAAACTAAAAGATACGTGGAATTAATAAATAAGGCTTAACTTTAAACAGCATTTACTGCAAAAACAGTTTTTGAGGGTTGGTTTCTTTTTGCATTACTACGTCCAAATATTTCTGAAACAGCTGCACATTTCAAAGATATAAACATACTTAGATATAGATCTTAAACATATCGATTAATTATGTTCTATACAATTTTTTGATGCGAGACGTAACTTGGCGACAAAAAATTTCCCAATGTGGAATTTTAGTAACAAACAAAATACAACCACGTACCACAAAATTAAAAAAACACCGAACACGTTTCAATAGCTACGCTATCGACCGCTGATGACAGCCTAGCTATTGAAACGCGTTCGGTGTTTTTTAATTTTGTGTGGTACGTGGATGTATTTTGTTTGTTACTGTTCCTGCCTCAGTTCCAGTGTTTCAGATTTTTCAAGTGGAATTTTAATGTTTGTTTAATTCTTTTCAATATCTGAATACCGATTAATTTAAAAAAAAAATGTAGACCTATTTTTTAAAGAAACTTTTTCTTTATAAAGTATTATAATACGAAGCCAAAATGCATTAAAAATTAATCAAATAATATCCAAGTGCCTAAACTGTATTAACGACATTTTTATAGAAGCGGGCGGCTTTGGAATTTTTTTCAAGTTAGAATCTGACATGAAATTTTAAACGTCCATCTACATAAATTATTGTTTTTATGTTTACAAGGTTGCCTATTTTCGTTATGAACGTAATAAAAAATGGGATGCATAATTACCCTAAAAAATTATTAAAATTATTTCATTTCTTTTAATTTCCACCTTGTAGGTTGGAAGGTCCTGTGTTGTTCCATATCAGATATTTTATAATAAATGTTAACAATTTATTTAGGCAATAAAGTAATACTATTCTAATAGTATATACATAGTAATTGAGTTTCATTTGAATTTAAACATTTCTCTAGCAACTTAACTTCCTGTTTTCAATTGCAATTTTATCTTGCATCTCTTTTGCCATCTTAGTACTCTTCTTTTTACATCGCAATGAATGATTGCGGGATTATTTTTTTTTCGCCTTTCCTGCGCCATAATCTTTTGTAGGTAGGTTCATCTTCTACATCTTTGAGCATGTCTGGACTGTCTGATTAACGTTCAGCTTCACGATTGCCATCACTATCTTATTCATATGCAACAAAACTTCAAGCAATTGCTCTCAAGAATTACAATAAACGATCCACGTGTAACTGTAAACCCTAAATTTAATGTCATATTTAAGACGGTTTAATAATACTTAATTTGTTACATGTCATCTATTACTTGTAACTAACTGTATTAATTTAAATAATGCAATAAATACTAATAAGTTACACCTAGTAGAATTTCTTTTGATCTATTTATTATTTAAAAGTTTCCAGATTTATTTACTTATAAAACATTATAAACATTTTTAATTTTATCAATTTGTAGGTACTTTACCATTGTACATACATATATGCATTCAATGACAGTTTTGTGTAGGTACGCAGAATACGTCTCTGTATTTAGTAAATTCCTTTAGATAGGTACTTTATATCTAAAGCATACAATCATTTCAAACTTGATTATTATTAAATTTAACTATTGAATATAATTTTTGAATGTAATTTATATGTCTATATTCAAAGATATAATATAATCATAAAATACATTAATATATATACTTAACATTGCTAATTTTATGCATACATTTATATATCACTATTAAAACCAAATAAAATATCTGCCTCCGTGGCGCAATCGGCTAGCGCGTTCGGCTGTTAACCGAAAGGTTGGTGGTTCGAGCCCACCCGGGGGCGTGTAATTTTTTTTTATTTTTTCTAAAATATAAATTGCGTTTGAAATAGGACCAACGTGCCATTAAAAAAATACTGTGTAAAAAAAAACTTTATATTTGAAATAGTACCAACATACTCTATTAAAAAAGTTAAGGCACAAAAAAAAGCCTCTCCGTGACAATGTTTTTACACATTGCCGTGACCAGGATTCGAACCTGGGTTACTACGGCCACAACGTAGGGTCCTAACCACTAGACGATCACGGCTACTGAGGCTTGTGTTACTTGTACGTCTTTATAATGAATTGAACGCAGTGTGGTTAGCTATATGGTGAATGAAAACAGACTCTGTAACAGAATAGAAATATTGATTAATATAATGCGTTAGTAAACGTAGAAATAAACGTGCATAAATTTCAATTATTATTTAATAATAAACGTAATTAATTCCTTATTAAAATTTTGTTCGGAAATGTTTCGTACACTTTCAAATTAACCTTATTATTAAAAATTGGTAATTACATAAAACGCACAATCAAGAGTTTTTTATTTACATTTATCCGAAAAATAGTACTATTAGTGATTAAACGGCGTATTATAAATGCATTGCTATCGACATTAAATTTGGAATAGGTGATCACTGCCCTTTGGTAAAAACATCGATGTATAAAACGAAGACATACCTACTTATAGCAAGTTACAACTTTTTTAATGAACATAAAGTAATAGAAAAATAGGAACATGAAACCTAACAATGTATTGATTAAACTGAAATACAAATACTTGTATTGCAGTAAAATTGTAAGCATATATGCAACCATAATTACACATTCTCATAGGAAGTTGCTGAATATGTTAAAAACCAGTTTTAATTGTTTTTAGGAAGCCATAAGTGATACGTGTTTAAATTAAATTGTCAAATCTTACTCTAATATTTATCATGCCTTATTGTATATTTAACGCAAACAGAAAGTAAAAACCATAATGAAAGAAATTCAAAACTTAGTAAAAGTGATGGGCACCATTCAATTTTGTTTATTTTCCCCACTTATAAAGCTGGCAAATAACGATGTTATTTAAGGAGCAATTCTTTGACAAATTGTAAGAAAAAACGTTCCTATAAGTTGTTATCATTGGTTTTAAAAAGAATAATTTTTTATTTGACGGAAGTAATAAAGATATAGGTAATTTTAGTTACATCGGTGTACGAAACTAAAGGAATATTTTGAAGGTAAATTAAAAATTCACTGTATATCAATACTAAAACCAACAATTATCATTACCGAGAGTTTTACAAGGCATGTTTTGATACGTCAATTTTTAGAAGCGATTTTCCAATGGATCTTTCAGATGGATTATTGCAGACTAGGACGCCAGTAACTGTTTTTATAGAATAGACTGTATCATTAAAAATACGCCTTTATTCCCAACTCATTTTCGTTTTCTATGCGGTTGTAAGTATATCTATAAACCTGCTTTTGGTCTTCACATAATTTATAACCTACACATCTTAACCTGGGCCTTTAGCCTATTTGAAAACAAAAAAAAACAAGTGTTTTATTTCCATGGTAATAACAAGTTCTCCTCTTACTGATTCTCAGTGCCGCTTACAACTTTATCTTGAAAGGAAATACCGAAATCTAATACACAGAATGATTGTTTATCATTAGTGTTTTCCTGACATCGGGGAGCCAATTGAGTGTTCTCGTGAACATATCTAGGCATCCTATTCACGAGAACACTCAATTGGCTCCCTGATGTCAGGAAAACACTAAACAGAATTAGAAACCGTGCAAACTACTGGGCCCTCCGGGTCGAATCAGAGGTTGCCACCCCAAACACTCCAACACACATACAAAACCTACATCCGCCCTGTTATGGATTTCCGAGCACCAATTTACACAAAGATAAACTCTAACCACCTTTCCGCTATAGCATCCTGTGAACGCCGAATCTTTAGACGTATACACGCGCTACCCTTCAGGTACCCCAGCGACCTCACAACACAACACGCAAACATACCATCAATCACACACAGAATCTAAACACTCCAGAAAAACTTTACACACAAAAGAATTTTCGGCGACACCATCCCAACCAAAGAAATCCTCACAACTTCCTACACCTACCAACCTCCAAATTTCAAAAACCCAAGCGCAAATTTAAACACCCTCCCGCGATCCTAACCCAATTGTTGGACGACATCCCAGAGGAGATAGAAGAGGCCATCGACAATACCCCATATGCACTCCGCATCTCCCCATCAATTAGATAACGACCACGCAAGGACACCGGCTAACGGATCAATCACACTTCACCATATACACTTAACCACACGCAAACCCAAACCTAAATATTCAAACTGATATTAATCCACCAATAACACACTAACAATAATTCATTTTCTTTTTTTTTACACCAAAAATAATACATTCATGATTGTCAACCACACAATGACAAAAACAGCGCAACATCAACAACAATGGAATGACCAGGGCTGAAGAGGAGGAATCCTGAGCAGTCTACGATAAGAATATAAGCAAAGAATAATAAGCATAAACCATAAGCATGAGCATACTAACAAAAAAAAAAATATCAGACAAATTTGCGATAGAAGTCATGCAATCATTACATTATTTTGTTATCTTTTTAATTTTCGAATAAAAATATCTTTGGTTCACATTATTTTTCCACAATTTGTAGATATGAAAAAACTAAAAATTAATGCACCGCATATTTGGCATAAAGCTTTTTATCTGTTAACCTTTAATTGTTTTTTTGACAGCCGCTCTTTGAAACGGCCGCCCGCTCGCGATGAGCTCTCCTCTAGGACAGGCCTACTTATGGTTAGACGACCATACGTCTATACCGTAGAATTATATTCTAAAGTCAATCTTACCAGAGAAGAGTATACAATTTTAGTTGTGCTAATATTAAAATGATTGTGTTTCTTAATACGAACCCTGAGGTTTTTGACACTTTTGACGTGGTATACTCAACATGCTGATTGAATGTTAATTTCCCGGTAACACCTACTAGGTTTTAAAGTCAAAGTCAACCAAATTTTTAATTTGCTATCCATAAGTAATCACAAAATGAGATCAAAGCAACGGGCATCAAGTTTAACATACAGCAAAGGATGTGACGATTTTTCCAAACGTAATGTATCGTTGAAATGATTTATTAAGGTTGAGTTCTAAACCATTACTGTCACAACTTGTTTCTAGAGTATTTGACTATTTC
Source organism: Vesta saturnalis (assembly GCA_036346205.1). Lineage (NCBI taxonomy): Eukaryota > Metazoa > Arthropoda > Insecta > Coleoptera > Lampyridae > Vesta > Vesta saturnalis. The sequence continues at coordinate 13,114,432 of JARFJB010002176.1, forward strand.
GAATAGTCAAAAATCGAAAAACTGCATTTAATAATTTTGTGTGGTTAGTAAATTACATTTTAAACATTGGTACTTTTTACATGGAAGAATCTGAAACATTAGCGTTACAAAATGCACCTAAAAACCTTTAGTTTGGTATAGATATGTAGATAACACATTTGTTATTTGGAGACGTGGAGAAGAAGCACTACATGAATTTTTAATTCTTATACATGGTATATATCCTAGCATCCAGTTTACAATGGAAAAGGAAACCAATGGAAGTTTACCATTTCTTGAGATACTAATATCTAAAACTAATAATTTACTATCTTTTAAAGTTTACAGAAAGCCGACACACACTGATAGATACCTTCATAAATTATCAAACCACCATCCACGTCAAAAAATTAGTGTAATTAAATATTTAGAGTGCGTGATCCTGAATTTTTGAAAGTTGAATACTTAACAAGCTAATGGATATTCACTTAATGATATTGATAATGCTATTACACCTGCTAGGCATAACTATAAAGAAAAACTAGTGCTTAATGTTGGTACTGCTTTTCTTCCTTTTATATCTAATGTTGCAGGTAGAATTAAAAAAAAAATTATAATTAATCATGGCATTAGGACTCTGTTTAAACCTACAAAAAAATTAAAGAGTATTTAAGGACACCTAAATGTGTTTCAAACTCATTATGATCTTCCGGAGTGTATAAGTTATCTTATTCATATGGAAAAGTATATATTGGAACTACAAATTGTAGCTTTGATATAAGACGTAAAGAACATGTGAGATTTTGCAGATTAGGTCAACAAGACATTGAGCATGCTTTAAATAATTTAAATCATTAAATTCTATTGATAATATGGAAATATTATCTTGACAAAGTCATTATTATGTTCGTTTACAACGTAATGCTATTGAAATGTGTAAGCATCCTAACTTCAATAGGCAAGAAGGAGGTCTCCGTTTAAATAGGTTTTGTCAACTTATAATAAAAAAAAAAAACATTATGGTACGTCTTCATTTTAGTGTTTTCCTAGACCTTGAAGGAAATGCTTTACCAATTATAAGTTAAATTAATTACCATAGCACTATAATTTAATATATATAGTTGAGAATAAAATTAGAAATTATGATAAACGTACTGCATTGTGTTTTCGCTGTAAATTAACGCTTACAATTATTAACAAAGTTATTTTTTTGTTATATCTGTCTAGATTTTTAATTTATATGTCAAGCTTCAATATTATATGTTAAATTATTATATTATATGTTAAATTACCACAGCATTATAATTTAACATAAGTGGTTGAAATTAAAATTAAAATTAAAAAAATTACATAAAACGTTCTGCATTATGATTTTCATTGTTAATAACACTTTCAATTATTGACAAAGCTGTTTATTTGTTAGATTTAAATGGATTATTTTATTTGATATCATGTTTATATTTGTGAATGCTTCTATCATTCTCAAATTAAAGTTTTTCACAACTTCATACATTTTTTTAAATGTGCTTTTTGGCTGACATTTTTCATTGTCGGCCTTCGACCGTTAGATGGTGTTCTGATTTGTCATCTTTAAGACAGTTTAACAATATTTAATTTTTAATGATTTAGTTAATCTTTACTAAAATTTAATTCTATAGTTGTCTTTATATGTTTCTGAAACTGTTATATTAATAGCAGGCAACACTTTAACAATTTTAATACATACTACTACTGACGAAGATAACTGTAAGTGATATCGAAACGTTTAGATTGTATAATTTAAAATACACCATTAAAAACCTAAAAAGGATAAGTGTTTTATTATATGTAATAATGGTGACAGTTTACATCATCACATTCATTAGTTTCTTTGTAAATAGGGAGTTTTGTATAAATAAATGGTTTCGTTAAATAGAGTTGAGATTGCACCATATAAAATGAAATTAAAGAATACATTAAGAATTATGGTAATCTTTTGCTTAATCGGCTACATCTTTTGCAAGGGTTTAAAAACCATGTAGCCAGAAATTATTTCGGCAATACTTAGCGTCTAAGCGTTTGAGTAATGTGTTCGTGACGTATGATTACGGAACAACGTGGTCCGTTTAAGAATTTGTACTTTCTATTTCATAGCAGCATTTAAGGATCATGAAAATTGTCAACTTTACGAACAGTTTATGTACGTTACGTACGTAGGATTCGAGCAAGTAGAAAGGTTCGTGTTGAAGATCATCCGTACGTGGTTCGTCGTTCTGACTTCGTTTAGGAAAATGCAACTTTAAAGAATTTCGAATAATCTTTACTTAGTAATCCTAATAAGTAAAGTAGAAGGGTTCGTATTTAAAAAACAAGGTGTTCGAGATGAAGATTATTCACGAAAGCAAAGTATAAGGCGTATGAAACCAATGTTATAGTTTGTCGAATTAAAGGTAAGAATACGAATAGTAGATAATAGGAACGAATAACGTTAGAACAAAGGTCGTGTAGTAACGAGACATCGTAACGTTCTATGACACTAACATAGCACCATAAGGACACAATTGTTCAACGCTCACGAACGCAGATACTTACGACAGCAACAAGGCACATGACACGACGCACGCACAAGCCACGCTACGTTGACACGCACACTAGTTCGCACACGCACAGGCACGTTTTTGCAGCACAGCACACGCACACACAGCACACGTTCACAGAACGTAAAAGTCACAGACACACGACGCACACGCACAGCACACAAGCACACGCAACACACGCTCAACGGATTCGACATCAACAAATAACGCACACGCATCGACTTAGCACATATACACAGCGTGATAACACGAACGACAGCGCAGACAAGACGCACACGAAGTACACGCAAACGCACACGCAACGAATTCGTACAACACACACACACGCAAGCGAAAAAAGGAAGCAACGCACAGCTTGTATGATATTGGAAGTTGCGAGCGTCGCCCCAGCATCCATCATATCGTCGAGGTTACCCTCTGAGTCCATCGTAGGTGTCTGTGTAACAAAAAGGCCTCCCCAAGTAAGGTAACATTTCTGTGTTTTTCTATTGTTGTGGTTGACAAGGTTAAATAAATTCTTATGTACTGAATTATTATGTTATTTATATGTATAAACGTTTGAACGCACTGTTTTTTTGAAGATTAACTTCTGATTATTTTATCGTTTAAATTTATAAGACCAGTGGATTCATTAATATAATAATCTAAATTTATTTGAGTGTTCTTACTTATTTTGCTATGTCGAAATTACAGCAATTCTAGTAAAATGCCGTTAATGAACCTAGCTACGGTCACAGACCATTTAGATAACTTGGTGGTGCAACGCGCACATAAACAATATTGTATCCGATGTTTTATTATTTATTTACATTACATATCTTTAGGTTATTAGACTTTTTTTTGTTTAATATGAACCTATTATTACACAGCATCCGACGATACGCATATTTAGTTGTTATTTTTTGTTGAATTTTTTCTTCGAATTAACGTCATTACATTGTATTTAGTTTAAATAAAATAATTACGGCCGGAAGCTTTTCAAGTGATTATTTAATTATAACATAACGTTTAGAGGCCTATGAATCATTGCATTATTTTCTATTATGACTTGAGCACAGTTAATTGCGATTTCAGGAATTTAATTTCAAATGATTGGGTACAGAATTAAAGTCTTTTTGGTTGTAGTGAAATTAAAATCATGAGATGTGGTTATTTTTGATGTAAAAAAAGAGAAAAAAAGATTTAGATTTATTTGAATGTTTAATAATGTGTTAATTGGTTTAAGTGTGTGTAGCGTGCTTAGTGTAGGTAATCCGATTCGTTGTCCGGTTTCATGCTAGGTCGTGATTGAATAGACGGGGGGATGCGGAGGGCATATGGGATGTTATCTAGGGATTCTTTTATCTCCTCGGGGAGGTCGTCAAGGAGTTGTGTAAGAATCGCGGGGGACGCTTGAATTTTAATTTAGGTTTCCTTCGTGGGAATTGTAGAAAACGGTAGTTGTAGGGAGTGGTAAGGATTTCTTTGGTTGGGATAGTATCGCCGAAAATTCTCTTATGCGCGAAGTTTTTCTAAAGTGTTTGGATTCTGTGTGTGATTGGTGGTATGTGTGCGTGTTGTGTTGTGAGGTCACTAGGGAACCTGAGGGGTTACCTATATATGCGTCTAAAAATTAGGCGTTCACAGGAGGCAATAGAGGAAAGGTGATTGGGGTTTATATTGGTATATATGGTGCTCGGAAATATGTTTTGTAGGTGTGTTGAAGTGTTTTAGGGTGGCCCCGATTCTACCCTGAAGGACGCCCAGTAGGTTTGAGCGGTTTCTAATCCTATTGAGTGTTCTTTTTACATCGGGGAGCCAATTGAGGGTTCTAGTGAAGAGGATTTCTGGGTAGGTGATTTCATCTTGGAGTGTGAGTCTATCTTGGTTTAGGCTGAAGGAAACATTTCTGGAGGCAAGCTTTGGGAACTTATCTGCCGTGTAGTTAGGATGTCGGAAGAGGATTGTTTGGGTTTTGGGGGGATTGACAGAGACTCTCCACCGGTTCGCCCCGTTGGAAAAGTTCCGTAGGGTTTTGGATTAGCCGGGAGGCCGTTTCGCTGTTCCGGATTAACCGCCGAGAAGGCGGTGTCATCCGCAAACTGCGCAACGACTACTCCGGGTTGTGCAACTTCGGGAATGTCTGATGCAAAGATGGTGTAAAGGATAGGGGCTAAGGCAGAACCTTACGGTAAGCCTGCTGTTGGTTGAAAAGGATCGGAGAATGTTTTCCCTACTTTTACCCGAACTGACCGATTGGTCAGGTACGAGAGTAGGAGTTTGGAGAAGGGGTCGAGAATGTTGCGGTTTCGGATCTTGTTCAGGAGACCGGCGTGCCAGACCCTGTCGAATGCTTGCTTAATGTCTAGAAACATAGCCAGATTGCATTGCTTGTGATTGAATGCTCTGGTGGTCTCTATAGGCAGCTTCAACAAGGGATTGTGACACGTTCGGTAGGGACGGAAGCCGAATTGGCTGTTAGGAAGGAGGTCGTTGAATTCTAGGTGATCCCTGAGTCGCCCGGCTAGAAGCTGCTCAAAGCATTTTCCGAGGCAACTCAGGAGGGAGATTGGTCTATAGGAGGAGGGTTGAGGTTAGGTCGGCGTGGAGTTTCGGTATCATGACGGTGGAGGCTGATTTCCATTCCGTCGGGAAATGGGATAGGATTAGGCATTAGTTGTATATGTTGGATAGTAATAGGAGGGCTGGGTCGGGTAAGTGACGGAGGATTTTGCGATTTAGGCCGTCATGATCTGGGGCAGAATATTTTCCTTTTTGAAATAAGTGTGTACCCGGTCGGGCGTGATGGGAGCATGAAAGGAATTCTCGTTATCGAGTTGGATCTCAGGAAGGTTAAGGTTGCGGAATTCTTCAAGGCGGCCCTCAAGGAGTGCCTTGAACCGGATATCGATTGGGATCGGAAAGTGGATTGGAGGTGGTGACCAAAGAAATCGGCCTTTCCTTGGTCGAAGGAGATTAGGTTTCCCTGAAGGTCGGTTAGTTGGGATTTATTGTTAACTCTTCTTCTGGTTTGTCTATCGAACTGTTGCTTTGGTTCAGGAGTCTTCGGCGTATCTGTTTGCTTCTCGTCTGATTAAGGCGTTATGGCGATTGTATTCCGTCTTGAGAGCCGAATCCCTAGATCGCAAGATCTTTGATCCAGCTCACAATGTGCTGTGGGAGCGGTTTGCGGGAAGTTAAGTCTTTAATGGATCTCTTGAGATCTTGGGTCGTTTGAAGATTGGGTGTAGGAAGGTTGTTGGAGATGTGTTCGGAGAAGACATTCCAGTCTGCTTTTGAAAAATTTTTAATGACTGTACTGAGGAGGTGTAGGGAGATCTGGACAAAATGAAGCTTTGATTAGTAGTGGTATGTGATCTGATGTGATCGTGGTGCCTAGAAAGCACTCACGATCAAAATAGTGAGCTATGGGTTCGGAAACTATGATACGATCTACTATTGAGGCACCTAAGTGTTCGAAGTATGTTGGCTGTGTGTTGGCGATTCGCAAGAGCGGCAACTGCAACAGAGCGGATGATAGTCTGTTACCATTGCCGTTACTTGCGGTATCACCGAATTGGATGTGGTGGGCATTGAAATCACCTTGAATAACTCCATTACGGAGGTTAGAGGCGTAGATTAAAAGGTAATTGGGTAGGGTGTTGTGGCCGGGCGGATTTTAGTATGAAATAAATACTATATGAGTAGGAAAGTGCATCGTCGAAACAAAGGATTCGACGCATTCGACCGTAGGTGCGCAGAAAGTTGAAAATGAGTAGGCGGGAAGCAATTTTTAATGAAGAGGGCGGTTCCGTGTTCACTATTGTTTACATAGGTGTGAAATGTGTTGAAATTAAGTGTGCATCAGGGTGTGAGTTTTGTTTGCGTGATAGAAAGGATGTGTATATTGTGTGTGTGCGTTTCCGACGAACGCTCCTGGCATTAACGGTCCCTGCTAGGATATGAGTTTGGAGGGAGTTAAGATTTGGGTTGGCGGATTACGGCGACCTTCATCCGCGTACCGGATATGCAGATGTTGAACCTCCTTTAAAAGAAGTTTCGGGATAGCAAATCTAGGGTGCGTACAACCCTATCTCGCCGGTCGGGTAACATCTGGAAGAGGGAGTGGTTGAGGATTTGTAGGAAGTCTTTGATGTATAGGGATTCGGTGTTGGGAGAGGGTTTAAGGTGGGCTGTCTTACGAGTCGGACTCTTCGGAGGACAGGATAGGTTCGAGGGATGCCATCTTCGACGGAGAACTGGGAGATTCCCCGCAGTTGTTACACCTTGGTATAGCAAGGGTTGGACACTACTCAACGGTATGCCCCACCTGCGTGCAGGTGGAAAAATACTTGGGGGTAGGTTGAGGGATAAGGGAGGGTTCGCAACTGTAGAGTCGCCCGAACTTGGCGACATCGCGTATGAGGAGGTATTCGAGGGTGGTTTGGGAGGAGGTTATGATCCGAACAAGGGATGTGGGAGAGTTCGTCGCCTTGGAGGTGATGCGAACGCCCTTCCTCACGTGTGGAAGATCGATAACAACCGAGGATTTTGGGTTCTAGGCTGTCCTTACCTACGTGAAGAATCACACAGGAAAAGGAGGGCGCTTTAGGAGTAGAATTGTAGTGACCGGATAGTTGGATGAAAGTTACTGTTGGATCACCGAAATAGTGTCGCAGCCTTAGCTGTGTACCATCCGGTAAGTGAGACGAGGTCTCTAGGAGACAGGTGTGGTTATGGTTATACGTTAAGTTCAACCAGGGAAGGTTAAGGGATTTAAAGAAGTTGTGTAAGGATTTCTGGGTGGTTATGGATTTTGGGATATTGCGGATGCAATACCTTGAGGATTGAGAGCGGGTGGGTTTAGGATTGGGGAAAGCGGGTGTAGGAATTACGACAGGTACAAGTGGCTAGTCAGGTGTGGGTAAGAAGGCGGGTTTGTGTGTGTGCGAGTTTGTGTGTGCGGGTTTGTGGAGACTATGGAACGTGTAGAGATGTAGGAATATGTGGATGAGCTGGAAATGGACGAGGCGTTTGAATGGGAGCGTGTACGTGAGGATGGCGATGGCGAGGCGACGGTGTGTGCGTATATGAGGGTGGCGTTCGTGCTTAACCATCGCGGTTGTTGTTAATAAGGTTTTGAAAAGTAAAAAGAAAAGGAATTGTTTTAAAGAAAGGCCGGGTCTCCGCCGAGGTGCAGTCTCACACACCAAGGAATAAAGACTTGGAAATCAGAGGCCTAAATAGAAAAAGGAGGAAAACAAGTGTTAAAATAAAACAATAAATTAAAATTAATTAAAACAATATTTATATTAACCGATAACTATTTGTTTAACTCGACGTCGATCCTGTAGTTGGCGGTGGCGGTGTCCTCGATGTTTCTTTATTTTGTTCTTCGCTCCTGCTGTATTCCGGCGGCTCCTAGTTTCTGCTAGGCTGTGGCTCCTCTACTGATAACTGCTTCCACGTATTATCTGTTTGCAAACAGTGACAGATCTAACTCCGAAGTGACGAAGATCACGATGCCGGAACGACGAACGTAAAAATGCTAATTTCTTTGTTGGAATTAAGAGATATGTAATAAAAATCACAAGAGCTCTTACGTGAGAAGGAGCTTACGTTCGATACCGAAGTTCCACACTGATAAGTGTCAAACACGATTATACACAATCTTGGCGTGGGGAAAACTAACTTTGTTCTGACGACAGCATCCTGTAATTGGTTTACCGTAGGTAATTTTATTTACGGAAACTGGAATAAATTTGATTATTTTTTATGCGGCAGGTACTTAAGCTACTAATTAAGATAAAATTGTTAACCAGTGTATTATTAATTCAAGTTACTGGTGTGAAGAGTTGGAACTTTTATAATATTGAATTCGATTAGAAAGGTAACTTCCCAATCATTAGATAAGACTGCCATGACATCCTATTGTACTTAACCACAGCAATGTATACTCAAGAATAGATCTATTAGAATATTATTTTGAAATTAAATGCCTTGGTTAGATACAATGTAAAACAAATATTTGTTAAATTAATGATATTTTTATTTAGTCAAAAACGAATCTCATAGATTCACTTGTGCCATAATTATCTTGGGTACATTCACACATGATTTTTCAAAAAATACATAGTACGCCGCTGACTTATAGTTAAATCAATATTTTGTTGTATTGACTAAGTATGCATGAAAGTTGCATTCTTGCTATTTTTTTTAAATTATTAAAAAAAATTAAAAATAATAAAATTGTAAAACTTCAAAATGCAAACGTCTTAAAATTTTAAGATAACTTAAATAATAAAAATTTAACAGAACAAAAATGGATGCTCTACTACCTTTCAGTATCGCACAAAAAACGACGCTCCCAAAAAGTCTTTGCGCATGAGCATGTCTGAAACTGAATGTACAAACCATATGTGTGGAAGGCTTCACTTTAGATAAGTAAATTATGTTTTATGCAGCTATGATATGCAGCACACATGGTACGAAATGCACGTTACTTGCCTAGAGGAAGATAAATTATTAACAACACGTTCGAAGTTTGTTACATGATGACACACAATTACTACCTACAATTAACGGTATTTTTTACATTTTATAATAGCATATTGCAAGGAATTATGACATGAGTGAATATTTATCGAATGAGAGAGGGGAATAGGATACATTTCACAAATGTCATAGCGTATTGTAAACGAGTCTCATATGCTATTTTAGGGCCGACTGCGTTTTCACAAGGAATTTAGTTTAACGTGTTGTTACTATTGTTTGGTTACGGCAGCAGACGATCAATACTTTCTTATGGAAGCAGTATTTTTCTTATTTACTACGAAAATTTGTTCTAAAATGTGGATTTAGGTAATTGCAACATTCGGTTTATTTGGTGCTAGTGCACGCATGGAATTAGACAATTTATGTGTCCTAACATGTAAAGAAGAAGGTTCATTCTTCGTGGTCTGCCTTAAAGATGATAAAACCGATAGACCGATATTTTTAACGATTTTGAACGACATCATTGGAAGAAGTACATTAAAATAATTTGTACAAAATTGTCAAGAACTTATGATCTGTTAGCTCTATAACAAATATGAATGACAAGGAAACCTGTCTACAAGCGAATGTGTACTTTCACCTACATCAGGACTTCCATTATCTAAAAATTCATTTTGTACAGTTGTAATGCCTCCCCCAGTCTCTGGAAATTTATTCTTATTCTTTGTTGCCCTTGTTTTGATTCTCGGATGGAGATCCAAGATTGTCACTACTTCGTAAATAAACTCATGAATAAATCTTAACAAGTTATAACAAATTTATTCTGTTATATTAATATAAAATAAAACAAACTCTAAGAGGAAATAATAAAATAAACAAACGTAGTTATACTGGATTAAATAAATAAACTACAAATGATTCTGGTGGCCCCTGGTGGTCAAACCACTATGGTACGCGGCTGTTTTGGGATTCAGATCGCCGTCTATGGATATTACTGTAAATATATCATTAAACAGATGTTTTAGTGATACGTGAAATGTTCATTACTAAAAAAGGTGAATTATAATGAACAGGCGATATCTGTGTAATTAAATAGTGTAATATGAAGTCAAGTTTACCAAGGAATTATTAACAAGTGAGTGTTGTATTGCCATTTGTAATTATGTATGAAAGTTAGTGTGATGATAATAGTCAGCTGTTATGTTAGTAATAGGGTGAATGCAAACTATATTACCTGGGAACTCTGATTGATGTTTGGGGAACTATAATATCATATTCGGAGTTGAAACTGCCGACAACGTTTAAAGGGTTATTATCGTTAAGAGAGCCTCCTGTTAAGTAGAAGTAGCTAGTTATTTAGAGCATAACCTACGTGTAATTAACTACGTCCTTCAACAATCATTCAGTACTAATCTCGGGGCGTTGGCACCACCAAGAGCATTGTAAGAATGAACGTGTTTTACTATTTTGTGAAGGGGTCTTATAGTGGCAAAGGGATGATTCTTGGCTTAAAAATCTTTAGTTTTTCTGGGACGTCACCTCCAGCAAACTAAGGACTTCTTACCCTAGACACGTTTATGCACCTTTCTCGGGGCTTTTGACCAACAAGAATTTTATGCATAAAAGTGTGTGTAAATAAATACAGAATGCTGGTCAGGTCAATAATATGGGTAAGGTATAAGGGATATTGGTCAGGATTACTGGCCTGGTTAGGGATGCTGGTGATACTGGTCTGGCTGGTACGAAAATACTACACGGGCAGGATAAATTGATACGAGATGCTGGTCAGTACACTGGTCAAGCTAGTAGTTATATGTCAGGATACGGGCCAGGGTACTAGTTGTTGGTCAGGATACTGGTCAGCCTAGCCTGGATGCGGGACAGGATAATACTACAGGTACAGGGTAAAATATATTATAGGAAGTAGCTGAAGAAAGAAGGTTGGGGAAGAACTGTCGAGTGTGAGTGTGAGTGTCTGTCTTAGCCTCAGTCTCCGATGCTAGGGGTCTGGTATTTATAGGTAAATTGGAGGGAGTGGGAAAGGATAGACAACTGGTAGTATCTAGTAACGATGATAAATAAGTTGAGGAAGGAAATAGGAAATAAGTTCTGATAGGAATTATTTACTAGGATAGGAAAATTTATAGTAAGGATTTTCAGGATCATTACACAGTTAATATTAACATAAATAAATTAATAACGATTATTACAGATTTAAATTTTTGAATGGTTGGTCGAAACGGAAATAATAAAAAATGTTTTGTTCAAAATTTTATAGTATAGTGTAGCAATAAAACATTATAAAATTAGCTTATAAAAATTGTTCAAAATGATCGCCATTGTGCATTAAATAAGTTTCACACATTGTTCTGACCCACTTTATTGCATTTAAAATAATAACAGGCCACAACTGTAGTTGCATAAAAGCCCTGTCAACGGCGTTGCGTAGATCCGCCAGAGATTCGTATTTCGTTCTCTAAATTTTATTATAAGATATCCTCACAGAAGGAAACCTAGAACTGACAAATCTGGTAATCTTGGTGGACATCTTAAAGGTCCATTCGTACCTATCCAATGGCTTTAAATTTTGTTATCTAGATAGTTTCTAATAATTTCAGTGTTGTGAGCAGAAACACCGTTTTGTTGTAAATATAATAAATTTAAACATGGTACATCACATTGTATTTCGGGTACACTATTTTACAAAATTTTTAATTATCTATTGGCAGTTAGGCTTTCGTTAAGAGCTTGATATACAATTTTACTACTCAATATGAAACAAGATGCACATGGGTTATTTTCAGACCAAAATCTATTATTTTTTCGATTAAAAATGCCAGCGCTGTTAAAGTGCACATCGTCAGACCAAACAACAATATCAAAATGAACATCTCTGTTCACATTTTGTAAATACCAATTACAACATTATCTACGGCGTTCTGCATCGTCCGGACGTAAGTTTTGGATCATATAAAATTTGTATGGGTGATCTGGCAATTTTTTTTACACTTATTTTAGGCACTCAATACTGCAGGCTATCTCTCTGCTGGAGGTATGTGGATTTATTGCGGTTCACGATAATACGTTTATTTCGTCAATTTCGCGATTTTCTTTGTTGTAGACTTTTGAACGAGGTTTATAAAAAGAGCCGGGTTCAGTTAGATTTGATTTTATTCTTGTAAACTTTCTTTTTTCTGGCTCTTGATATATATCAGATAAATTTTTGTTGTCAATTTTCAGTCAAAGTCACAATATATCTATCTTAGATACCTGTGAATATACATTCTAATGCTTTTTCTGTATTTTCGAAAAAATTTATGTAACAAACAAGCATGTCATATTTTTCTGCGTTTCGAAATGTTATTAGCTAGCATTAACAAAGAATGAATTTGCAACAACTAATTTAAAAATATTAGACAAATGAAAGCAAATAATCATAATAACAGATATAAACCGTCATACATCTAAAATCATTACAAAAAAGTAGCGCAGAAACTCGAAAACCGCAACACCGCGGTTCTTGAGATACCCCGGAAAGCAATCTAAATCGGAACATACTATTATATCTGTAAACATTATTTTCCTATTATTTTTGTTTTGAATGTGTATGAATTTTTCTAATATATATACACCACTAATTTGTAATAATTATGGCCACGTCTCCCATGAGTTATATGCGAAATATAATTCACGGGGCGTGATTTATCTCACTGTTGTTGACACCAGCTCTTTGGAAGAAATCTGGTGTCTCCACTCATCATTCCCATATACATACATACTGTATGCGTCAAAATATACAGTACTGGGAAACTATGTTACTGTTATGGTTACTATTGTAAATGTTCAAAATGTGCTTCATTGCGCTGTAGATAGTGCTCATAATTATCACGCAGGTTTTGAAACATTCTGGAACATAGGTTTCTTTAGAGTCCTGAAAGATGAGACGATCTTTTGACGTAACACAGTTTTGGATGGATCTGGACAGCTGAAAATTTTCTCCTGTTATATTCCCCACACATAAGCATCAGGTGGTGTCAGATCGAGTGAATGTGAAGGGTAGGAAACTAAGTCCCACGGGAAATGGTTCGTCCTGGAAAGACCAAAAATCGTGAACAATATTTTATCCTGATATACCTATCTTGCTCCGTCAATCGTTTTCCAACCTGTATTCGGTACGTAAATCCACTTAAGTCTTTAATAAACAATCGTTAAAGTGACGTATCGCTGATAATTAATTAATAATTAATTTTAGGGATGTCCGTCGAAGACTTTGCTTTGGCGACTGCAACGTTTGATTGAGGACACGTCCATGATTTTCATTTGTGGGCACAGTTACTGTCCTATCAGACCTTCCCTTCCGCTGACACAATACACTACCCGTACGACGAGATTTTGTAACTGTGCTGCTTGGTGCCGGCTTATTAAACTGTTCGTGATATTGTTCCGCTACTAACTTTAAACTCGGCCCGCCTTGATAACCATTTCCGTGCGAGCGAAAATAATATTCCACTATGAACACTTTTTCCTTCATCGTGAGACTCATTGTCATTTCCAACCAAAGAGCACAACGTTCGTTACACAACTAGCATACAAAATGGTGATACAACAGCACCCAGACGCACAAGCATGCGCATGTATGCTGAGCGAAATCCAGTACTGTATATTGTGGCGCATATCGTATATACCATAGAAGTACTAGGGGATTTATATAATTACATAATAAAGCTCTACGGGCAATGCAAAAAGAAACTGAAACTTCTTGATTTCATGTTGTACATGTCGCTTGAAAAATCTGGAACACTGGAACTGTGGCAGGATCTGTAACAAACAAAATACACCCATGTACCACACAAAATTAGAAAACATCGAACGCGTTTCGATAGCTAGCTATCGAAACGCGTTCGATGTTTTTTAATTTTGTGTGGTACGTGGGTGTATTTTGTTTATTATACATTTTCTTCAAAACTTTCATTCTACTCTAAAACAAAAACAAATTTGTTACGGATTTTCACTATTTGTTTAATACATATTTCAATACTGCTTTAAGATGCACTTTCAAATATTAAACTAACGTCTTGTATTTAAAACAAAACACATCTTTAAGTAGACTAATATTTAACGCTTGTACAACATTTGGAATACGTACGCCACTTTAAAGTGTAAATGTATATTAATATAAAATTTAAAAACAATTTTAACAAAAAAAAGTGATTTCCTTGTCGGGGGTTAGAACTCTCCTGTCTTGCATCACCAGTCCGGTCACTTTGCCATGTAACCATTCGATGCTTCTATATTTAACCTATATTGTTAGCATATTAAAACGATAGGGATTTTAATTTTTACCGTTTTTGTTCATTTTTAGTTTGATAACCAAGTTGAAACTACGTATATATGCGTTTTTCACGATTTTTACTTTCCAACCTACATATACATATGTAGGTATAGAAGGACTTATTAGCTCATTTTACAAAGTTTCGCCAAGATCGGACCTCATGTCTGGATGTGGTTGCGTGCGTGCGTGTGTGTTTGTGTGTTTGTGTGTTTGTGTGTTTGTGTGTTTGTGTGTTTGTGTGTTTGTGTGTCTGTGTGTCTGTGTGTCTGTGTGTCTGTGTGTCTGTGTGTCTGTGTGTCTGTGTGTCTGTGTGTCTGTGTGTCTGTGTGTCTGTGTGTCTGTGTGTCTGTGTGTCTGTGTGTCTGTGTGTCTGTGTGTCTGTGTGTCTGTGTGTCTGTGTGTCTGTGTGTCTGTGTATGTGTGTGTATGTGTGTGCATGAGCGTGCGTGCGTACGTCGCGCGTGGGTGCGTGCGTGGGAGTGTATGGATGAATGATAGTATCAAAGATAACTCCAGAACGAAAATACGTACGTACATAAAAGTTTGTATTTAAGCTTTTCCATTTGGCTTACAGTTGATTAGATTTTGTTAGATATCCAGCAGCGGATAGGGGTGATATATTAGAAGCAGTTTTTGGTTTTTATGAAATATTTCTAAGACAGCTGCATATTTCAAAGATATAAAAATACCTAGATATAGACCTTAAACATATCGATTAATTATCTTCTATACAAATTTTTTAGCGGCAAAAAAATTCCTCTGGTAGAATTTAAGTGTTAGTTCAATTTTTTGCAGTACCTTTTATAGGAAAAAGTGTAGGCGTATTTAGTAAAGAAAATTTTATTTGGCATAACTTTTATAAAGTATTTTTAATATTATAACCCACAACTCAAATTATAAATACACGAGATTTTTAAGTAAATGGACAGGTATCAATTTCCTGAACGACCCGGTTCAACAGTGCTATGAGAGGGGCGATATGAATTTGCCGCTATGCTCTTAGATTGAAGTCGGAGAAGGCATGCGGACTTTTTCGATAAGGAAAAATTTGTAATGACTGCTTCATACGAGGATCGTACCACAAAATCGTAAACTAAAAATGAAATTGCGACTGCAATCTAAAACCCTATAGGAGAAACTATCACTAAGTAAATCAGATATTATACAAAAAATTACCTTCATCCAAGGGTTTCAGATATAGAAGCTAGGTAGTACCGGGATATCAACAATAAATGACCGAAAAAAAACTGCTTTTTACAGAATTTTTATCAAAAGTTTATTCCAAGTTACTAGTGAAATTAGGCACAAATATTTATTTCATCTTCGATTGACATTTCATAAACGTACATAGATTTTCCCTTTTCAATTATTCCTTTATCTACATTTGTATTACAATAAAATAGTTTTTTTCAAAACTCATTAATAAATTAACCAGGACTTTCAAGGTAAATTTATTCATGTATTTTATACCTTTTTCGTAAATAAATTTTTTTAGGTTATAATGCCTTTTACTGTGGAACAAGACAAGTTTATTTTGGAAGCTTATTTCCGAAACGGCGAAAAACATGTAGATGGAAACTGGAAGTATTCAGTACGATTATGTGTTGAAGAATATCGAATTAGATGATGATGTTTTATGCTGACACATTCGAAGAATTGTTAGTCGTTTTCATGAGCATGGTAGTGTTTGCAAGGGAAAATCTACGGGTCTATGTGCACTAATTGAAAATCTACTCATTATTTACTATACCTTAGCTGAATTGATCTTATTTACATGCACGTTTGAGATCTAAAAAAACAATGCATATTAATTCATTATTTGCTGTGCTTTAGATCAATACGTACAGATTTGAGTTATCTTAAAAAACAATAGGTACATCATAAAGTAGACATGGTGACTAGTTCCATATGAGAAGGACTAAATCAGTGGTATATAATTTGAAATAAGTTTTTGTTCAAAAATTAGAATGCAATGCAAAAGTGATATCTAGCATTAAGTTAAATAAGTTCTTTGTTTCCATTATAATGTATTTGTGATGTTCACCAGTGTACATTCAAAGGTGGGCAGCAAAAATGGTGTACCTGACTTGTGCTGAATATGTTGAATGTATGCATTTATAATAAACTAACCAGTCATACATGTAATTTGTTTTCACTAATATTATTTAACAAATACATATATCATACATTGATTTCTGATTAATGACAAATTCATTTTAAAAATTCATTTAAATGTTTTAATGTCATTGTAAAGGTAACATCATCCAATATCACTCCTTTTTTAAAATATTCACTCTCCACATATTCACACACTTTCTTCGAGTTCTCAGCTGTAATTTTTTTCAATTCTTCATTGCCAATTGCTTAACACCTTCCATTTGAAATGTCACATTCCTCACTGCTATCCGATTTTTCAATGGGATTTAATTCAGAGTAGTACAAAGGGAGACGAAGGAACGGTTTCTTCAGCAACACATTCTTGTAATTGGGATAATGGCATTGTCATCGTTCCTTCTTTTTCTTTTTTCATAAATTGGTACACATTGTAGATAATTTGCCGCCCTTGGCTATGAATTACCTTTCGATTATTCATTTTCAACCTGACAAAACAAAAAACAAAATTAATGCATTATTGCCTATTTCAAACCACTCATGTCGATATAAACAAAAAGATCATTAAACGCTCATCTAAACAGTTTTTACTCTCTAAACTCTCGTAACCAAATTGAGGTTAAAAAGCAAATTTTGTTTTAAACATTACTTTTAGTATATAAAAGCACTTACAAAACTTGAATTTGACGAGTAAATACCATGTATTGGTTTAATACACCAGAAATACGCCTTGGAAATCCAGAAAATCTGTAATATCAATTAAAAACAATAAATGATAATTATTTTTAACCAAATTTTTACATACCTTATAACAATTTCCCTTTAGTCTTAAGAAAGACTAAATTACAATTATTGAAGTTTTTGTACGTCTACATAATACGCAATTCGTCGTTCACCAAAGTTTTTGTCATTTATGGTAGTATTTATTTTAATATCTGCATTTACGCCACTGGATATAGCACAATTTTCATTTTAAGGATGCGGAACAGTAGTACTGTTCTAGGAGCGGCACGGTCAAACAATGATGATCGCACTGTATATTGTTAAACTTTTTAATCCCCCGAAGTGTGCACGAATTGAAACTTAGATAAACTATTTCATGATAACCTTCAAAACGTTTATTAGGTGCTTCAGGCTGAATCCCTTATACCGGGATATCAACAATGAATGACCGAAAAAAAACTGCTTTTTATAGAATTTTAATCAAAAGTTTATTCCAAGTTACAAGTGAAATTAGGCACAAATATTTATTTCATCTTCGATTGACATTTCATAAACGTACATAGATTTTTCCTTTTTCAATTATTCCTTTATCTGCATTTGTATTACAATAAAATAGTTTTTTTCAAAACTCATTAATAAATTAACCAGGACTTTCAAGGTAAACTTATTCGTGTATTTTATGCCTTTTTCGTAAATAAATTTTTTTAGGTTATAATGCCTTTTACTGTGGAACAACACAAGTTTATTTTGGAAGCTTATTTCCGAAACGGCGAAAAAGATGTAGATGGAAACTGGAAGTATTCAGTACGATTATGTGTTGAAGAATATCAACATCACTTTCAGAACATCGAATTAGATAATGATGTTTTATGCCGACACATTCGAAGAATTGTTAGTCGTTTTCATGAGCATGGTAGTGTTTGCAAGGGAAAATCTACGGGTCGCACAAATGTACTTACAGAGGAAGTAGTGGAAAATGTACGATATCGTTATATTTGTATGTAAATAATATGTGCACTAATTGAAAATCTTTACTCATTATTTACTATACTTTAACTGAATTGATCTCATTGGCATGCACGTTTGAGATCTAAAAAAACAATGCATTATTAATTCATTATTTGCTGTGCTTTAGATCAATATATACAAATTTGAGTTATCTTAAAAAACAATAGGGTACATCATAAAGTAGACATGATGACTAGTTCCATATGAGAAGGACTAAATCAGTGGTATATAATCTGAAATAAGTTTTTGTTCAAAAATTAGAATGCAATGCAAAAGTGATATCTAGCATTAAGTTAAATAAGTTCTTTTTTTCCATTATAATCTATTTGTGATGTTCACCAGTGTACATCCAAAGGTGGTCAGCAAAAATGGTGTACCTGACTTGTGCTGAATATGTTGAATGTATGCATTTATAATAAACTAACCAGTCATACATGTAATTTGTTTTCACTAATATTATTTAACAGATATATCATACATTGATTTCTGATTAATGACAAATTCATTTAAATGTTTTAATGTCATTGTAAAGGTAACATCATCCAATATCACTCCTTTTTTAAATATTCACTCTCCACATATTCACACACTTTCTTCGAGTTCTCAGCTGTAATTTTTTTCAATTCTTCATTGCAAATTGCTTAACACCTTCCATTTGAAATGTCACATTCCTCGCTGCTATCCGATTTTTCAATGGGATTTAATTCAGAGTGGTACAAAGGGAGACGAAGGACAGCATGACCATTTTCAACTAGTAGCTTGTCTAGAACGGTTTCTTCAGCAACACATTCTTGTAATTGGGATAATGGCATTGTCATCGTTTCTTCTTTTTCTTTTTTCATAAATTGGTACACATTGTAGATAATTTGCCGCCCTTGGCTATGAATTACCTTTCGATTATTCATTTTCAACCTGACAACAAAATTCATACATTATTGCCTATTTCAAACCATTCATGTGAATATACACAAAAAGATCATTAAACGCTCATCTAAACAGTTTTTACTCTCTAAACTGTACATTATTCTCGTAACCAAATTGAGCTTAAAAAACAAAATTTGTTTTAAACATTACTTTTAGTATATAAAAGCACTTACAAAACTTGAATTTGACGAGTAAATACCATGTATTGGTTTAATACACCAGAAATACGCCTTGGAAATCCAGAAAATCTGTAATATCAATTAAAAATAATAAATGATAATTTTTAGCCAAATTTTTACATACCTTATAACAACTTCCCTTTAGTCTTAAGAAAGACTAAATTACAATTATTGAAGTTTTCGTACGTCTACATAATACACAATTCGTCATTCACCAAAGTTTTTGTCATTTATGGTAGTATTTATTTTAATATCTGCATTTACGCTACTGGGTATAGCACAATTTTCATTTTAAGGATGCGGAACAGTAGTACTGTTCTAGGAGCGGCACGGTCAAACAATGATGATCGCACTGTATAAGAAAAGGTGGCTAATAATTAGTTATTTGCCCAATACACCGTGTTAACAAATTTTTTCTAACTTTTATAAGATGACCGACGAAAAGATAAAGAATAACCACAAGGCTAATAAAAAATTCCCATTATCACTAGATAATTTTAAATTTGCCAGATGGTAGCAAGAATATTAAAAGAAGACGCAGATTCCTATATAACGTTTATCAAATTTACAGAAACCTGTTTATTTTTAAATCAAGTTCTGATTATTCCCCTGTTGGATGACACTACTTTAAACTATTCACAATTATGTTTTTTTTTATCAATTTATCTTTTAGCGTAAAATTAAAACGTAACAATATAACGCAAGGTAAGTCGAACAATTATTGGAATTTTTTTTTAATTAGCATGTATTTATGTCTATGAATCTCTCTCACATGATGTTTTAAACGTCATTCTGACATGATTATTGTTTTTGTTTTTACAATGTTGCCTGTTTTCGTTGCATAGTTATCCTAATTTCTTTCCATTTAAGTTAGCATCTATACGTTTATTAACCTCTGTCTGTCATGAAGTTTTAAACGTCTGTAGGTATGACATAGATTATTGTTTTTGCGTTTACAATGTTGCCTATTTTCGTAATGAACAAGAGGTTGCATAATTATTCTAAAAAATGTTATTAGAATTATTTCATTTTTTAAATTTCCATTTTGTAGGTTGGAAGGTCGTGTGGTGTTCCACGCCAGATACATAAAAATATTTTATTTAAATGCCATTTCTGCTGCCTTAAGCAGCTTGAAGTTTCATATCTAATAGTTTTTCAACCCCTGTCATGCGTGTAAAGAATTTCAAATTGATACCTCCATTTTTACGATTATTTTGTTGTATTGTTTGAGATTTTTTCATCTGTGTCCTTTTTATTTTTGAGTCATCAATGTATCCTTCTGCTACTGCCGTAGATTTTCATCCACCATGTCTCTTCAATGCAGTTAAGAGTAAGATCTACGAAAACTGTGACTAGAGTATTTTTTTGGGTTGGGTAATTGCAGAAATATTGCTATTTGTTTCGACATTTGTGTAAACTTGTTAATACCTATCCTTTGTGAGGTGCATTAGCCATTTTGATAGTTTAGAAAGAAGATGTTAGATTTGACAGAAGGTGAACGAAGGCTGATGCACTTTTTGAAAATTTGGTAAAATTGATCAGTGATTGTAAATTTTTGGGTAATTTTTGTTTGGTGTTTGGTACCTTTACCAAGAAAGCCGATCCGAGGTCTTGTAGATTTTCTAGTTTAAGATTGCACATTTCATTAGCACGGCTAGCACCCATTACACCATTATCACTGCAACCTGCACTAATATGCATATTTTTTATTTATCATATATTTGAACAATTTTTAGATTTCTTACCTTTGTTGCAAGATATTTTGCGTCAGATGCCTCTGGAGAAAAAATACTGGCTTTTAGCCCTAAAACTTTCAGACTTGAGTTTTAAAAGGGCTCTAAATTTGGCGTATTTTTCAATATCAATACCATGATGTAAGTTAATAGTGCTTTAGTTGAGTTGATCGGCCTATTTCCACAGTTTTCTTTCTAAACTATCAAAAATTGTACTTCTAAGCATAATGTTGATTGTTTGTATTTTGCGGAAAACTCGGTAAAATATACTAAGAAAACGGATTCTGAAAAAGACTCCGCTTTCTTCTTAGTCTTTAATTGTAAAATGAATCATATGCAGACATATAAAGTTTGGGTTTTTCCGGTAATAGGTTTAAACTTGCAATTTTTGCGACTTCTTATATATCTGAAGGTGTACACATCTCATTTTCACTATCTGAATCCATTTTATCTAACGAAATACTGTGAAATACCTTAAAACTTTGAGTAATAATAAGTAGAACAACTAACCTTTTGACGTTTGAAATTAAAATTAAAAACCGTAGCGCAATTGTCAAAACAGATACAAACAAAGTACCATGGTGTTGCCATAGCAACAAGCGCTGGGATTTGATGTTTATGTCAAGCTCTCTTTTTTATTGTACCTACAAAATCGTATTGAAATGATATGAGTTCATCATTCACTAGTCAATACCGGATATTATACACTAGTGCATAATGGATATTATTATTAAGGAAACACATGTATAATAATCATGTTATACAGTAGTCGTGGACAATAGTATATTACATACGGAGGCGGAAAGTGTTCCATTCCTGTCGAGAGAAGTATAGTTCTCGAGACTGGATAATGGTACCTTTGCCGAGGTTTGTATACGATTTTATTCACAATTAAAGAACAAGCAACATTATACAGTTCAAATCAAAAATCCATCACGGCTTCTCGTTTAATACTGAAGGTCGTGACAATGCGACTTTTAATTTTTACTTTAAGGCTGGGGAATGTAATACAAATTATAGGCACTCCTAATGTCAAGGACAACTACTAAAGTACGTAACATTATACAGTACAATTTACACCATGTGTAAAGGGTGAACTAATGTATAGAATGATACATTTGCCATATAAATTTGCTTACTAAATAATGCAAAAAAAAACAAAGTAGTGCAATTTTTTTGGGAAAGAAATCATTCCTCTCAAGAAGATTTATAGGTTTAATCAATTTACAATTATCATCATACCGTATATAAGGGTGTATATTAATGATTCGCCAACTTGGAAGCATACTGAACTTCAAAAAAGAGAGCTGTCCTTGACATTAGTTTACGCTCTCGTAGCTTACGAGAATGAAAATAGCGGTATAATTCAAACATTGTTAGCTCCTATTAAAAGTTCAAGGCATCTTAAGTAGATGGTGCTCTTGCGACATGAAGTTGGAGCATTTTAAAATTTCCAGAGCGCCATTCGAATAAATCTAGGTTATGAACAATTTCCATTGTGTATTTTATGAAATAATTTGTGGCAATTTTTTGAATATGAATGCTCACATTACCGGTTACTATCCTCGTCGGGAGAGTTTGCCGCTACGTCATTATTTATGAATGTAGTTATCCAATTTGTTTATACTGTATTCTCATATACAACAGTGAATTAAATAATGAATGGTGAACATTCATAGTGCATTTAACGAAATCAACGCGGTACTGAATAAGTAAATGTAGCAGAAAGAGTAAACCTATAAACGCGAAAGCAATTTGTTTTATATGCATATAATTCTCATTTGACCAATACTACATAATCTCCATTTATTTGTTTATCCTGTGACTGTTTCCTCATTTTCTACATTGACTTCTTTTAATTATCATTTATTACACACTTTAAAGAGAATGGGACTCCCCTGATATCAGTATCTGCTGTCCAAGAAGTATGACATTAACTACTTATATCTTAATTCATTACAATCAAGAAATTACAGCATGTGATAAGCATCTTGGGTATATTTGAGAAAACGGTGAGAAATATCATCTCGAACTACATCTAACCCAGTTTTAACAAGTCCGGGTAAAAAACGAGCATGCTAGAAAAAAAATCTGATGATCCACTTTAAACATTCAAAATGGGCATAAGGAATACGTCATACAATATGTATGCACAACACAATCACAATCTTTTACACACGTTTGACATACTAATTTATTTACAGAAAAACATGTCACAGTTGCAAGTTTAAATGCAGAAATTGGTAACAGTCACATATTAATAAGTGACAGCAGTCTTCATCGTGTAATCCAGGTGCTAGGATTCGAATTCAAAAAGGACTCCAACCGTGCAGCTTTATTGGAAAAAAGTTACATCGCAGAAATACAAATTATATTTCTTAAACAATACATTACAGAGATCAATTCACCTAATCGTCGGCAAGATGGCTATAAGGATGAGAATGTAATTACTATGCGGAACGAAGCTTTACAGTAACTCCGATTAGATGTTTTACACTTTAACCACCATGTTTCTACTAGCTATAAGTAGTAATACAAGTGTGTTAGTTCATATTTGATACAAATTATGATTATGAAACATAGTAGCCTTGCTTCACCACTTTAATTACAAAAAAGAACACTGTTGGAGTATCGTGCTAAAAGTCCGTTTTTAGAATATTTATCGGAGCTTTCTTCTTTGTTTCAATGTCAATCTTTCTCTGCCGTTTATGTTGAGCAGCGATAATGTATGGAGGATCGACACATCTCAATCCTCGTTTTAGATTGCCTCGTATAATTTCAGGTAAAATACAACATTTGTAAAATGTTATTAACTTTGTGCTCCATACTACTTTCCCCATAATATATCGTCACGTTTAATTTTTTCGATGACTTATGGTTCACAAATACAACAAAGTTGCAAATCTCACGTTGCGTAATATGTAGCTACCCTTGTACCTAAAATGACAGTTTCAAATAAGCACATAAAGTAATTTAATAAGGTAATATCATTTTCTCACCTGATAATAATTATGATTTTTCTTTAACGACAAAGTACCATTTTGATATTCTAAGCACAAACTCGGTATCGTTTTTGCAGCCTCTTCTAAAGTGATACCAAGTTTGGAAACTTTAAGTAAACATTTTACTTCTACAATTTCTTGTTCCCCAATCAAACCTATTCAAAAGTTGTTCCTGTATTAATTTTTGTGATGCATACATACCGTCTGGTGAAGCACCCAAAAAATGGATAGGTGATATCTAAAAACAAGCCACTTGGTGCAACTTTGATGTTTAATTTTTCTTCCAATAAGGATACAGCAACTGCTTCATTTATTCTACCATACTCAGTTGCTTCAGAGGTAAAGTACTGTGGTGAAAGAATTGTCTTAACCAAAGAATCGCAAGAAGTGTGATTTCTTCTTTTTATTACTGCTCCAAAGTTAGAAGCTGTCAATTTTTCTGCCCTTTCTGATCTATACAGAACATTTTCAAATTGCCCCACAGGAAGTTGAGCAATCTCAACTCTTCTTTCAGGTGTAATCTAACAAATGAAGTGATCATTATAAAAACATGCAATACGAATGAGTTGTACATTACTTCCAATTTCTCTAAATACCTCTCACATTCATTGCCCATTTGTTGTGTAGATATTTCAGCCTCAAGAGCCAACGGACCATAATCTACATTACGCGCATTGGTAATACCCCTGGCAGTTTTTTGCTTTTTTTTAGTTGGATTTCTTTTAAAATTCAATCTTCTTTTGTATTTGGTCTGTGAGGCCATGCATTTTTTAAATATCTTTCCATAGTGTATACTGTATAATGCCAATTAAATCCTGTTCACAAAAAAAGTGTTACAAAAAGTGGGTACAAATTCTAAAGTAGTACCTTCATTATACCTAAGGGCCGACAAATAAGATCGAGTCTGAAATGAATCTTTTTGAATCAAATTCAGTCTCATGCCTGCATTAAATCGAGCCAGCACAGACATGAATAATTCAGCTCTATTGTTGGTCTAGTTATCAAGTGAATCACCCTTCCTTATAACAAGACTGAGAGCTCCTACAACAATTCTATCATCGAAAACACAAGGTACATTCATAAATAATTACCTTGAACTAATCGGTAAAGGCCTGATGCTCGTATTTCATTGAATTCGGCTGTAGTTTCACCCATCAATTCACCACAGTAATAGTTTTTACATTTCGAATGATCCGAAAATACGTGGTTTGGTTCATTTCCTAAATTCTCAATCAGTGATGTAATATCACGATGTGCATTGGCATATATTTCTTTTTGAGCAATCTTCTCCAACTCCGTTATTTTTTTAATGGTCAGTTGTTTTCTGGCAGCTAGCGAAACATGGCTTGTTTTATTTTTGAGGGCGTGTAATCGTTTGCCATAATTTTTAATAATATGGTTAGTACATTCAATTTTC
This sequence comes from Vesta saturnalis, assembly GCA_036346205.1. NCBI lineage: Eukaryota > Metazoa > Arthropoda > Insecta > Coleoptera > Lampyridae > Vesta > Vesta saturnalis. The sequence continues at coordinate 13,139,891 of JARFJB010002176.1, forward strand.
TTAACCTATAAAACACAAAGGTCAAAAGTCCGGTATAATTTCATATACATACTTCCTTTCCGTAAGGCACATGTTGTTGTATTTTTGCATATACACTAGAGTCACCATCGGCAATAAACTATTTGTATCTTAGATTATGAGTTTCTTCACTGCGACAAAACCCTTCTACAATTATGTCTGCCTCCATGGCCGATGATGACCCTGTCCAATTTTTATAACATACATGGGGTTTGGTTGCTTCATTGTTCTTTTCATGTCTAGCACGTATGATGCAAAATTTATTTCGAACGCCTAAATATAAAACTTTTTTTGTTGCTCTACCTATAATTACTCCCTGAAATATACTATTGTAAAATTTATTAGTTATAATATGATTAAGCTTACAACACCAGACGGTGCATCAAAATTACTCCCATAACTTCTTGTGGGCCATCCTCCGTCTAAATATACACAAATCCAGGGCACCCCATCAGCATCAATATTGGTTTTTTCTATTGCAAGGTTGCGCTCTTCTGTGCTTGCTGCTTCCATGTTTTTAATTGACGCATGCATCCAAACCTATTTGATAGATGAATAAATTACATTTCGTAGCAAATGCAAAGGAAAATTATAGTATAAAAATGTATGGAATTTGCATTATAGAGAGTAGTGCTACCAAACCTTAGATAACTGATCTTGAAGCTCATAAAATAATATCCCTGATAACGGAGGAATATCCATAACACAAAGAAGTTCTTTGGTATGCTTAAATATGCTTCCTCTTGAAACGGTTCCCCATACGGCATTTTTGTTGAAATTTGTTCTCTCATAATCGACAGTTGAGCATGAATATCTCTTTCCACACCAACAACTTAACATAATGGTGGAATGCAAGCCACTTCGATTTTCTTTTTCAATGGTAAGGTGCCCACATGTACAACTACGTGCATGCTGCTCTGTCACACGAATTAATCGTTCAACGAAAAATGTTAGGTTGACAATTCTATTACCACTCACTTTCGCCTCTGGCTTTTGTTCCGTTTCGATCACTAAATTTTCAGACATGATACTACAATGAAAACAGTACAAATGTTAACCATAATTTAAGATTAAAAAACGAACCTGTCATATTCATTATTTGTTCCCAAAGCATTTTCAGCCTTTTTCTCTATATTTATGCTAATAGGTGTATCGTTATCACATAATTCCTCACAGTGTTGCAAGGCAACAGGCGATTGAGGGTTGTAATGTGCAGTACTCACTGAGCTCCTATACATAATTTAAAATATTTACGTAAGTACAGATAATTACATAATACCTAGGAGAGATAGTTTCTTGTTTTTTTTTGTTCAACCAGAATTGCTTCACAATTTTGGCTCGCTTTGTTCTACTACTTGAAGTTTCTGGCGGCTGAGGCGAGTTTTACTCTTAGGCATCTTCAGTATCTGTTCAATAGATGCATGTTAAAATTACAAGTATTTCATATTTAACTCACCTTATAAACCAAAAGCAATGAAGGGTTTTAGTCTTGAAAAAAACTATTTCTTTTGCAGGGACAAAGCAGGGCGAAAGGTAAACGGTAGGTACAATTAGGTATGAAAATGTGAAGAGTTGGAAAGCAGTAGTAATTCGGTAAATGAATAGCAAGGATAATAGGTAAATTGTTACTAATGATAAATAGAAAAAATGAACAAATGAAAAAAATTAAATACGGAATATGCAAAGAGGTTAGGTCGTTACGTTAATGGCGCGAAAGCAATAATCGGCAACAAACGTAAATCTCAGATCTGTTTTTGGATCTGTTGAAGTTAGCTTTATTCTAATATTTCATCCATACACGACTCGGAACGAAACCTTACGAAATTCGAATTTCGGTAACGAAGGTTATACCACAGTATGGTGTTATACTGTGGCTAAACTCAGAGTCAGTAGATTAACAGAGTACCGCAACCTCAGCGGTGGCCGCCATGTTTACTCCTTCCGCGCATCAATCTCTACACGCTCAGTACGGTAGACCATGTTTTACCATAATTTTTCGGAATATAATAAAACAAATTGATATAAGAAGTATATTTGAACATACTCTGGATTTATACATGTTTATGCGCACAATAATTTGAAGTTAAATACCTACAATATAACATGTCAATGTCTAAAATTAAACTTTATTTATTGCAACTCTCATTCCCATACTTCGGCTTCCACATTTGGAAGATTGTTGTGTTAATTTATTAAGTTCATCTGAACGTTTTCTTAACAAAAAATATAGACGAGTTCTAAAATAATTCGTGACAATTTTATTAAATATATCATGGCATTTGGGAAGGCCATTTGTAGTATTCATATTTATAAATGCCGATGTTAAGCACTTTATTGTTAGCGTTCCATCTATCAATTTATTAGACTCTTTCGTGAACACAGTCTCAGCGTTTTTAATGGTATCAAAAACACATTTTGTTGGATACAAAAGTGAATTTTTTTTAAAGCATTTAAGATCGACCAGCTTTTTCAAGTCTTTAATTGAATCGTCATCAGTACTGTTTGTAATAACTGAAGATAAACATTTTCTACAACTTGTAAAATTATTTTTAATTGACCCAAGCAGATAATACAGTGATTGTATTTCAGACGGAGAAATCAATGTATCATCATTAGTATACTGGAAATTAATTAATGCAAGCTCCCATTCTTCGCAGTCAATTTCATTTTCGTCTATTTTTGTTGTATTTTCGTTAGATTTTAAAAATTCAAGCAATTGTTCAGAGTCACTTATCTCATAGCTTCCATGTCTTGGAGGAGAAAAAAATTGAGACAAGGATATCAGTCGCAAAGCAGTTTTAAATTCTTTTGCATTTGGCACAGGATTTCTACTCCTCACGTTAGAAAATAAGTTTTCCAATGCATCTTGTGTAAATCGCCCTAACATCAGATATTTTAAATTACCTTTATTAATATAAGTATCCTGAATATCCAGAATTGTTTGAGTTGCCAACAATATCCCCGTTTGAAATGGTTTCCAATGTCCATTTTTACCAACCTTCATTGTTTCAATGATTAATATGATATCTTTGAGGAAAGAAATCGTGTCACAATATTCTTCCTCTTTATTATGACTTATTGCTAATTTGGCAGAACGACAATTCATTATGCAAAACCATTTGTGCATAATTTCAAAAAACCATGCCGTTGTGTGACATTTTTTGTCAATTTTATTTGCGTCAACGTAAAATTTAATACTTGCTGCAACATCGCGATTAATTAAAGCTAGAGCATAACCTACATTAATTTTGTCAAAGTGACCAGGTTTTATAAGGTTTTGTTTAAGCCGAGGTGCTATCTTTAAGTCGACTTTTCCATCCTCAGATATAACTGTTTCTATAGGGTCAAGATGTACTACATTTGATGGTAAATTAAGTCGTTTTACTACTTCATCTGACAGGTAAAAGGTATGACCGTCCGTCAGAGCAAGTCTCATATTTTTAAAGACATGCGGGAAATCTGGCGCAAAATATAATTTTTCATTTGCTTCTGAGGGATGTGGGCACGAATTCTTTATTTTGGAATGTCTAGAGCAATGTATTCCATTGAGACGCCATAATGCTTGATTTGCAGGGCCCATGTCAGATATTACTGTGCAGATGTTAATACCCATTTCGCTACACTTTGTTATTATTTCGGTAACAATTTGATTAGCTTCACTGGCATCATAGGAATTTTCAGTATATTCAAAGGCAATTGTTTGTTTCCATCGCGTTGTTAAACCCGCAACCATAAAAACCAAACCATGTGTAGCGAGTTTGTTTTCCAAAGCCCTTCCTCCTGAAGAAGAAAGTGTAGGTTTACCTATAAATTGAAGCCTGTTCAAGAATGATTGTATAATAATATTAACGAATAATACATACCCAATATCTCTCCTGTAGTGTTGTCATATTCAAGTCCAGACTTTATAGCCATTTCATCTACTAATAGGAGAGCGTGCTTTTCTTCAGGTTTCATGCATTCAACTTTCGCTTTCAACAAAGGAAACAAATCGTGTAAAATTCCAGGCCGAAACTTAAACTTTTCTATTCGCTTTTGCAGTGTTCGAATACACGGTAATGGATAATGTTGCTTCCTTAGTTCCTCGTAGACAAATATAACTTTAGGGATTTTTTTATTGTGTCCGCTTGCCATTTTCCACCAATCATCGTTCCCCTTTTTAAAAAAATCAATTTGATCTTCGTTAAAGATGATTTGAACTTGTTTCTTTAACATTTCAACTTCCTCGTTTAATTTTCGTGCTCTTTTTTGTGATAAATTTAATTTCCGCTTCAGTTCTAATATATAAGAATTTGAATTTGATTCTTCGGGAGTATCTACAGGCTCATTGTTCCGCATATCGAAAAAATTTAAATCCTCTACGTTTGCCTGTGTGGTTTTTTCAATTTTTGAATCTGTTGACAAATTTACATTTACTTTAAACAATTTTAGATACAATAATTTTGGTATTATGTGGCCATCATTAAAATTACATACTTTCCGTTTCTCTGATGCATCTCAACTTTGGTGGTTTTCTACGCTTTGTAACTTTCTTATGAGAAAATATTGTTGGAATGGCATTCCAACGCAAAGGTCTCTTTCCATCCGCACGATTATTTTCGAATTGGTCAATTTCAAAATGATTCTAAAATACAAGTTTTACTGTTTAATTTTTATTGAAAATAAACAACTAAAGAAAGGGCTAGTTTAAAAACCGTTCTAACCTCGCAAACGTAAGCACGTTCAGGAAGATCACCTTTCCTGTTGATATTGTTTATCCACTGCTTTCTTCTCAGTTGATTTTTTGGTCTCTGAGGCAGTAAAAATAACCTCGTACCTTTTTCCGATCTCTCAGAACACTTAACAGCACAACAACACGGCATTTTATTAAAAATTGCGCGCACTTTCGTTAATATATTTTATGTATATGGAGTAAACATGGCCGCCAGGGCGGCATTTGTCGCGTCAAAGGCGTGCGGTACTCTGTTAATCTACTGGCTCTGGCTAAACTCTTCATTTATCAAACAAAGAGCGTTTACGGCGACATCTATCGAGTACAGCATGCGTATTATGGAAATTCCCCAGCCTTAATGAGAAGCCATAAATGTTATGCTTACTATTTTTCTATTGGTTTTGTCGTTACTTGTTATCAATAATTCACTTATTAAATATGCTTATTAAAGAAAACGTGTTGTTTGTTTCCACCTATTGCTTGCGTTCACTCACCATCTACGCACATGAGAAAAAATGGTTGCGTACTCTTGACTATTAAAATTGGCAAGTTGTCAATTTGACATTGATAGTTTAAATCGATAGTGGCTTCCCCACAGGTTGGAAAGTGGTTCATTACTGACCGCTTCATCTCATTACTGTCTCCATTTTTTGTTATTACTGTCCGCTTAAAGTAAACCCGTAGAATCATTCACTTTTCAACCTTTAAATGGTTAAAAAAACGGTATACAGACTAATTGTGAATAAAAAGTATTACCTACTACCATAGTGTAATTATATCCTACTTTATGGTACCTATTACTATTAAGGCGTTCTACTTATTTTACCATTATCATTTAGTAATTTTCTTTTTGGTTTGAAATATTATGAAATTATTAACATGAAAAGCTTTAGTACAATTGTATAGTCTTTCATATTTACATTTCTGCGTTAAACACAAATGCAAAATGAGAATTTTGTTTCACGTCAAATTGAAAATTGAATTGAATTGAGGTGTTATTAATGATAAGCTAATGAACGTTATGATAAATGAAGGTTTAAGCGATGAAATATTACCGAACGAGCGCCGTTAGCGTATACATACAGTATTACAAAGATCGATATTTCGTAGATACGAACAAAGACCTAACATTAAATTAAAGCGAACATTTTGAAAATCGCATGAATCATTTTAAATGTATTTCTCAATTCAGATAGAGACATTTTGTTCAGTATAATGTAACACGTGTTAGCCATAAAGGTATCTGATAACACTAATGGATGTGTGGTAGATGTCCCACAAGTATCTTTTAATGTTACCAAAAAATGCAATTTCATCAGATATCGTTTATACACAAATATTGATATTTTGCAAACAGAATTAGAGTTTAATATATATTCGAAATAAGAATCGTGATATAAGGGTCGGTAGCCCTTGGGAAGGTCCGTCAGGTCTTATTACCTCCCCCGCACGTGACTTGTTGGACTCAACAGGGTATACTCAACCATGACTAATACCACAATCTTTAATACTACCGAGACTTGAGTTATGGGGTGAATGTTATGATAGGGAATATCTTCCAAGATTACTTTACAGATTTGAAATCATTCACTAAATGGTTGTGGAAAATCTATTTATCTCTACTTCAATTAAAAATAAAAATAATTAAATTAAATGTTTAGCCCGATTTCCAATTAATTGGTTTATTCCGCTTCTGTAAATGTTAAATCTAATCCATTCCTTGTTTAATTTTCAATTATCAGCACACAAACGTAAATAAGTAATGAATCGATAAATCAACGTGGGTGGTGAGGATTATCTAGTAAGCTTCATGTTTATTCATGGCTTAAAACAGTATCTAATCTTGCGTAAATTAAGATGAATATATAGTATGTTCAAATCGTATATCATTTTTAGTTGATTTAGTGTTAGTATTTTATTACAAACATAACTGGCTTGGAACAAATTATTCACAATAGAAACAGGGCAAAGAATTAAACACAGCGATTAAATGTCAATGATTAAACTGTATAAGCATTTTCAGCATTACAAATTGTACTAAAATGGAAGAAGGAAATCTCGACGTTTCGTTTTATTTTTTAATTTGAAATGAATAAACTTATAAGAAGTTAACTGGTAGAGAATTTTTTATTTTTTTTTATTCATATTCAAATAAACCAGCCGCACGTTGTCGCTGTACAAATTCGATTATACATAAATATCTGGTGTGAAATAAAACAAAGACCTTTCTACAAAATTAAAACTTAGCTGGACGTTAATAGATATGTAGATGCTAACTTGAAAAAAAAATTCCGGAGCCGCCCGCTTCTGTAAAAATAACGATAATACAGTTTAAGCATTTTAACGCTTATTTGGCTTTGTATTAAAAATCTTTTTAAAGAAAAGTTAAGTAAAATTAAATTACCTTTAAAAATATTTTTACCCATTTTCCTATAAAGTTGACCGTTATTCAGACCAGAGCTGGAACAATTACAGGAATCGATTATCGTTTAGAATTACTTTGCTCAAATAGTAATCGATTACCGCTTATTGATCATTCTTCAAAATTGTAATTGATTACAGATTACTTTTGTAATCGTAATACCCATTACAAAAACTATTACTTTATTGGGTACTTGGAGAATGTTTTCATCTAATTCTAAGACACACGAGTTACTTTTTTTTTATATGATTCTGGCCCTGAACAGGCTAAATTTGGCCTATCGTGCTAAAGCACTCAGGAACACGTAGGAGGATGGATAGAGGGATAATGAATTGACAATAGATGTCTATGAACAGCTACCTCAAATTTTCTCATATCATAAGTGAGAGGAAAACAGGGACTAGGGAGATCATTCCGGAGTTTAGAAGCCGTGTAGAAAAATGTAGATTGCGCCCGTTTGGTACGACAAGTGGAGATTTGTACTGCATACTGATGATGTGAATGAGCGAACCGAGTGTTTCTCGCAAAGATAGCCCGAGATGGTATCAAAGAATATAATTCAGCAGCACAATAGCCGTTGTAATAACGATAATACAAAGAAAGCACTGAAACCATCCTTCTATGCTCAAGGGACTGTATGTGAGAAGTTAAGGACGGGTCATTTATAAGCCTAATCGCTCTCTTTTGAATACGATCAACGATATCGAAAGCGTATTGGGGAGCACTAACCCAGAGGTGAGAATTATATTTCAGATGAGGCCGAATTTGGGCCTTATACAGCAGAAGGAGTTGTCGAGAGGTAAAGTACTGCTTAGATCTGTACAAAAAGCCTATTTTACGACCAGCTGTTTTGGTAGCTGACAGAAGATGTCAACCCATGAGAGATGTGAAGATACAGTCATACCCAACAGAGTAATAGAGTCTGAAAACTTAAGAACTGAGCCATTCATACTTACAACAGGAAATGATCGATCTTTTTTGGCGGACACAAGGACACTAAGTCTGATGTCATACCCGTTACCTTTGAGATAAACTTTCTTCATATATCAATTTAGTCTCTAACATATTGCAGACAGATCACAGAATGAGTCATGACCACTCAAAAATAACGCCCAAGAGATGCGCACGAAATTCGTTCTCTGCAAGCAGTGTTTAACTCGCACCTGTTATGTCTCGTTCTGTAATCTGCACCTCTACTATGCGCACTGCACTACGTACCAATTTTTGAGTTTTTTGAAGATAAACATGGTCTGATTTGATCATTTATACATTTATATTATAGTATAGTTTTAAAATACAATTTTACAGCTAATATTACGACAGGTTGTGCATGTAATGTGAAAGAGGCCAAATTGTAACTTGGTTGTGTGGGAATCATAGGCCAGTCCACTGAAAGATTCGCAGTTGGCAGAATGGCAGATTAGTAGGAAATGTAAAATTTTGGAAAATGTGAATAATGCGATATAGTCTGGTGTGGTGGTACGTGGTTTGTTCTATATAAATTCCGGATTGTTATGCATGCGCAATACGAAAAAAGTACTTACCATTTTTCATAGAAATGTAGCTACGTACATACTGTTTATTACTTCAAAATTACAAAATACTACCAAATTTATTCTTACGAATTCGAAAAAAAAACAAATCATATATGTGGCAGTGGTTAAATTGGATGCAAGCTAGGAAGTTCCTAAGAACGAATACGTACGAAATAATCAAACTCAAACAAATGCGTACATTTATGTGCTTGGTTACATTACTTACTCTTGTAATCGATCATCAGTAGGCTTGATTTCAATAAGGCGACTGGCACAATTACAAATATTTCTTACGATATCGTATAAACTCGTACGATTTTCTGATGCGACCAGAATCATTTGTTTTGTTGGTCGCTCGCTGTTACATTGAATAAGAATTCGTACGGCAATTTATTTCTCACGAATTCGTACGATCAGTTTTTCATACGAATTCACATCCAATATTACTAACAAAACAAGAAAATAACAATGACCTCAGCAAGAACAAGAAAAAATTAAACACGTACCTTCTTCGTAAATACAAAAACAATTTTAATACTACGCTAGTTCCGGTAGTAAGTAAACCTAATAATTAACAAAAAAACAAAAGAAAATGAAAAACGGACCTTAATTATATAGGGAACAAATCTTTCAAAGTTAGAGCTGCTCAAAGAGTTGCGACGAGGAGAATCAATCATCGAAGCATATGAAAATAGTCGCTCTACCAGAGCAGACGATGGTAAAATCATCGTGATTTACTCAAAGTAATCCCGATTGCACAAATTAATTGTGTTTTTTTAGGAGTGCGGTAATCATCATTACAAATTCTAAAACGATTATAAATTATACGTAAATTGTAATCTATTACCGATTACTGATTACTCTCTAAAAAAGTAATCACCCACGGTTACTGATTACAGCAATCGACTACTGTAATCGATTACTTTTTACTTGTAATCGTCCCAGCTATTATTCAGATATTGAAAAAATTTGAAGAAACATTTAAATTCCACCTTAGGCATTTTCGTGCCAGTAAATTACGGACCGTATCAAAAAAATTGCGTAGAACGTAATTAGTCGATATGTTTAAGATCTATATGTGGGAGTTGAAATATGCGGCTGTTTCAAAAATGTTTTTGTTAAAAACTAAAAACTTCGCCTAATAAACCCCTCTCCGCCACTGGATTTTTCTCAAACAGCTCCAGGAGAAAGAAATGAAGCTTAAATACAACATTTCAGTACGTATTATGGTTCTGGAGTTAGAAAGATACCAAAATCTGTTGGAGTTAAGTCCGGTGATCTGGGGGACCAATTTTGAAATCCATTTCTTCTAATCTACCTGTTTTGAAAGTTGGTACTTAAAAATTCCCGAACCTCGCGGTGATAATGACGCAGAGCTCCATCACATTGAAGCCAGATGATTGTTTTGATCTTCAAAGGGACAGGAAGTTGGTGTAAAAGAAAATCGTGAAACATATTATTTAAAGGTCCTTCGAAAAAATACATTAACGGACCACCTATTCTGATTTTTCATGGCCCTGCATTGATGAGGATTCGAATCACAATAATAATGGAAGTTGCGTGACCATTGTTATGAAAAGTACACTCATCACTTAATAACATATTACCAAAAAAGTTTTCATTCTCTGCCACTTTATCTAACACCCACATGCAAAATTCTATTCTGTTGTCAAAACGAATTACATAAAGTTCTGGGCAAGGTTGGATTTTATAAGGATGAAATCTGTATTTTTAAGAATTATGGAAATACTTGTTTGACTAATGTCAGTATTTACGAATATCTGATTTTGACTAATATTGGGACTTTCGATAACAGAACCAACTACCATAAAAACATTTTTTTCATCTCCAGATTTTCTTGTAATAGGTTTTTTATAACTGACACTTCCACTTTCCTTAAACTGGTCTCCAAAAAACGGCTGGCTTGGTACACTTCACTGTAAATTTCACTTACATAACTTAAATACAGTATAAGTTGTTTTATCCGGCACCGTTCGGACCGACCGTCTGCCGGATATCGCGATTTTACGGATAATGGACCGGTATAATTTATAGGAGGTATATAATCAAATTGCTTGATACTAATACGAATTTAATCAAAACACTACAATTCAAAGACTTGTATTATTATATAACGAAATACTTTTCTTTCATTCATTTCACTGGCCGGATTTTGCTTGTTTGTTCTCGGCAAGTTTTTTAAACGTCGGAGCAATGTTTGCTTGTTTTGTATATTCCTTACACTTCTGTAGACAAGTGGAGTACAGAATGTGCAATTGAATGACTTTCTATGCCGAGTAACATGGGTGACTTTCAGCAAACTTTAATAGTGTAGAATACGCGTCAGCAGCTTTCGCCCAAGAAACTTTTTCTGTCACGGTTTCTTCATCTGATGATTAACTATTAAACTTTTCATTGGCATGATTTAGATTTAAGACACCGTTGATTAAGTCCTCGTCAGGTAAAGTACGCGATACTTCTATATTTGTATCAGCACTGACCCAATCTTTGATGTCTGCTAGACTTGCATCATTCTCGGGATCGGAGGGGAAACAGTCCATTAAATATGGAAACAATTTCAGGAAGTGGATCAGCAAATCCTGCAAAATCCTCTTCATCTGAAGAATCTGCAGCTAGCACTACAAATGGCCACAACTTCCTCCATGCTAGGTATAAGGTTTTGCCTTTCACTGTCTTCCATGCGCAGGCAATGTAGGATACAGCAGCCTTAATTGTGTACTATTTCTGGAATTTTTTGAATGATCCTTCGTAATTCATAAACTCTCGCAAGAAACCTATAGGCTGTATGAAAGCCGTAACGTTCGGAGGAAGGAATAAAACAAAAACGTTTCCTTTTCGCAATTCAAGTTCATTGGAATGCGCATTGCAGTTATCGAGCAACAACAAACACTTGCTGTCTTCCTCCATGTCGATCTTGTGGAAATGTTCTTTCACTGAGGGAACAAACGTGTGGAAAAATCAGTTGTTAAAAATGGTTGTGTCCATTCATGAATTCGATTGGGCCGAACACTCAACTAGTAAATGCCGAATGTTTTTAAACAAACGTGTCTCGCGGGATTTTCCTACAATCAACAACTTCACAAGATGAATGGCCGCAGCAATTGCACAACACAGCTCTGTAAGCCGGTCTTTGTTCATTTTGAATCCATCTGCTACTTTTTCAGCACCAGTTGTGAGGGTTTTGTTTGGTAAAAAACGCCAAAGTAAACCCATTTCATCAGCGCTTTATATTTGTTCTGATGTTAGGTCGTGTTCTTCTACTAACTCTTCAAACTTATGAACAAATTCTTCTGTTGCTTCATGATCTGAAGATTTTTTTTCGCCCGGATACCATGGCGATTCTGGAATCCAGCTCACCATCCGCCTGAAAGCGTGCACTCCTCTGTCAGCTCCATTTTTTTATGAAGTTCTTTTGCCTTTTCAACGATAATGGGTCCAGAGATAGGCACTCCTTCTTTCATCAAGACGTTCCGATTTTCATCACGACCGAGTTTTGGAAAATGTCAAGTTTTTGTTTTATGGTTAGCACCACTCTTTTTCGCTTCTTAGTTGTTTCTTCCATGCTCTTTAAGGACAATGAAATGGTGAAATTAATGCACGACGTTCTTACCCGAAGCTTTGTAGCATACAAACCAACGCCATCGCGGCCGCGTCGGTTGTCACCGAATCGGTTTCGGGAACGTACGTGAAAATAAGCCCCGAAATTACACGAAATTGTCCGAGTACAGTACTCACGATTACGCTGGTAAAGTCCGGAGCGGTAGTTTTAAATGTCATATTTCCGGTAAATTTTTCCGGATATTAGAGCTTTCCGGATGATCCGGACCCGGATAAAACAGCTTATACTGTACTTCGTAAGTATTTGAAACATGAAAATTAAGTTAGAATATGATAAAATTCAAATTATTTCAAAAACCTTAAGGTTTAGGTATCATGAACTTTATTTTTATCGGAGAATTCAAATATGCAATAATGTACAGGGGGTTCAATTTAGCCGTGATACTTTTAGGACTTGTGGGACACCCTGTATAATATGAAAATAATAGATTTCGTGCCGTATAGGGTGAATGACCCCGTATGTATGTTGGAAGGTAAAAATAATTTTCGTTCCAGACATTTTAACTTTATACAATGTGTACTACAAATAATACTTTGAAACAATCACTTCAAGATGGCCACGAAAATATTTTTCTTAATTGGGTTGCTTTCGATCTTGTCACCGGTTATAAATTGTAATGCTAGATATTCACCAACTTTCATATTTCCTATTAAATAAGCAATCTCTCGCGAGGTCTTTTCAAAGCAATATTTATCAATTAAGGCGCTGTGCAAGATTCGAAAACTCGTTTCAATGTATTTTCTTAGATCATTCAATCTGTGTATGTTTAGACAGCCAGACTATGAAAAAATGTTATTTTCCATTTGGTACCTTTGATGTAGTTTTTCAGATATAAAGGAAATTTAACGATGTAGTTTTACACGCAATTTCCCGTCATTTATCCCAAAATCAAAGATAAGTGCTGCTGTTGAGAATGTGAAACGTACAGAAAAACTAAACAAAAGCTTCAACAAATTCTGAGGTCAATATCAAATACGACACGAACAGATTTTTATTTACTCAGGTCTTTCCGTCGATTCACTTAGTGTCAATTTGTTTGAGTTCCTTGTCGATATCATATTTCTGCACTTTTGTACACAAGTGTACATTGTCGTAAGTACAGTTGTAACATTTGTAAAGATATAAAACTAGTTCTTTTTGTCCTAAACCAAACAAAGTAAGATTGCGTACGGACCTTTAAAGTTGAAGTGCTTTTTCTAAATCGAATGTCGATTAAAAGAGCACTTTCAAATGCAATAAAAGTTCGGAAAAGCAAATTTCTTTAAAGTACATCCAAGAAAATCTTTTTGCAAAGAAACGTTTAATGAGATTACGACCGTTGAATTGAGTTGGATTAAAGAAGGCGTGAGCTTTATTATAGGGATTCGGGGTTCAGAGTAGGTCAACAAAGGTTGCCGCTTACAAAAGCAACCCTATATCATGAGGGGTTGTTGCTCCGCTAGGACCACAATTACGACTCCTACATCCTTTAATGAGAATGAATATGTGACAGTAGCAATTGCCTTAATTTCGCATCATATTTTTTTCAAATAGCGTGGAATTTTTACGACCGAGTAATTTACCAAAATATGGCTTTATATAAATTATTTCCAAGAGGTTTCTTACAAATAACATATATAAAAAATCGATTTTATACCACCTTTCATATAATTGCATTATGTCAGTTCGAGACACACCCTGTAACCCAATGCTGCATCTGTCAGTCAGAAGGGATGATAGATTCGCAACTTCAATAGCTTGTGCTTTGACAGTTATGATTTGTTCTCACACATCAATGAACACAATCGAATACAATTGTATCGTAATAAAAATTTCTGCGGGAAGTATCTTTTGCCCGAAAAAAAGTTATGTTACATTAGGTGTTGAGTTTCTCATCAGACAAATAAAAGTTCGTAGTTAATATCTTAGACGGGTGTTTTGATAAAAATGAACGGAATATAATACTAGACAATTACTATAAGTTTACTAAGGTACATTATTCAAGACTGTATATATTTTCACATTTAATTAATGACTATATTTAAACCACCAAGAAGAAGGAGTAGGTTTACTATTCAATTTATTTCTTAGTATAGTGATTTAATCGAAAGAGCTACTTTATGGAAAGCAAGATATTAACTTTTTTTTATAAAGAACAAAACTATTCAATTTTTGGGATACTTATCTTTTGATTTTAAAATCGTCTATTTTTATTTATTTTTTTATACAAATTTAGATATTTCGACAACAATTAAAATTTTATAATCCTCTAGTAAATTATAATAGTTTTAAAAATTTGAGTCTGCCGACTCAAGAAACCTTCGATTATTTGAGTCGATTCTGTAAAAAACGAGTAAATAAAAGCCAAAACATAAAATATTCTTACCTTTCACCCTACATATACACATAAGGTATAGTAGGTTACGCTAAATCGACATTTTAGCTCATCTTACAACGTTTGTGTGTGTGAGTGTGCGTGTGCGCGTGCGTATGCGTGTGCGTGCGTGTGTGTGCGTGTGTGCGCGGCTGTATGTACGTGTGCGTGTACGTATGCGTGTGCGTGTAGGTGTGCGTATACGTGTGCGTGAGTGCATGCGCACGTGGGTGCGTGAGTGCGTACGTACGTACTTAAAATTTTGTGTTTAAACATGTCTTTATTTTTCCTGAAGCCGATTAGATTTTGGGATAAATTCAGAATAGAATAGTATAGTAGGTTACCCTAAATCGACATTTTAGCTCATCTTACAACGTTTGGCAAAGTGTGTGGGACTGTCTGTGCGCGCGTGTGCGTCTACGTGTGTCTGCGCGTGCGTATACGTGTGCGTACGTGTGTGCGTGTGTGCGCGGGTGTATGTGCGTGTGCGTATACGTGTGCGTATGCGTGTAGGTGTGCGTGTGCGTGTTCGTGTGCGTGAGTGCATGCGTACGTGGGTGTGTGTGTCAGTGCGTGCGTGCGTGCGTACGTAGGCACGTACTTAAAATTTTGTGTTTCTACATGTTTTTATTTTTCCTGAATCCGATTAGATTTTGGGATAAATTCAGCAGCGGTTTATTAGGAGTTGTTTTTGGTTTTTATCAAATATTTGTAAAATAGCTGTATATTTAAAAAATATAAAAATACCAATATATAGACCTAGATAATTATGTTCTATACAAATTTATGATGTGAGGCGTTATATAGCGGCATAAAATCCCAAGGTAGAATTTAAGTGTTTAACTGAATTTTTTTTAATACGTGAATAACAATTGATTTTATAAGAAAGTGAGAACATTTTTTAAAGAAAATTTACGTTTACGTAACTTTTCTTTAAAAGTTTCTTAATATAAGGCGAAAGTGTAAAAAATGAATATGATTGAAAGTTCCTAAAACGTTACTATCGATATTTTAGGAGCGGGGGGATTTGAATTTTTTTTTAAGTTAGCATCTGCATGTCCATTAAAAAGAACAAATCTTTTTCTTTATAACGATGCAGGACTATTGCATTATTGAGAGTAGCAAAAGTAGAATGTACCATGGAAAAACATTTTTATCCGGTTAAGTTAATTACTCAGTTTATTATATCATTTCATATAAAAATTCGGGCCTCAAATAGAACAAGAACGCAGAGAAACTGGAATTATTACGTTTAAATTTCGACTTTGAAGTAATTGCATGTAAAAAGATTAATCTATCTCAGCAAATGTTCAAAGTGTCCACCATTATTATTTACACACAAGCGGCCTCTTTTCACAATGGAATTTAGAGCTTTCCGTGTTTTCCTACCATCTAAATTGCGAAAGGCATGTATCACAACATCACATATTTCTTTTTTGTCGCATAAGATCGCTGATAAACCAAATATTGTAGAGCATCAAAAACAAAACAATCTAAAAGTGAAAGATACGGCGATATTTGTGCCCAAGAGACCGGCCCGTTCCTACCTATTCAAAGAATTTGGAAATAGTTGGTTTAGGTTCTCAGTCATGTGCAGTTGGTTGTGCGGCGGAGCACCGTCGTGTTGAAACCAGCGTAAATTACGTCTTGTTCCTAAGATCTAAGATTATAACGAATAAAAAATTATTTGGTGTTGTTGTTGTTATATTACAAAGGTAAATTGCACCACGGTCTAGCTCAGTCAGGTACAAACTTATAAAACATACTGAAATTGAGAACTCATTCATCAGGTGTGAGGGAAGCAGAGATTTTTCCATATATGTAATCAGTATTAGCATTTGTTTTATTGGGCAGCACTCAATTTCTAGGTTTAATAATTCAAATACAACAAAAATTAAGAAAGGTTGTATCTCCAAGCATAATAAGTAATCTGAATAAGCACTAAACAACTGTATTTATATGTCTGATTAATATCAGCATAAAATAACTAAAACGATACTTCTCGTACAGCCTTACGATCTTAAAATTACTAAATTAACCACTGTACATAAGCTTACAATCTATGTTTACTTAAAATTCAAAATGCAATCTATTCAACATGTATTCAATAATGAAACGTGTCAACAAATTACAGTTGTGATAGGTTATCAACTCAAATGTTTTTGTCTCAGGAGCAGCACTCAGCTGTTTTCCTTTTTAACCGTATCAAAATAACACTAACTGATTTATTATTTAGTTAAACTGCACTAAAAGGATAAGTACTTACTTGTACAAAATAGATATTTTAATCTTGTCTTAAACGAACTGTAGCTTGAGAACTTTCATTTCCAATTCCAAGACAAATATACGATAATGTAAAGGTAATTATCATTTGTACTTAACGTACAAATAAAGGAAACATAAACGTATGGGAAGCCACTGTAACTTTTATCTGTCTTAAACATAAAAATAGACGAATGATAGCATATGGTAACATTAGATAATTGGCACAAAATGTTGACCCTACAGTAATGGAAAGGTATAAACAACTAACACAGATTCGAACGACGAAAGCTGTTGATATAACGACGAGCACAGAACATGTATAACAGCATATGTGATTTATTCAAAACAAAGGTATCTCCATTTATGTCCATAAAGATGACATTGCATTATCTCGCGCATTTTAACAAAGTTCTGTTCGTGACGTCATACCACACCGTTCAACGATACGTAAATTTACCAAATAAAAGCGTTTTCTTAAGATAAGCGGTTTCCTTGTTCCTACTCTTATTCCTACCTTTATCCCTACCCTTATTCCCTATTAAATATGATATATAGGAAATGTAATTAGACGCCTTTACATACCTTATAAAAGGGAGGCAAAACTTAAAAAAGATAACGTCTGAATTGCAAGGCATAATAAACGGAAATGCGTGGTCAATTCGCGTTGCGCATAGAACTAAAATTAATATCTAAAATCTACACAGGGACGTTCGTAATTATGTAGGTTGAAGAGAAAATACTGAGATATAAAAAAAATAATTATTGAACGAAAAAAGAAATGCTTAAAGATACTAATGTAATGTAAATATACTTGGCAATAATAATGCAAATTTCGAAACTTAAATTAAAGTAACGATAGACAAGAATTCTCTCGTAGTTTCCGAGATGCCAATGATTAAAATGAAAAAACTCACCTATATATATATATATATATATATATATATATATATATATATATATATATATATATATATATATATATAAACTCCTGTTCAAATTAACGCACTCATATTTTTCAACTTATTTTGAATATTTAAGAAAATGCTAGGGTTTACCGTAACAAATAATAGATGTTGTTATCAGTTTTGTACTGTTTTGTGATTGCAAGTTATTTATCTTTAGTGAAAACGATTAATTACCTTGCTCACGTAAGTCTTTCAGTTTGGTGAGTGTATTTTTTAAAGTTGCTACTTGAGCGTTGGTTATTTTTTCTTTTGTAGATTCATTCACTAGGTCGATATTTAACCATTTAACTAAAAAAATATATCGGGCACGTCATTTAAGCCACGATGAATGCGTAAGAGCTTTAACTTTGTTAGGAAAGGGAAGCAGTATGCGTCATGTGTCTAATTTATTAGGTGTTTAATCATTCTATAGTCTAAGCTGCGCACCATCCGGCAAGGGAGAAGCGGTCTCTAAGAGACAGATATGGTTATGGTTGAATGTTAAGTTCAACCAGGGAAGGTTAAGGGATTTTAAGGAATTAAAAAGGGATTTCTGGGTTGTAATGGATTTTGCGGGTTTCTGTGTGTGTGCGGGTTTGTGTGGTTTTGTGGAGACGGTGGGCCGTGTTGAAATGTAGGAGTGTGTTGATGAGATGGAAATGGACGAGGCGTTTGAGTGGGAGCGTGTACGTGAGGATGGTGGTGTCGAGGCGAGTGTGTGTGCGTATGTTTGTGTGGTGGGTGTCGGTGTAAGTCAACGAGCGGCGTCGGGGTTTAGAAATTGAATTAAAAAAGAAAGATAATTGTTTTAAGAGAAGGCCGGGTCTCCGCCGAGGTGCAGCCTCACACCCCGAGGATAAGAGGCTTGGAGATCAAAGACCCAAATAGAAAAAGGAGGAAAACAAGTGTTAAAATAAAACAAATAAATTAAAATTAAAACAATATTTTTATTAAACTGATACGTATTGCTTTATCCGACGTCGATCCTGTAGTTGGCGGTGTCCTGGATGCTTTTATGTGTTGTTATTAGCTCCTGCTATATTCCTGCGGCTCCTACTTGCTGCTAGGCTGTGGCTCCTCTACTGATGACCGCTTTTTCGTATTATTTGTATGCAAGCAGTGACAGATCTAACTCCGAAGCGGCGAAGATCACGATGCCGGAACGATGAGCGTAAAAACGCTTAGTTCTTTTTTTTTTGGAAATTAAGAGATTTGTAATAAAAATCACAAAAACTCATAAGCGAGAAGGGGCTTACGTTCGATACCGAGGTTCGAACTGCCCTGTAACAGATTTTGGTGGCAAAATAAAATAAATTATTTTATTTTATTTTGCCACCATAATGTTCTTTATACGCCTCCAAATGCGGGCGTAATGTGGTCTTTATAGCACGGAAATGTCATTGATGCTAAGCAGCATGATTGACAGCAAACACATGACATGATATATAATAGCAATATCACAGTATCTTAGTAACAACAAATTAGCCGACTTTATTTCACTGCATTTGCATTTAAAAACTTGCCGAAAATTTTGTTCCAGTTTCATGGTGCAAAATAAAATAAAACATTGTTTGTACCACCGGCATAATTGTAGATTATGACTCTCAGGAATATAAAAGCCCTCCGCTTCGCGTCGGGCTTTTAACATTCCCTCGAGCAATAATCTTCTGATTATGCCCTTAATACATAAATATCTATAATGGTTTATTGTAAGTTTTTGTTATGAACGAATAAGTTCAAAGGTAAATATGTAATTAAAAATTATTATTAATTTTATTAAATACATAAATAAAAAGCTTACCTCTAGCAAAGTACAGGCCGTAGGTTCAAATCCTACTCGAGGTAAACTTTTTATTTATGTATTTAATTAATGGTTTATTACTTATTTTGATATACCCAAATTATTGGTCATTAAATAACGGGTCGACTGATTTTTCCACTTTTTACCAGAAAAAATACATGCCCTATATAACGGGTTAATTACTAATTAAATACTCTTCCATCAAATCAAAATTGCACAACTACAGAAGCTAGTTACTATTTTACATATGTGTCAGTGTTTGCATTATTTAAAATATACAGAATTTTATACAATGGCAAATAGATTACGACATTCCTTTGTCATCTCAAAGTTATTTGGTCAACATTATAGACATTATTGCTCCCATAACTGTAATTTTTAATTTCGGAAGTGATTTCATTTCATTTCATGTGCCATCATATTTGAGGTTGACAGGTATCTCCTATTCACAAACGGACAAAATTTCTATTATTTAAAAATACAATTCTAAGAAATAAATGAATAAATTTGCAAGAACGGTGTTAGTTATTAGTTACTTAGTTAATTTGAGTCTCTTTTAAATGCTATTTTGAATGGTTCGGTGTACATTAATATTATATATATATATATATATATATATATATATATATATATATATATATATATATATATATTGTAAATAATTTTGTTAATCTTTTATATTTATATTTATAATTATTGGGTTCTAAACTAATTTTACACACATCGAAATTAAATTATTTATATTGCCCAACTAACATTAAACAATCGGATGTAAAGACTCATCAAAGGGGATAGGGTTCAAAATTTAGAAGAGACTTTAAGTTTATATGGTAAAGTAAATTATTATTTTGTTGATTTAAACTACGATTTTGAATATTTATAACTATAGGTAATGTGATTAATACACATTGAGTTGTCGCCCATTTATATTTTATTATATCCAAATTATTTAAAAAAAATAGAATTATAAATTTTAATTTGCATCGATATATGTGCAACTCCCTGTACATAACAAAAATTCTTCAAATGTATAATTGAGCATGCGCTACGAATACGCATTCATATGACCTTTTATTAACAGTAAAAAAGAAAACACGCCATATACATGTAAGTACCAATATGTTTTAATTTAGTAAATATTCTAATAATCATTTAATTTTAGCTCAATTAATGTTCCCTTTGGACATGTATACAAGTTGTCGCACATCCTTTTTAGTACAAAATATGGAAATCATTAACACAACAATGAAAATATCAATGTCAACAATAACGTACATAAGGTAATAACACTCACATAAAATGTCCTCCTTATCTTCTTCCCGTATGATGTAGTTGACCGTAGAAAACAGCTCCTTCGAAATCCAACTCTGTTTCTTGACATCCAAATTTGCTTCTATCTTAAAGCTTATACGTTTAAGTAAGTTTCACTAATTTTTCTTCATATTGATAAATCTTTATTTTCAGGATCATCACACTTATTATTTTTATTTCAAAATAAATTTTGAAATGCATCAATAGTTTGAAGGTTATTTAAATTAAACACGCTTCCGATAAATAAAATGTATAATAATAGAAACTTAATTTATTATTTATCGACAAATGAATATTACTTGTTTTTAACACTGACGATACTAAAACCGCACTCTACTTTTATCGAAAGTGACGTTATTTTGTTTAAAATAATTTCAAGAAAAATTTGGCAACATCTTGGCTAGCAAGTTGATGGAACAGAGAAAAACTGAGAGAGCTACTAATCCTTCAGCACTTCTATTTATATGCAAATCGTTAGAAACCAAAATATGGATTGTTATAAACAACTATTTTAAATTTTTCCTCAATTCTGATTGGCTAATGCTTTTCTTAAATTATAATTTAATTTCAAAAGCTCATAGCTTTTGAACCCCTAAACCTATCTTAAAACTAACAACATTTTCGGAATCTACATAACTTTTCCTATAAATTAAATCCAAACACGAACTAATTCCTCCAATTATTAACCATGTTGATTTTTACATTGATTTATTGATTTTAAACTAATTTTATGCACATTTCAGGCCTGGAATTGATTTCCACATAAATATGGGATGCTACTACATATAAATACACATCTTTTATATGCCTACGGCCAATTTAAAAGGAAAATTATCTGAAATTTTCAAACACCCTCAGAAACTAAATTTGGAATATAGTCACTAATATAAATGTGACTTGAAA